>CM046424.1:61690805-62290805 GCA_025506505.1 Flaveria sonorensis | reverse complement strand
ATCTCGTTTTGTTTCGTTTCGTTTCGTTTCCTTTTGGTTGTTATCATCGGTGCTCGGTTTCGGGTTCAATCCGTACATATGTATGTATGTATGGTATGCGTATATAGTTGTTGTATGTGTGTATGTTTGCGGCAGTGTGTATATATGCGTATGTATATATATGCGTATGTATGTGTATTTATATAAAATTCTTAAATTTGATACATTTTTACAAAATATATTTCAAAGTTATGTAAACTAATATAGTTCAATTCAACACTTATACATGACTCAAATGAGAAATTCGGAGCATCAAGGTCGAGTAGTCACGGTAAAAGTGCAACAATTCAACTATAAAATGCTTCAAGAAAGAAATGATGCTACATAACAGGTTCACTTTAGCATCCAAAGTAGCAAGCTTGAAAAGTATCAAGGAATCGATTTTTGGCACATTTTAACATATATTGATATTTTCTCTTGCTGGAATGAAAATGAAGCCCAATTTCAGTTCTTTATGTTATGTTTTGTAATCAACTAACCATCTAAACTTTTATAATATATAGCTTCCGAATATGATTTTTGTCTTAAAAGTAGGGTAATATATCCTAGAAAAACATATCTCACGTGATATCAGTCTAATTGTACAATTGCTTCAGAATATAATTTTAATATTTTTATTTAATCTAATAAAGTAAAATCTTTGTGTCACATGACTACTTTCTAGTAGGCCCACATCATCGCCACCTAGACGCCATCTAGAATTGTCTATCTGTTACCATCACAATAAATTATATTTTTGGTAAAAATCTTGACTTCAAAAAAATTTCCTTTATAACTCTCATGTAAATACCATACTAACAAATATAATTTTTTTCTATAAATAAATAACATTCTATTAAAAATACTTTAATGAGAATTAATTTTATTAAACTATAGTTTAATTTGTAGTTAAGAATTGTTAAAACTAAAATATGTTTATAACTTAAATATGTTTATTATATATAACAATTTCATTGATATGTTATCTATAACATATATTAGATTATACATATATATAATTTATTATATAACTTTTTATTTCAACCCGTGTAACGCACAGGTATGTAACATAATCTATCCTACTATATAATATATCTCTTTGGATAGAGATGTAATTTACAAAGCATACAAGTTTTAAATTAACATGTACAAAGGAGTGCAAGACATTTAAGAGGGGTAAAATATGGAATTGATTAAGATTTTAAAACACTTTAAGGGCAATGTGACATCCGGTAATTTTCTGTTACCAAACTCCGTTTGTTCCGTTTGTTCCGTTAAGTCTTGCATACACGTGTCGTGCACACACACTAGTTGTTGTTGAACGTTGGTGACTTAACAATAATCAGTAATGTTAAATTGATGATAATTAAGTTAACAATGTGATTATTAAGTTATGCTTATGTGATTTAAATGTTAACTGTAATTTTATCACGTAACGTGGAAACGTGTGTATTTACTTTGTAAATTTTGTAGCTTGTAAAGATAATACATATAATTGCTACTACTAGTTTATATGTTTATTATTCTAGTTAAAAACATTTTAAAGGAGTGTGTAAAAGCTTAATTTTTTACAAATTATAAGGGTTAAAAGGGTAATTATGGATTATTAAATAAAATAAAATCAAAACTCTAACCCTAATCACTCTTTCGACCGCGACACCTTCAAACACACACACACACTTCGGTTTTCATCAAGAACAAGCAATTCCATTCGATTTTGGACCGATTTCAAGCATCACAACAAGTTAGAATCATCAATTGCAAGCCATTACACGTTTAAAGGTTAGATTTTTACATGTTTTTTATGGTTTTTCATGGTGGCCGAACCCTAGTTCGAAAATCTGCAATTGAATGTTAAATTCTTGGTTGTTTGGTGATGTTATGATGTTAGTTAGGTTGTATTGATGCTAGTTAACGTTGATTATGCAAGAAAGTTTGGATTTTGGTTGTTTGTTCATATGATCATCTTTGGCCGAGAGTTTGAGGCGATTTTGGATCAAATTGGATGTTGAATGTTGGTTGTTTGATGTTGTAATGATGCTAGTTAGGTTGTATGCATATTGGTTAACGTCGATTTTGCAAGAAAGCTATGATTTTGATACGTTGTTCATAGGTTACTAATAATAGTAACTTTATTTTGCATGAATTGATGATTGGAGGATGTATGAATGTTATGGATGTGTTTGTGATGATGATTAGATGCTAGGTTGATGATATGAACAATTAAAAATCGAGAAGATGTCTTATAGTTCATATATTGCTAAAAATAGTAACTTTTGGTGTTGAATGTTGATGAATCATGATGATTAGGTTGTTGATCATGTTTAGATGTTGTCATGGACTTGAATTGGTATATAATTGATGAATTCATGAATGTAGTGTGAGTTTGATGAATTTGGGATGTACTTTCCCAAAAGGGAAACTTTATTTGTGCAAATTCTTTAATTGGATGATTTGAGCATGTTTGGGATATTAGGATCATGCTAGTGTGTTCATGGATGGTTTCTAAGGTGATTAAATGTGTTGTTTAGGTTATAGGGATGTTGATTTGGTTTGTTACCTGTTTTGGCATGTTGTGATTCGCATGACTTGTATGATATCTAGTTGTATGATGATCTAGGTAGTACATGTGGTTAATGAAGTGCTATATGTAATCAAGTGGTATGTTGATCATGTATGATATGCTGTTGTGTTAGTATTAACGAGTTATCACCTATAATGTCACCAACGGGTCAAACGGGTCAACTGGGTCAAATGTGTCTTGTATTTCTTAAACCTTGAGTCTTTTGGTTTGTAGAACACTTAGGGTTTCATGTTGATTCTGTGTACACGTGCTTATGTACTCTTTTATTCTAGGTGACCTTTGAAGGTTGTCTTTCCCTCTTTCTTTCAAGTTAAGCTCTAAGTTAATTCTTGCGCGTATCAGGTGAGTTCTTGCCCCACTCATTTTACATAATCTCTTTTGGGGGAGATAGCATACTGTTGATCACAAACGCTTTTATATATGAGTGTGTATAATATTGATATAGTGCTGTTTACCATGGAAAGTCCTCACACTTTTGGATTGTTAATATTGAATAGCGGGGAAATTTTGGGTAGTACTACTGGGTCTGACGAGCCCCACCTGTGCGACTCGAGGTCAAACGGGTGCAATTTTGTCCTAACATATATTCGTCACGACCTGGTAAGTCGTGACGGGAGGCAACAAACGTAACACAGTCAGCTTCGATCGCGAAATCACTATGGTTAATATTTTTATGTTAATAGACTAGCTATCTATTGCAATACACTACTTATGCTTTGGAAACTGTTGATTGGTTTATATTTTAACGCAAACTCTTGAACTCACTAACCATGTGTTGACTTGTTTAGTATGCTATTCTCAGGTTAAGGTTGCCAGTTGCCTAGGAGCACGCACACCAGCATCGTTGAGTTGTCTACATTTGTTTGTTTACAAATTTGGGATTATTTTCATATTAAACATTTGTGTTTGGGGCGCGTATGTTTTGCGCATTCTCTTTACATACTACTTGTTTTGGGTTTTCTGCTTTAAAAACGCTTCCGCAGTATTTTAAACGTTAACTCTGGTTTTGTTTATTAATCATATAGAGTCGTTCTTGGTAACTAATGACTGAGATCCTGGTATGTCACACGCCTCGCGGTAAAACCCCGCTCGCGGATTTTGAGGGTGTGACAGGCAACATGGTAAATTTATCTATTAAATTTTATATACCTTGACATTTTTTCCCTTGTCTCTTTCATGTATTTAAATACATTATTTAGTAATATGATATTATTTAATTTATTTTATTAAATTTTATTATATTTATGATACTATAAATTGACATTTAAATTTATATTTACTAATTATATTTTTATAACTAAATACTATTTAAACTAAATACTATTTTATTTAAATATTTAAGTATATAACTCTTATATATCTTTATATTTATAATAAATATAATACTAATATTTTTCTAAGGGCATATTATGAGTTTAGTAATTTTAATATTTATCTATATCTTTTATAATAAAATGAAAGGAGGATAGAATGATAATTTTATATATGTATTAAGACACCCATATGAAAAGTCATGCTTAAATTTTAAAAAATTAACCATTTTCTTTCATTTATGCCTATACAATAAAGTATAAAATAAGATGTTTATAATACAAATGCTAAAGCATATACATGTGGCCAAACAAAAACGCCATTTACTTTCAATGCCGTTCATTCATTGCGATTGAGCACTAATCCTTTTTCTTCTTTTCCTTACCAGTTGTTAACAGCTCAATAATAATCAAGATATTAATTTGTGGTGACAATTTCTCCATTAATTTTCTCCGATCCGCAAATCACCACTGAAAGCTACCTCCGATAATCATAAAACTCTAACCTAGATTAATATAACGAACCCCCTTAAGTAATAAGTTATTTATGACCACAAATACCATCTATGCTTTTACTAATCTTGTTGGGATAATATAGTTGTCTTAAAGACTTTTTTAATATACGTAATTGTTTTATTTCATTAAATTTTTTCAAGAATTATATTTTGATTTGTTTAATTTACGTCTTAAAGCACTGAACCGATACTGACTAAAATCGAATTCCCCAAAAAATCATGAAACAGGCGGGCATTTCCACTAGTATAATAATATAGCCAAAGCTGGTCAATTCATTAATTCATACTTTGTTGAGACTTAAGTAACTCTAAAAAATCAAAAAAATAATTGGCCAAAGTAGTTAGTTATCGAGTAAATTTTTATTTTTAAACTCGAACATAAGAGTAATTAAGAGGGACGCATATCAACATCACATTTCTCCTCACTGATATTTTTTTGATTCTTTCTCCTATTTAATAGTTATCATAATTACTAATAATATTATTTAATTTCTTTATAAACTAAAAATATTTTTTGATAAATTAAGAAAGAGCTTTTTTGATTAATGTTATATGTAAAGAAATAATTATTTATAAAATAATTTTTTTTTAAAAACATAAAGTTGTTTCAAAATACAAAATATCTTAAAATTAGCGTTTTTAAAAAGTAAAATATTTATAAATAAAAGATAACCAAAATTAGAAGTTATAATAACAATTTTTTTTTAAAACGGTTTGTTTGGAACCAAGATGTTTAGTTTTTTAATAAAGTAAGTTTAAAAAGTTGATATAATTATTTTATTACTTATAGTGCCTATTTATACATAATTTCGATAATATCTTATTTTAGAATATTGTTTTATAATTAATAAATATTTATTTTATTTATTCAACCCACGTAATACATGAGTTACTAACATAATAATTTTTAATATACATTTACCAAATGGAAAGTTGTGATGCGATTAACTAAAATTGCTAACCAATTTCTTTGTTCATCCGAGTCAACTTTCTTCCTCTTATCACATCTTCCCTCCTTTCTCTTTGATACTTACCCATAAAACGTCAATGTGGGGCTAGTTTTTTAGATGGAAGGTCCTAGGTTCAAACCCAGATAATGATGCAATTTAAAGTAATTTAAAAGTAGGAGTAGAATAAGCTTGTCGTTAAAAAAAACCTTACCCATAAAACTAAAATTGTGAAAGTTATGTAAAAACATAACTATCTCAAAAAGTCAAAAGTTACGTATAGTAATCTAGGGGTAGAGTTATGGTAAAAAAACGTTTAAATCTAAAAGGCTAATAAAATTTTTAAAATCGACTTGTGTACTCTTATCATTTTTAAGTGGAATATTTTGATCAGTGTGTTAACATCAAGTCAATGTGTCATGTATGTCAGGTTTTTGTGTCAAATATTTTTTTAGGCATTTGTTATATGTATTCATCATTGTAGTTTATATTTTAGATTATTTTATATTATTTTTTATATATTTATATATTATATATTTATTGTTATTTTATTATTGTATTTTACAATTAGAAATAACGATTATGTTATTTCATCAATGTGTTTTTCAAAACTTATAGTGTTTAGGAAAACACAATAACAAACAAAAAAACACATTGAGACAATTTATCATTATCTTTTATGTTTTATATCATTTTGTGTTATTTTGTTATTTTGTTTTAATTATTAGATAAATTAGTTGTTATTTTATTATTGTGTTTTACATACTAAAGTACACAACAATGTTTTCACCAATATTTTTTAATTTAACATTTTAATAAACACGATAGCGTTTAGAAAAATACAAGAAGATTGATGGTTCAGATTTCTTATAATATTTCCTCATACATAAAACACATTTTTTTAAAACTCTTAACCTAATCTAGTAACAAAAAAATGTTAGCAATTGTAAAATTCCTAGATTGATATAACCATAACAAAAATGAAGTCAGTCTATATGTTGTTTATCTATAGTTGTGCAGAACGAAATAACAAGGAAGAATAAAGAAAAAACTATTTCATGTATGTTGCTTCTCATCCTTCTTTTCTTGAGAGAATAGAAGGAAAGCATACATAAAAACAAATTTTATGTGGTTCACTTGTATACATAATCAATAGGATGAAGCAACCTAAAAAGTTAAGGCTAAAATATTAATTGAAAGGAAAATTCTTCAAAAACCTAGCTTGAAGGATAAAAAAATAGAAGAAAGACATTTTCCAATTTATTAATACGATCTTCATCCCTTGATGTCATGGAAGTAGATAATATATTATATCATCAAGTAAAAAACACCATTGATTGATATTCTTTTATAATAAAATATGATGCACCAAATCAAACTTAACAATAAATAACCATTTATAGTTAGCTTAATAGAAAATAAAAGTGAAAAAGCTACAAAACCTTTTTGGACTATCATAGCATTGCAGAATCAGAAACATTTTATAGTAAAGTTTTTACCGGAGATGCTGGAAGGATTAGAGAGAAAAGGACGGATGATTTCAGGGTAAAACAAGATAAATTTGTGAAGGATTTGAGAAATCATGTATGGAAGTTAATATTGAAAATGGATCAAACAATCACACAATAACATGATTTTATAAATAATTACTAGTCGACACTTTTTATTAATATCAAAAGATCATACATACAAAGACCTCTTAACCTACTATTTATATTAAGGCTAAGGTTATAGTAAAAAAGATGTTTAATCTAAAAACCTAAGAAGTATTGTGAGTTTGACACGTGTCTTTTTATTGTTTAAAAAAAAGGAGTATTTTGGTCATTGTGTCAAATACGTCAGCTCATTGCGTCTTACACGTTCATTATTTCAAATATCAGTTTATTGCGTCATATATTTTACATTATTTGTTATGCGTATTAATCATTGTGTTTTACTTTTTAGATTGTTTTGTATTATTTTTGTCATTGTTTTTATAGATTATAAACTTGTTATCTATCATTATGTTTTACAAATAGAAGACAAAATGATATACTTTTACCGATGTATTTTTCAAAACTTATAGTGTTTAAGATAACATAATGTGTTATTTTTGTAATTATTTTTTAAATAGATTATATAAACTTGTTATTAGTTATTGTGTTTTACCTTTAGAAGTACACAATAATGTTATTTCACCAATGTATTTTTTAAAACTTATATTATTAAAGATAATACAATGACGATAAAAACACAATTAGGTTAATATATTAGATGAATTAGTTGCCACAATTAGTTGTTAATTTATTCCGTTATTATATTTTTTTAAATTAATCATTTTAGAAAAATACAATAGTATTCCGATTAATATAACAACTAATAAAATGACACAATGAACTGTATCAAAGACACAATGATGATATATAAGCTTAAAAACATAATCTTTATTTATCTTTTAATATAACAATATTGTACTTATTTTAAAGATAAAAAAAACACTCGTTTTTATGGTGTGATTTTTATAAAAAAAATAATGTCGTACATAAAAGTTATAAATATTTAAAAAAATGGGGGAAATTATAAAAAGCCAACAAATGTAGCTATTCCTAAAATACTCATCTAACAATCTTTTCTTTACAAATCGATCTCAATCATTAAATAAGAAGATGAATGATTAAGATTATTTCTTACACTTTTTAGTTTTAAAAAGCTTTGTATTTGAACCTAATCCTTATATTAATAGTATTAGTTTAGAAACTTATGTGGTACACATGTTTAATCAAAATATTAAATTAAGAATTACTAATTAATATTTATAAATAATAAAATATTTTTAAGGTAAAATATGATTGAAATTAAGTAAAATTAACTAACTTTATTAATTAAACAAAAACAATACTTTTTAAACTTTTTTCCCTAAGAAACTTTGTTTAAAAAAATTGTTTTTCTAAACATTCAATTGCTTTTAATTTTTTTTAAACAATGTCATTTTTTAGAAAAGTTTTTTTTTATATACCTTCATACTTCATAAAAAAATTACTCAAAGTTGGCTTCATTTTATAAAAAAAACTAATGAGGGTTAACTCTTTGTTAATAAAGAATCGTCGGAAAAAAATAAGTTAAAAATTGAAAGTGTTTATAAACATTTGCTTTGCTGATTTAGAATTAATCCTCCTCATAAGCTTTCAACCTTTAATTTTGATAATGTCATTGTCCATTCAACCTTTAACCAAAAATCTCTTGCCCAAAATCCCCTTAATATTCACCTTTTAGATGCTTCTCTTTCATGACTTCAAATAAACAAACTTTTAAAGGAATTTCTTTTTGAAGCTAGTGTTTCTTTTTCTATGAATTTATTGTCAGCTACCAAGCCGACTCTCTTGACACAGACCAAGATTGCCGTCCAAAATCCCCTCAATACCACCACACTTTTCTTTCTTTTTTCTTCTTCTTCTTCTTTTTTTTTTTTTTTTTTTTTAACTCCAGCTGTCACTTTTATGTGCGTGTGCATGGTAGCTTGCTTGCTTTCAAAGTAAATCAACTTCCTTTTTGCTCAATGATTTCTAATTTTCGGCTGCCACAACTAGGTTGCTGCTCTTTGCCTTCAAGTCTTGATATGAGATTGGTATATAACTCTAATACTAGTTATTGGAAAATTAGATTGACCAATTAGATAGTAACACGATTTTATGACTAATCACTAGTGGACACTTTTTATTAATATTAAAAGACCATACATACAAAGACTCTTTAAGTTTCTATATGCTAAAATTATACTATTCCTAACCCAACTCAAATATATTGTTATATAATAAAATGAATAGACAAAATCTACAAACTTAACCAAACAATTATTAAAACTAATAATAATAACCATCTCAGTTATTTAATCAAAATTAAATCCTTCAATTAACGGGTGACGAAAAGATATAAAGATAAAGTAACAACTAATTTTTATTTACAATCATTGGTGTATGGAGTTAGCAAATGAGTCATAACTCATAACCTTTGATATAATTGGTAACTAATGGCTTTTGCTAAATGTACCTTTTATAACCTTTGATATAATTGGTAATTAATAGACGTTGCTAATTGTACCTCTCACATATATTTTTTTTATTACACCATCTCCATGCTCTTTAAGTTATCTTAATCTTGCTATAATTTCATTGTTGATGTCGTTCTTTTTTTTTCTTGTTGGTTCTTTCACCGCTTCTTGTTTCTTACTTGCTTTTTTATTTCATTGCTTTTTTTTTTCTTTCTCAATTTCTTTCTTTCTTAATTTCTTCTTTGATCTCTTGCTTGCTCATGGTGTCATATATTTAAACCCTACTTACTTCTACTTATCTATGATTACCTGCTGCAAGCCTGCTCATCTGCTTGCTTTACCTTGTTGCTCAACTAAAACAGAGACATATTCGATTTGTTTACCCAAAAACGACAGACCTTCACGGTCACATATTGTTACTTATGATTACCAATTTTCGACTACCAAAACTAGGTTGCTGCTCCTTGCCTTCGAGTCTTGATATAAGATTGGTATAACTCTAATACTAGTTATTGGAAAATTAGATCGAATAATTACACAATACGATTTTATGACTAATATCAAAAGACCATACATACAAAGACCCAACTCGAATATTGTTAACTAATTAAATGAATGGACAAAATCAATACTAGTTTATACAAACTTAACCAAACAATTATTAAAACTAATATTACTAACTATCTCATTTATTTATTTCAAGACTAAATTCTTTATGTGATAGAAAGATATAAAGATAAATTAGCAACAAATTTTTACAATAAGGTCATCATAGTTTCAAATCATTGATCAAATGATCTACAAGTGATATGGGAGTTCTAAAATGATCTTTCCCTATATATTCGTGTGTGCCAGTTGTCATATATATATATATATATATATATATATATATATATATATGGAGTTAACAAATGAGTCATAACTCGTAACCTTTGATATAACTGGTAGCAAATGGCTTTTGCTAAATGTCCCTCTCACAATTTTTTTTTTGTTACACCACGCTCTTTAAGTTATCATTTTTGTTATATCTCTAATTTTCGATTCCATAATTGTATGGAATTCATCGAGCGGCTTTAGCGAATCAACTTCGTGTCCCCGAATGCCTTTCACAGCACCCTTGGTAAGCTGGTTAGTCCAACCACATCATCGGTGACTCAGTTTGAATGATCATTCTCTCACTTCGTTTTCCAATGCACAACAAAAGAAGGGGTGTCGCTTAAAATAGTCCAAAAATAACCTCTACTCACTCTAATAAATAAAAGTGAAAAATTAATACATCTCACAAATTTATATAATACAAGGATAACAAGCCAACAAGGTGTATGATAAAAGTAAAGTGAGTATTAAAGTTTGTTTTTAAAAAATTATACAAGTAATATGTAAATTAGACCTAGTCTATGTGGGCAAGTTCTATGAAAATTGCCTTAAAAGTGAAATTAGGATCTATTCTACTGATGAATCCTAGCTATATAAAAAAGCAAGTTAATGATAGATGTGTTGAGTATAAGCAACTTTCGAGTTATACCTCCAATAAAATCAGTTTCATGTTAAATTTGGTTTCGTTCAAAACGAATCATTTTAAAAAAAGAATCAATATAATTTTGTGCAAAACGAGTTCTGAGAGCATTAACAATAGATTCACCAACTCGATTTTTGTCGTCAAAATTTAAAGAAATAGTTAAAAACAACTCTCCATTGAATTCATCATTCCCAAACCCTATTATCAAATTATATAAGATTGCAACAAACATACTTGGTGAAATTCCAATTGAAGAGTAGGGTCCGGAGATTTGAAACTATAAAATGAGGACAAGTCTTACCCTTATACAATAAGATAGATAGATAGGTTGCACACAGGAGACCAGTGACTCATTAAACCCTTTTTTTAGATAAACATTGGAAGTAAATTCTATAAAAAAGTTCTCTAAAATGTTTAGATGTAAGCTTGACTTAAGATTTTTATTGACAAAACGCAAACTGATAAAAACAGCCAAGATCATGTCAAATCATTATTTTTATTGTACGAATAGTATTATTACACATATACAACGTTATGTTTTTTTATATATGAGTGATTTAGTTTAAACACTTTTAAAATTTGATTACTATTACGTTACATTTTCCTTTTTACATAAGTCAACACAACACTTGATATGTAGAGCTATTATCCACAGGTGGGCATTTAGCGTTTTGTGCCGTACCCGAAACCGGGTTCGGCCCAACCGGGTTTTTTTGTACCCGGGTCGGGTCCGAACCCGGTTTTTATGCCCACCTCTAGTATTATCTACCAATCACGAATGTTTATTTTTGAAAAATCTAACATCTCGTTATCTCATCCTCTCTCTTTATTTATTTTTTATTGTTTCTTTGTATTTCTTTCATACAGTTTTAACTATACTATTTTGTTTAATTTTCATTTACATTTAGAATTGTTTTTTATTAATTTTGTTAGAAAGTTAACTATCTAATTATGGGTCGTTTTGCATAGAAAGGGTTTGGGTCAAAACAAGTCAATTTGAGGAAAATATTAGTTGTGATCATCCTCAACTAACATCGGCAACCCCATTCTTCAATGCAGTGGCGGAGCCAATATTTCTTTTCAATGAGTTACCATTTTTCAGTGCTCGAATATCTAAAAAGCTTAAATCAAAATTTCAGTGGTTACTATTTTTTTGTGCTCGAATTTCTAACAAGCTCAAATCAGAAATTTTATTTTGTTTCGGGTTAGGCGGATCACATAATAAAATATGATATAATAATAAAAATACAATGCTATTAGAAAATAGACAATAAAAATATGGTGCTGTTAGAAATGAAAATTATGCAGTAAAATTTATGACACAAGTTTTATAACTATATCACTTGCTTATTAAAAAATTAAATATAAATCATATCACTCACATTTTTAAATTGTTACACACACATTTTCAAATTGTTTGATATAATAAGAGGTTAACCAACTTATTGCCTTAAGCAACGCAAGCTTTTGGGCTTTACTAGCTCCAAAACAACCTAGAAAAGCATGCTTTAAAAAATAATTTCGAACCAATGACATGCTTTTGAATAATATCAGTCTTGACCATAGACTACCAAAAGAACGTTCTGGGTTCATCCACTAGTCACTGCAAATATTACATAGACTTTCGATGGGGCCATCCACTATTGAACAATAATAATATAAATATTAATAATAATTGTTTATTAATTTATATAATATTAATGATTAGATAATTATTATTTGCTTTTTGTTACATATAAAAGGAAACTTTCGATGGGGTACTCATGTGACCCCAATGTATTCAACGTTGGTCCGCCCTGCCTAAATGTGTTAGCACATACCAATAAGAAATTAAGGTATACAACAAGTGTAACTGTCAATTTTATCGCCAACAAGATCTTTTTGTGCTAAAGAGCACTTAGTCTAACATGAATCACCTACAAACCAAATAAACCCTTGAAACTTAGCTAGGGATATAAGAATTTGATTCTAACCTAAAATTTAAAACATTTAAGAGTGAAAATGAGATGGATATTCAGGTGTGAAACTATTTATAAAACATTTCTATCCGAAGCAGATCAAATATCCATTTGACCAAATTGGAACTAAATATAATCTTGTAACACACAATAAATAGTATTTGAAGTTGTTAGAAATTTGAAATAGTAAGAAATAAAGAATGATTAAGAGTGTAGTTAAGGTATAATTGGTTAACAAGAATAGATTAGGAGATACTTATAAAAGTATGGCTTAGTTACACGGATGGTTAATTTTACTTTTCGTTCCTAACTCTTAAAAATTACAAGGTTAGTTCAATATTTGACATAAACGCCACAAACTTGGCCCTGTGGATTGACGTTAACTTTAACAGTTTAATTTTTTTAAATGATTAAAATACCCCTAATTATTAAAATCAATATTTTAAATAACTAAAATACCCCTATTAAATAAACAATTGACCCACCTTGAAAACCCTACGGTCAATTTCTCTTACCCACTGTTCACTGGTCTCCATTTTCAGTAGTCGCCTCCTTCCATTGCTCGCGACTAACCTTCTACCGATGGTGACTCACCTCTACCCCACCACACTTCATCTTCACCACCACCTCGCTGGAAAGCCGACCGCCACCATGACACCACTGTCTTCCCGTCCATCGTCACCACCTTCTCTCTTCGGTGTCCCGCTCTAAACCATTCAACCACCAGCACCAAGGACAATGATGGATCTGATTGGAGATGACGAGCATTGTTTTCAAGTGATGAAGATTAATTTTTTCGATGGAACAACGATGGATCTGATCGGAGCTTGAGTGCGAGCACAAGAGATGCCCACTTTGAACTTCAACATTGAAGGTTAAAGGTCGTGCTAGTGGTGGTGGTTGAAGGTTAATAGTTAAAGGTGGTGTTGATGGTGCGTCGTGGTGGTTGAA
Organism: Flaveria sonorensis; assembly: GCA_025506505.1. Classification (NCBI taxonomy): domain Eukaryota; kingdom Viridiplantae; phylum Streptophyta; class Magnoliopsida; order Asterales; family Asteraceae; genus Flaveria; species Flaveria sonorensis. The sequence continues at coordinate 62,276,976 of CM046424.1, read as the reverse complement.
GGTGGTGCCGGTGGCAGTTGCGGAACTTGAACTATACTGTACGGGGGGAAGCGAAAGAAAACTATTTTAGAGGGGAAAACTCCATATATATTAATAAATTTATAGTATCGAGCCGAAAATTTATACTATCGAGCATCACTAAACTTCGCCCCTGGCTGGTGGTGACGATGGTTAAAGGTGGTGCTGGTGGTGACGATGGTTAAAGGTGGTGCTGGTACTGATGGTTAAAGGTTGAAGGCGGTGCTGGTGGTGACGGTGGTTGAAGATGGAGGTTTTGATGGTGGTAGGAGGTGATATGGTAAAGAAGAAAGGGTGTAAGGTATTGGGTAGGGTTTGGTGTGGTGGGCCCTTAAAGTCAAAGTGTAATTTAATATTTTTTTTAAATAGGGTGGAGTAATTGTAATTTTATTATTTTTAGCCTTTAGTACTAAGAGTATTTACATTTTACGAGTTTACGGCAATAATTAACGTCCATCCCCTTCGAATACTAAGTTTGCTATGTTTATGTCAACTAGGACCAACCTTGTAATTAAGAGTTAGGGCCAAAAGTGAGGCATACTAATTACAGAGACCACCCGTGTAATTAAGTATCAATATAGTGTGAATTTAAGATTGGGCGTTCGTTAATGTAAATGCCAATGAGTAATTTTAACCGCATAAGATTATAAATTAGTAGACATGATCAATGATAAGGAAAAACCCCTAAACTCAATAGGTAATAAGTTGAGACTAACATCATTCTCACTATTGGTTTCGAATTTAAACTAGCTGATCGAAAGGAATCGGGATCGGATTCACTATTGATTTCGTATCAGATACCTAGATCCCGCACCGGTTCGAGCATGCTCCTCTACACAAGGTAAACAGGGTTTAAACTTTTAACTAGGCCATGGCGCCATGCCAAAAAACCAGGCCTCTTTCGGTTAGGATCAGGCCCAACGATAATTGGTCTGGGCTTATAGGATTTAATATGGGCCGGGCCTAAGCAAGAGATAGTTTACAAACCCGCCACTAAATTTCTTCACTTTCATCTTCCGGTGTATGACACATTAATTTCTTGCACCCAAAATAGCCTTTGAAGCGGATTACAAACCAAATATTAATGTTCAAGTATTGGTATTAGGAAAATCCAACAGCATAATAAGAAACTATGATTTACAAAGTGTCTAACTATACCTCAAACATACAACTACTTAATGTTACATCAATAAATCCTAAAGATGTTACTATAATTGTCTATCTATATGATTTACTGTGAAATTTATGCATTAAAATTGTTCATAGAACGTAGGATTGCTCGGCGCTCGCTGGGATCCTGCTAGTTATCCGGTTTCTTGCGCAACTTATGGTCACAACTCACAACTCATAAGATGTGTTGATTTTATGGAGATGGCTGAATTCATATTATACTGTCAAGGTATACTTCTTCTAAAGATTGAATAAAAAATTTACAACTTAATAATAGTTTGTATCTATGTAAAAAAATAGCATTCAACATTAATATGCACAACAATGATTACAGAAGTTTGTAAGGAGTGAGAGTGCTTTATGATCTATACATTGAGTAAGGAGAGTTTAAGAACTGTGCTTTATTAACAATACATATAAAAAATTTACGTAACAATTAATAATTACTTTTACTCCTCAATCATAGTTGATGCTAGTGGTGCATCCTTCTTACAAATGTAGTCGCCAAACGAACAAGCAACTATGACCAGGAAGAATGTAAATACGAGCAAATACCCGATCAAGTTAAACCCACGAGGCAAGAACAACACCAACAAAAACGAGAGAGGTGCAAGAAGGCTCGAGAAGTAAAAAACACTCAGTAACATCCTTATATAGATTGGCCGTAAACTTTCATTGTTCAAGCTTTTTAGAAAAAATAAAGCCACTGACGTCGGTATAGCAGTGATATACGCCACAACGCCCGTGTTAGCAAAAACACCATGAGTTTCGAAAATAGAGAGTGCATTGTTTTGATACTTGAGGTCTACAAGTGCTATCGTTGATGGAAACATGACCAGAAGTGTGGCGGCATATATCAGATACAGTATTCCAGTGCAATTAAGGTACCTACATTAAACGTTAAAAAAAAACAAATATTAGTTGATTTTATCACTGCATAAGAAGCGGGTTCACACAACCACATCTTAGTGGTAGGATATGGCGTCAAGAATATAAGATATTTAACATAAGCTATATGGTTCTATCAAAGTATTTAACTTTTATTACTAAGTTCAGAAAAATTATCTACCGAACATAAACTTTTAACTTACAATGTAAGAATATTAACGATTTGTTATCTTTCTTTTACCATTGTTAAACGGAACTAATTATTTTAAATTATGAACTAAGTATATTAGTTTATTATATAAAAAATATATTAATATAAATTAAATATCCTAGAAATGTGCTTTCAAAGCAAAAGTTAGAGATATAAATTGAATTTAATTGAGTAGTCGTAAACTCTGTGTGTAACATTGGATGTTATTAAAGGTGTAAACAGTAAATAGCTTAGCCGTTAGTAAGTTAACCTAGTAATATTATTATGATAACTAGGTATTTACCTGCCGAGTGATGCGGCGGCATTGTTCGTGACGTGATAAAGTAAAGACTATAATCGACCCGACTCATTTTAGAATTAAATTTACATTAAAATGTAGAGTAATGCAAATTTTATCGTCAAATGAAAATGTATTATATCTAGCACGACTTCAAACAAAACCTAAGTTGAGACATTTACCAACTCAAACGTCCATAAAAATAAGCACGAATGGTGGCGCCGTTTGTGGCATGATAAAATTTGGACTACAATCCCTCCGACTCGTTTACAAACTAAATTAATGTAGAAACATAACTTACTCGAATATGTATCTATAAATAAAAACATATTATATTTTACCTGACTCGCTTCCAAACAAAACTTGCATTAAAACATAGATCAACTCAAAAACCAAACGACTATGATACAAAGTTCAATGACTAAACTTTTAAAGCTTCCAAAAATATAAGGTACCACAAAAACCTTGAAATTTAGTGACCAAAATCATAAATGCCTAAAGTTTCCTATTCATTAACCATCTTTATTAATAATAGAGTAATTAGTAGTAATTATATAATAAACATAAAATTATGATAATAAAAAATAACCTTAAAATATATATTGCGTGTATAAAATTATAATTGATAAATACATATAAAAAGAAACATGTATGCATAAATAAATAAGTATATATTAACATATAATAATATTTAGTAAATAATAAAAGAGTTGAGTCTAAGCCAAGTTTACATTTGAAAACTTACTAATAATTAGTTGAGCTTGAATTTTAGTCATATAACTTAAAACAAATAGCTTAAAACAAATTGAGCTCAAGCACTCCTAAACTAAATCTTAGTTTTGCGAGCTCAAGCTTGGATAAATTGGTTTATACCGCCGGATGTTATTGTAGGTTTTAATGATATTTTGCTTTTTCAAAAAGAAAAAACATATGAGACATAAAGGTAGTCACTTTAACTAATAGAGAAGAAACAACTAAACAAAAATATAATTAAAAAAATTCATTATTCGACTCTCACAAAATAAACATGTACTTTTTTAGCGTAATCGACCTCCACCTGTCGACCTTTGTGCGGAAACGTTATGACATAGACCCCAAATGCCTGAAACGTCTCTCTCCGAACGAAATGACCTATCTCTATGTTATTTCACTAAAGCATCATGTCTTAAATAGTATATGTGTCAAACAACATCTGAGGTGTCTACATCATGGGTGTTTCAGCACAAAGATTGACACGAGGAGAACGATTTTATTTGAACGGTACATCTTTTTTTTTATAAGTTCCCACAGTGTCATGACGGGGAGAATGTCGAGAAGTCCCAGTCCCAAGTGGGAGCACCCCCTTCCCCCGAGTCTCGGTTTTAATTTTTAATCTTAGGCCCGATGAGTACTCATCATCATTCACCGGTTGATTTTGTGTGTTGAGAGTTGTATTGTACAATTTTCACAACACACTAAGAGAATGTGAGAAAAAACGAGACTACACTTTATAAAATGAGAAAAAAAAACTTTGAGAAATTAAAAAGACTCTGATGTGATAACCCAGGATGACTCTCACTCCTCTAAAGAAGCGAATGACTAAACGTTTAATTTAAGAAAGTTTTCACAAATGTTTGTTTTGAGAGTTTTCTAATATATAAAGTGCGGTAAATTGAGTCATTTTTGGATACATGAAACAAGGACATCTCTTTAGAATTGTAGAATAGAATCTCTGCCACCAATTATTTACAAACTCATTTACTAGTTGATGCATAAAAACAAGTGACATCCAGATCCAAAAAAGCAAGGGACAAATTAAGATTAACACACAAAATGTCTCAAAAGACACTAGAAATCTTCGTTTCTCCACTTTATCAAAAAAGTTCATACTTTAAATTATGTAAGAATATCGTTATAAATGACTACCAGAAGTAGATTAAATTTTGTTTAAAAAAATTAGCAAATACATGTAATATTGGAGGGTTCATAGGAAAACAAAGACTCAATCTCTGGATATAAACAAACAGGAGAGATTAAGATTTATAGAAAAATATAAACATGTCTTCCATGAATCAAAATCAAATCTAGTATAAACCACAATTGCAAAGAAAACGCCGGCGCATGCAGACAGAAACCCGAACTTACTGTGCAGGGTGCAGACTAAGGTTGAAAACTTGTGGTGTGGTTTGGTCTGCAGGGGTAATGCTAATGGCAATATGAGCAGGTCTTCCTCTTGGGCTATAAATATTTGAATGGTAGTCTGAATTCTCTATCTCCGTATTGATAGTTGTCAATTCAAACGAGTTTTGCGAATTGGGAGTCAAAAAACTTTACAAAAACATTGATCAGCATATTACCAACCGTTAAAAAAGTTACAATATATAATAAAAACATAGACATAGATTAGAACATTACTGTGTAGATGGCAGATCAGCGGTGGGAGCGGGTTTGACAGATTCATCATCATATGTTGCTGATACGTTGTTTAAAACCTCCATATTATTGTTTGTGAATTCTAGTGTGTTTGGGGTGATGGGAGCTCTTGTGGTTTTTGAGTAATGAGAGGTGTATGGGTATTTAACTATTTATATTATGCTTTTGCTTAAGGAATTAAAACATTGTTGAAATAATCATGATTTGATCAGTTTTGTTTTTAGTCAGCAGAATGTCCCACGAACATCCCAATGTTGAGGTAAGCTTTTGTCTTTTCTTTTATAATCATCGTTCTTTTGTATTTCTATATATTTTAAAAAACAAACTTTTGTTTTTTTTATTAATCATCATCTAGCAGAATGTAAACCTTGACTTCATAGATAGATATCCTCATATAATACCTTCCTTTAAACATTACATATACATATAATTTCTACTTATCACACCACTAGAATGTCTACTTATATACATAAGCGGATTAGACTCGCGCTTTGCCGCAGTTCGGTTTTGAACGTATACGAGAACATGATAATTATAGTTTATATTTACACATGATTTGACGATTTGTTATTATATCGTAATGATACTATTACTGAATATACGATATTTGATACGGGATGGATGTTAATTTGTAACGCCCGGTCCCTCACACCACTAATATTGTCCGCTTTTTCCACGAGTAGCTCATGGATTTGTTTTTGGTTGTCTGGTTAAAAACTTCCCAGGAGGTCACCCATCCCTAGATTGCTGCCACCTGAGCACACTAACTATGGAGTTTTCCTTTCATCCGCAGCCAATACGCCCAAAACGTGTTGGTGATATTAGAGGTCAGATATTACTTATGAACCCAACATCTCTGTTGTCCACGATCGATGTGGAATTTACGTAGGGCGTCACACAATTAAAACAATTATGTTAAAAGTAAAAACTATTATAAATTAAAATAAATATGTTAAAAGTAAAAACTCTTATCAAAGAAATGATAATTATAAAAGAAATCTAGAAAGAGAAGCAAGAATACACTATAACTTTTCATATGATATCTTAAAATAAAAAGAAAATTACTAATTTGTCATAAGATTTTATATTGTACAGTAGAAAAGATTGGTAGGGGATGGATATTAATTAAAACAAATATGTTAAAAGTAAAAATTCTTATGAATTAAAACAAATATGTTAAAGTAAAAAACTCTTATCAAAGAAAGGATAATTATGTAAGAAAACTAGAAAGAGAAGCAAGAATACACTATAACTTTTTATATGATGTCTTAAAAAAAAAGAAAATTAATAATTTGTTTTAAAGTTTTGTATTGTATAGTAGTAAAAATAAATTAAGATAACCTTAAATGTAATAGTCGTATTTTAAATTTAAGTAGGAAATGATAGGATTATAGTATTTAAAGCTTAAAAGGGATATAATAGAAATAAATCCAATAACATTAAATATTAAAACTTGCAACTATTTATATGCATTTTAAAATTGATGTAAAATTACAAATCTACTCATAGGTTTTTTATTATATAGTAGTAAACATAACACATTCCTAAGGATACGATGTCATCATACTAGATGTCAAAAGCAAGAATGGAGTGCTACTAAAATGGTAAGCTGGTGAGTTTAGCTAGAGTTTAGTGCCTTTAATTTTGAAGAAGGCCGATGCACATTTTAATGTTCATGTAATCTTCTTTTTTCATCATGCTCCTTGCTAATCGTTTTCTATGTGATTCTGCGTTTTAAAAGAAAAGTTTATGACGCCACCAACAAATAAAACAAGAACGGACAGAAAGTTTGTAAGATTATATTAGAAGGCTGATGCAACCGAAGAAGCCAAAATAACCAAGGAGCTTCCTGCATGCATGCACTAATGTACAAGGTAGACTTCGGAAGTTTTACACTAATCACAGAAATTATTCTAAGTGTAAAATCTTCCGAAGCCAAAGATGAAGTCTTTTGAAGCTTTAAAGACAAAGTCTTCCGAAGCCCATGATTTCTTCTGAAGACAGAAAAGATATGTTTTCTCTGATGTACTTTTTATATAAAGCTGACTTACTTTTCGCTGCAACATTGAAGACTCACCAACTTATACAAGTTGGTGAAAAGGTCCATGCTTTAGTAAACTGTAGATTATGGTTTTAAGTCTATAACTTCCTACTTTGTACATTTTATCATTTTTGTAATATATTATGATGTGAGCTATGGTATGTCATAGTCACTAGTCAAAAGGCAATCTGTCTTTTGACTTTACATTGATCTTGTTGTCTAGATTAGTGTTTCTAGTTGGCCTTCAAAGTATGGCCGGATGTAGGTTGTAGTATAAAGTATCTCAGGTCCTTGTATTTCTATTTATGCTTTATAACACTTGTAAAAAAACATGAGAGCAATATACAACATCCTTGAAAACCATATTAGCCTATTCTTGTTCTTAGTTCTGTCTCATAGCTTTACTTGTGTTCTTAGTATCATTCACATAAACCCGGTTCCCATTTTGATCTGTTAAATGTTCTAACACTCTCCTTATTGTGAGACTGATTGTATTGACCATCCCTTAAACGGTCCTGTAAAGTTAAATCAAGTTAGGATCATAAATAGGTCGACATGTTAAAGACATGATTAAAAAATATGTCTAAACATGCTCACCTCGCCTAAACTGTTATTATGACATGCATAACATGTTTAAGTAATCGTGTTAAATGGTTTAACATGTCAACATTGCATGTTTTAGACACAATTATTATAATGATGTGGTTGCATAGTTTTATAGATCATCATATATAGATTATAAGATGCTAACACTTAACCCTAGTTGCATCTTGTGACTATTAACTTTTGTAGATTATTTACAGCCTTCTATTCTAAGTTTGTTAGTGTCGTATCAATAACACTGTTAAAAATGAGGAGTCGCCCATGTTATTGGATTTCTTATGTCTTATTTCTATCATTGGTGTTATTAAGCTGATTAAATAAAATCTTGTTATACGTGTCATATCTTGTAACAGGAGTACACGACCCTTGTAATATAACATGACATGTTTTGTCAGCTTTCTCTATTTATGGCCATGAAAGAAAACCGGCATCTACATAATATAACTTCTTCGAAAACTCAAACATTTAAAATGATTGATAGTGACTTGTTTCTTTTCGGAACAATCAAGGTGGAAAGAAAGAGGAATTTCGCGAGTTGTGACAATGAAATTTGATCACTAAAGTTATAAGAAGTTAAATCTTGGTCTAGAAGCAATTGAGCCAAATACACAAAAACAGAAATAATTACTTAAAAAAGTATATTTGTAAAATAAGGAATATAAAATGATATCGAAATATAAATTCCCTTTCTAATTGGTAACCATAATCGACAATTAGAGACTTCTATGCATATAGATTTTATTAATCTTCTCTTTTAATCTTCTTACTTGCTTTTATGTATGTACATTTAGGTGTCTTGTTATACCGTTAAATTTAGAGAAAGTTATATCATTAGTTAATACTAGTAAAGTTTCCAGGCGCGTTGCATCGAGATGGAGCTTGCACAGGGAATACTATCTCAATATCTCAAATATATGCTTAATATCTCAAATATGCAACGCGATGGACCTTGCACCGGGAATCTCGCTACTATCCCAATATCAAAACACGAACCCAAAAACATGTTGAAAGACATTACGATCCTTTTGACCAAATAAATATTTCTCAAAAATCTTTACTCACTAAAAATAATTTAAGAGTCCATCTTTATTAAAAATAACTAGTTTTATAGCCCGGGAGTTGCACCGGGATTCTCAGCAGCCTCTTCACTTTCATTCTTCAAGTTGCCAAACAAAGGTTTTCAAGCGGCTTTCAAAGAGTTGGATCTCAACTCAGGCTTAAACAGATGGGTAGGATGTTTTTGAACCAATTTCAACCAGACAAGTGACCACAAACCAGTTCGGGAGTGCTCCTTGCTGCAATATGCGGTTGTATGTGACAAGAATGACTTATTTAACCAAAAAAAGAGGCCTATGTTGCTAGGTGCAGTGCAATAAACATAAGATAACTTTGTGCAGCCTTAAATATTCATAAACTATATGCATGCTAAGAAAATAACATAATTCTTATTGACCCATCTTAGTTTACATAAGTAAAAAAGAACAAAAAGGCACCGATCTATTACATGACTATTTGTGAGAACAAAGCTAAACACATTTTTGTAAACATAAATTATGTTGCCTGAACAAAAGTTGCATCAGGTCCTCAAGAAGCAGTAGCATATTTTTAATGTCAAGAACCCAAAGATATCAAATATTGTTAAAAAAATTTAAAGAAACAGATTACAAAATGAGAAAGACATACATGTGAGGCTAACAACCCTGAAATGACAATTACTTGGTATAAACAGCAGCAACCAACATGAGTTATCATTCATCAGCTAAAACAGCCCCCTAACAACAGATATTAGTTGCTATCGTGAGGCTGGTTGCAGGCTAAAGAGGTCACTATTTCCCCCTTTTAACCCATAATATTGAAGATAAATCTATTTAAAAAACTCCTAAATATATCAAACATTTAAAAAAAGTTCTTCTTAACTCATTCAGCAGCTAAAAAAGCTCCCTAGCAACACGTATTAGTTGTTATCATGAGACTGCTAGCAGGCTAACAGGTTACTATTTCCCCTTTCTAACCCATAATCTTTAAGGTAATTATGTCCACAAAATTCTAAATACACTTGCACTTGAACAGTTGAACACATTGTAACCCAAATCACCTGATTCATAGATGACTCTCAATCTGATTCCCTGTTTGCAAGAGTGTATTGACAGCATAAGCATTAGTGTTTGTAATTTTAATAGGGCACCGTTGCTCTTAATTAAAGACCATGAACTTGATTATATAACTATTGTGTTGCTTCATGTAAAAAAAAACATCAAACATGTAAATAATCAGCATAGGCTCTTCACGTGTAAAAGAAACCCCGCAAATTTTATCTATAACTCAAATGAAACATGGAGCATGAATTTTGTAAAAAAAAAAAAGTTTCAGCATCAAATTATAACCTTACATCCTACTACTTTATGTGAGAAAATATAGAATGCTTATGTGACTCTTGAAAAACAAATTGTCTTTGTTCAAGGGATAAGTATACCAAAAAGAAATGCATAGGTCGTACTTGAGTTCAAGTAATTGATTGTTTATATAATTATTAGATGATCATGCGGCATCATTCAACTCGATGAATGAACATTAAACAAGCTACTTTAAACATAACACGTTATGTGGGTTATATGTAGGTTGTGCTTAGGTTCACATATTCAACCCATCTACTTCAAATCTGAAGATCACAGTAACTAATATATTACAATAATTTGATATGAATATATAAAAGTAAGAAATCTTAGTCTTAGTTACCTTTTACTGTCGACAATCTCACGTTCTCCCAAACTACTTGGTATTTCATTACCCACTCCCATCTAATATCAAACATCATCGTCAGCTGAACTCATCCACAGATTATCGTTATAAATCCTAAACAATTTCATGAGACGTAACTACACGACATACTGTACTTGTTAATGAAAGGTTGGATGTTGTTAACGGTTTTTATGAAATCAAATTGGGCAACACGGGTTGCAAGTTGTGACAACCATGATATTCGAGACACTTAAAAAAAATAAAAATAAAAAAATAATAATAATTAAAAAATAATAAATAAATAGATAAATAAATAATAAATTTTATTTTCACTTGTAATATTTTTATTATTATATTAAGTTATTAATATTTAGATGTGATCTTTAACCATTCTTGTAATCATAAGTTCACTTGTTATTATTTAAAACATTAATTTACTAAGTTAAATTAAATTTAAGTTTTTAATATTATCGTTTAAAATTAAGCTCGAAAGATTAAGACCACATACACGAGGTTCAAAAGTTAGACTATTAGGCTCTGATAAAAACCTTAAACGACCTTATTTTTAACCCAAATACTCTTATAAAATCTACTCCTAACTTCTCAATTCAAACTTATGACTAACTCCTAATTAACATTAACTAAACTAAAAACTAGTTAACACACACATATTACCTAATCTATTAAGCTAAATTAACTACCTAAATACCCATTTAATAGATAACTATCCCTAAAAACCTTATATATGTACTAATATATTAAGATAAGCTTCACAAGAAGCTTACACCTCGGCACACACTAAACCAAGATAAACCCACAACCACCACCTCATCAAATTGCCATCATCACCACCGCCCAAGGCCATATACTCGCCATCACCTTTGGCTTTCCCCTATAAATTTCATGCATACATGAATGCATTCAACACATACATACAACATCATGATCCCCATTTCATCACCATCACTTCACCACCCTCCTACCATGGTAACACCACCACAAATCCGTACCCTCTGCCCCTTTAAAACTCTCAACCATCGGCACCTTCCAAACCATATACATACATCCAACCTACATACTAATACTAAGTACGTATATACATATAGCATCCATCACCACCTCTTAGACAACCATAACACCACCACCCCAACACCACCGTATAGCACCACCCAAGTGACCCACCCCTCGGCCCCTTCTCACTTTACACAAGCACACACATACAACTCTCGATCTCTCTAGACCTTAACTAATTAAACCACCGAAGACACCATCGAACCATCACCTTCCAGCTCCTCCCTCATCTCCTACAACCACCCTAGACCATCACTGTAACACCTTGGGTCACCGTTACACCACCGTTTTATCATATATACGAACCCTCCGCCAACTTTTCTTTCTCTTAAACCAACACTTTCTCTCTCTAAAAATTGATTACGTAACACTCAGGGAAACGAGTATTAAATATTAAATTGATTACGTAACACTCAGGGAAACGAGTATTAAATATTACTACACATTCCGAGAGGATCGAAGGTAGTTTTATTTTATTTAATATTTTATTTGTTCAACCAATGTAATGAGTTTACTAAAGCTACTTTTTTAAATATGAGTTAATTGTTATTTTCATCTTTAAGATTTAATGCTTTTTGCCGGTTTCATCTAAAACTTTATTTTTTCACACGGAGTCCCTAACATTCTAAAAAACTTGTCATTTTCATCCACTTTCGTTAACTCCGTTTGTTTTAGCCGTTAAGTGGACATCAGTTTTAAAAATTAAAAGCAATCTAATAATGTTTGAATGTTCAGGGATATTAAACAATGTTTATTTAGGTTTTTTTCCTAGTGAGGTGCAAAAGCATTTAAATAACCTTACATGACGTGCACGTGATAGCTAGTTAACATGTATATAAACGAGGTTAACGAAAATGAATGAAAATTGCAAGTTTTTTAAGTGTCATAGACGCACAGGAGAAAAAAAATTATTTTTGGAAGAAAATGACAAAATGCATCAAATTTAAGAGACGAAAATGACAATTTACTCTTTAAATATTAACTACTAACTATTAATTTAATAAATTCAACCTGTTTAAAACACATGTTTTTAACTAATATGTTACTATGTTTATTTCTTATACAAGTAACCAAAAGGATATAATCTAATATCATACTCGTACTAAATTGAAATTTATTAATATTAGTCTCAAACTTAGTATTTGTCTAAAATGTTTGGGGTTTCAAGTTGTCTCATCAGTTTGAGATTGTTCTATTGTTCATATAAACACTGAAACCAAAAGTTATAAATGCAGAAAATTGTCCATCACCAAAGTAACGTTCAATGCCACATATGATTGTTGAATATGCAACTTGAGGAATTCGGTACATAAACTTGGAATTAGTGATGATCGAATCCTTCAAAACATAGACCAATAAATTAATAATTATTTATATAACTCATATATATATATATATATATATATATATATATATATATATATATATATATATATATATATATATATATAAAAGAAATTATTTGTGTTCAAATTTAATGAAAAACACATTTTAACTATTATTTTACAACACAAATGAGAGAGGTACGAGAAGGGCCAAGAAGTAAAAAACACTTCGTAAAACCCTGTAATATTTATGGGTGGAACTTTCCCTTGTCGAACTTTCTAAGCGAGCTTTCAAACAAGACAAGACCACTGACATTGGTATAGCGATGATATATCCAACAACAGCCATGTTGGTAAAAAAAAACCGCGAGTTTCAAAAGCAGAATGTGCTTTGTTTTGGAACTTGAGTTGAGCAACTGCTATCAATGTTGGAAACATGTAGAGAAGCCGAGCAGCATATGCCAAATATATTTTCCCCGCTTAACTAAGCCTACATTAAACATTAATGAAGAGAACATTAGTTAACTTTTAGCAGTACATGCACTACATATAAGAAGACGGTTAACAAAAATCTTAGGATTCAAAGTGTGGATTAAGTGAGGTAAAAGCTTTCTGAGTTCATCATTCTTGTTAGAATGTTAGTTATTTTATTTTATTTAAGTTGTAACAAAGTATTGTAATTATCGTTTCCTATATTTTCTGTATAGCAAAATCTTTTATAAAAGACTTTATATTATTTTACGAGCGGTCTTCCTACAGCTAGTGTTGGACAAGCCCTACTAGAGAATTGAAATGGCTAGCGTTGAATGTGGCAATGGTGGTCGGTGAGTCATGAGGAATAGGTGGATGGTTTGGTGTTAATAATCTGAAATTATAAACTTATAATAACAAAAATAACAATAATAACTATAATAGCAATTAAAATATATGACGGGATCGTTATAAATTTATAACTGTTACTAAAATTATTAGATTTATATAAAAGTTTATTTAATTATGGCATTATATTCAAATTCATTAGTTAAGTTAAAAGTATATATATATTTAAAATACAATTTTATATTTAATAATCTGATAAAAGAAACCACAAAATCACTTTGATTAAATGCCCATGGCTATCCTAATTTGATAATATATATTATTTAATCTCTATATGCATTGAGGGGATACCATCGAATTTGCTTTAGTTAGCTTTTTTTCATCTTTGTATCTCGATATATTAGTCATTAGGTTATTGCCCGTGTAATTCGGGGTTAAACAAATATGCATATTTAAATAAAAGTAATTGTATTAATTATAAATCTCTAAATATTTTTTATACATAACATTTGATGTTTTATTTGTAGATCCCAAACATACAACTGCTTAATGTTACATCAATAAATCCTAAAGATGTTTCTATAATTGTCTATCTATATGATTAACTGTAAAATTTATGCATTAAAATTGTTCATAGAACGTTGGATTGCTCGCTGGGGTCCAGCTAATTATCCGGTTTCTAGCACAATTTATGGTCACAATTCATATGATGTGTGATTTTAAGGAGATGGTGAAGTCATATTGTCAAGGTATCCTCTTCTCAAGATTGAATTGAACATTTAACATTTTACAACTAAATAATATTGTGTCTTTTGTCACTATGTCAAGAATAATATTCATCATTAATATGCACAACAATGATTACAGAAGTTTGTAAGGATTGAGAGTGCTTATGCTCTATACATAGAGTAAGGAGAGTTTATGAACTGTGCTTTATTAACAATACATATAACAAATTTATGTAATAATAGTGACTTTTACTCCTCAATGATAGTTGATGAAAAGTGGTGCATCCTTCTTACAAATGTAGTCGCCAAACGAACAAGCAACTATGACTAGGAAGAGTGCAAATACGAGCAAATATCCTATCAAGTTAAACCCACGAGGCAAGAACAACAACAACACAAACGAGAGAGGTGCAAAAAGGCTCGAAAAGTAAAAAAGACCCTGTAACATCCTTAAATAGATTGGCCGTAAACTTTCATTGTTCAAACTTTTCAGACAAAATAAAGCCACTGACGTCGGTATAGCAGTGATATACGCCACAACGCCGTGTTAGCGAAAACACCGTGAGTTTCGAAAACAGAGCGTGCATTGTTTTGATGCTTGAGGTCCACGAGTGCTATAATTGATGGATAGATGACGAGAAGTGTGGTGACATATATCAAATACAGTATTCCAGGGTAATTATGATACCTATGTTAAATGTTAATAAGAAAATAAAATAATGAATATTAGTTAATTTTTGTCCCTCCATAAGAAGCAAGTTCAAACAATCACATCTTAGAACACAATATGATTAAAGTGAGGTGAAAGAGGAGTGATGGGATATGTGCCAAGAATATGATATATGTAACACAAGATATATGGTCATTGGTCAGAAGAAAATACATATGATGTATAACAAAGTATTTAACTTATATAATTTAAGTTTAAAAAAATTATCTACTGAACATAATTTTATATTTGAAAAATGTGAGAGTTTTAACGACTTTATAACTTCTTTTACCAATATTCAAATGCAATAACTATTTTGAATATTAATTAAATTAAAGAAGAAATTCATTATATAAAAAAAATTATTGGCAGGTTTAAATAAGAATTAATTTTTGCCTAAGTATCCTAAAAATGATTTTAATCACCTCATAACCGGCTCAATCGAACTCCAATTGAACTCATTCTAGTGGCGTTGAAATCAACTACTCATCCTATAGTTAGATATATTATCAACGATAAACCAATCACTCTAACACAAAATAGACAACACAAATTCTATAAAACAATACAAAATTCAATTAGACAGCACAAAGTTTAAAACAGACAATACAAAATTATATCAGACAGCATAAATTTTAATAGATACAACACAAATTTTAAAACATACAACATAATTTCAAAAAAGATAACACGTTCTTAGTCTTGTGAGACAAAAATTAATTTTAGGTTAACCTTCCTCAAAAATTATTAATATACATTTAATATTTCTTAATAAGAAAATATATGTTCTTATGTATAATTGTTAAAAATAGATATATTGTATAGTTAAAATAACTAAATATCTAATAAATAACAAACAAGCTAAGTCTAAGAAAAAAAAAAGCTTGAAAAGTTACTAAGAGTCAAGTTCGAGTTTTAGACATAAAATTTGAAACAAACTGAGCTCAAGCTCTTTTAAATAAAATATTAGTTACATGAACTTAAACTTGCATAAATTAGTTTACATTGCTAGATATTATTGTAGGTTTTAATGATATTTCGACCTACTAAAGCAAAGTTGCAAGTGAGATATAAAGTTGTCAATCCACTTAAAAGAAAAGAAACACCTAACTAAGATTACCAGAAGCCTAGGAGTTGAATTGTTTCAATTTGTGTTAAAAAAAATATTTCCTCCCAAGTAGTTCCATATTGTAGAAGGGCAAAAATATTTATTTTTTGGGATTTGAGCTTAAACCATCAAATCTAGGAGGTTTTGTCTATATTACTAGACAATCAACCTTGATTGTCATCTTAACTGAATGACAGATCAAACATAATAATTATCAAATATGTATATGTAAAAGCTCAATAATATTTTAAAAAATAATAAACAAGAAGTTGGGCATCTGTATCATGCAGATGTACCTGTTCTTCACAAGTGGGCACTTGCTCTTCACAAACGGGCGTCTGCTCGTATAGGCTAACCGAGCAAATAAAATTTTAAAAATTTAATTGGTGTCGGCGACCATGATAATGATGTTAGAGTGGTGTCAGCTTAAAACACGTGTCCATTTGTGACTGGTTCTATTATACAGCCGTCCGCTACTACATGTACAGACGACGACGTTTTGTCTGACAGGGACATTTTGAGATATAGTTATTTGAAGAGAAATTTTGTGGGTAAAGGGGAAAATGGATATTTTTGAGATTTTTTTTTATATAAAACAGGATAATCAATAATCCTTAGCCCATATGATTGGAATAGAATCGTCGCGGCCAATTCATATATGAAAACAAGTAAGATCTAGATTCCAATAAGGATAAACAGAGACATAGATTAGCACACAAAAGTTATATTTGAGGATTCTTAGGAAAACAGAGATATAAAAACAAGGGAGACTAGGATTCACATAAAAACAAAGACGTCTCCCCATGAATTGAAACAAAATTCAGATCTTGTGTCTATGGTCTTGGTCTATGACACTAGTAATTTTCTTTCAAAAAACAACTTGGGATTAAATCCTTACGAGTGTGAAGGGCACGATTATTTGATATTTAGAAGTAAAATTTGTTGATCAATGCGAGAAGTCGGATTCGGAAAAGTGAACGACTGATGAAACCTAGAAGTAGTGTTTTTAGTATTTCACTTTTTATTTTGTTGTTGATTAACAGAATAAAATAAAAATCAAATCTTGTGTTAACACAAATAGTGAAAAGTGAATTTCTGAAAACGCTCAAACTCATCCGAACTTACCATTCAAGGCTAGAAGTTCTGTTGGGAACTTGTGACGAAGCATGGTCACCTGGGGCAATGCTAATGGTTTTGTGTGCAAGTCTTCCCCCTATCTTCATATTTATAATTGTGGACTTACACGGGTTATTAGAATTGAAAACCATACACCTTTACAAAACAAATGATCATACAGTTAAAAATATATAGCTAAAAACAGACAGACAAACAAACAAATAAATTTACTGTGGATTAATGGTGGGAGAGGGCTTGACTTCAATTGTACTTGATACGTTGTTCAAAACCTCCATTTGATTTCCGTGATGGTAGCTACAGTGGTTTGAATAACGGGTATTTATACGGGAATCGTCTTTAATGCAACATATTATACACCAAGAGAAAGAGAATGGGTGGCCACTTAGGAATTGATGATTTGTTTTGTTTCTAATTTTCTATAAAGGAGTCAAGTTCAAACAATTAATTTTTGCCGTTCAAATATACCACTGACATTCCAACTTTCTCTTAAACTATTGTCTTTTATGTTGCCGGCTGATCCATAAACATCTTTTGTATGTTTACGGTTTAAATATTCGAATCATCAAGTTTTAATGATAGGATGCCATCTTAGCATCGGTTTAACACGTCGATATGAAATATTTAAGATTCGTTTTTAAAACGATGTGGTTCTATAATTTTAGAAACAATTAACTATATGATTATATGTTTTTGCACTCTTTAATTTGCATCTACCTACTATTAACTATTACAGGTTATTTAAAACTTAAAATCTATTTAAAGTCGTGTCAATAACGATAGAAGTGTCATTTCACTCTTGTTACTGTGCTTCTTATGTTTTATCTTTTTAAACTTGTTATTTAATTGGTTAAATTCAATTATGTTAATTGTGTTGTATCATATAACCCATTTATGAAACATATATGTGCGAGTGTTTAAATAAAAGACTTAGTAAAATGAATTGGACTTGTGTTATGGTGAGATGAAAGCACCAGGCATAACCTCCACTTCTCGAACACATATTAAGCATAACCCTTTTTAGTTTTTAACTCAAATGGCACATTTTGGGACTGTTTGATTACCACTGACTCAGTAAGATCTGACTGAGTCAGAAGCTGACCCAGTTAGAAGTTCTGACTGAGTCTGTATCTGACTAAAACTTGGCTGTTTGATTCAGTATCTGATTGACTCTACTGAATGATAAAAATAACCATATTGTCCGAAGTTCTGACGTGTTTGCATTTAACTGGTCTTGTGTAATCAATAAAAATAGCCAAATTTTTAAAAATAACATAATAGCTTAAAATTCAAAATGTCATACAAAATACAAGTTAAACATAAATTAAACATAATCCAAATAAACACATTGAATTTCAAACAAATTATAAGAGTTTGCATACAAAACATACAGCGGATGACCGAGTCAGCCAGTCATAGCGCATACAAAACATACAGCCAGTCTGACCAAGTCCATGCAGCGGATAAAGAACAAGTCCAAGTCTCTACAACGGATGAACAAAACATATTGCGGATGAACAAAAGTCCACAGCTGAACAGTCCATAGCGGATGTTCAATCTACACTGGATGAACACTCCACAGAGGACGACTTAGCATCCACAGCGGACAATCTATCATCCACAGCGGACAGTCTATCATCCACAGCGGACGACTTAGCATCCACAACGGACAGCTTATTCAACATCCACAGCGGACGACTTAGCATCCACAGCGGACGACTTAGCATCCACAGCGGATAGTCTATCATCCATAGCGTACGACTTAGACTTAGGATTTTTATGTAATTTTCGTTTACATAAGGGTATTTTGTAATTGTATATAGCTATTATGTATAAGCTATAAATAGCATAATATCTTAATCCTTTGTAAACTTTTGAACAATCAATACAATCAAACAGTTATTATCATACAAGAATTCAATCACTAGCAATCATACACACACACACTGATATCATAGCATTACTCATGAGTTTTCGTACCATGATTAATGTTTGTTGATATCAAATATAAAAATTTGTTGTTATATCTTGTTTGAGAAGGCGAAGAGCAGCGGCGCGTGGAGGCAGGTGAACAACAGCGGTGGTGACTTCGGTCACTGATGAAGACGACGGGATGGTTACAGAGAAGGGAAAGGTGAAATTGGTGGCGAGATGGAAGACGGCGGACCAACAGGGGAAGGAAAATTGGGTCAATGATCAAAATATTTAGGTCTCGGTCAGATGCTTTGGACCGGGTCAGTGGGCTCGCCGTGCACATCAAACACGTTGACCGGCTGACCGAGTCAGCCAGTCAGCGGTCAGGGGGTGGGTCAGTGCAATCAAACAGGGCCTTTGTCTACTTACTCGCATCATAGAAAACCGAATAAAACTTTCCTACAAGACATATACATGTGGTCAAAACGATAGAAGTATGTGAAACTTTTCTGTAAGACAGTATATTCTAACTTCTTGACAAAACAAATAGTTAAAACAATTGAAACTGATTTGTTTCGTTTCGGAACAATCAAGGTGCAAGGCTTTAGGAAGAATGAAAGTAGGAGGAATAAGTTATTACAAGAAGTTAAAACTTGGTCTAGAAGAAATTGAGTCGAATGCATAAAAATAATTATAATTATAATTACCTAAAAGAGTATATTATAAAAACTAGGGATATGATTAAAATGATATAGAAATATAAATTCTCTTTCTAAATCATAGCCCGTAATCAAATCAGAAGCTTTTTATCAATGTTTTCTTTCAATTTTTGTAATTTGCATTTATGTGCTTTATTGTATAGTTAAATTTTTGCTCTAAATCGATAGAATCGGTGGATCATTGCGAATGTTTTATTGTGGTGTCAAGTTGGAGATGTGTGGCTTCTTGATTGGGACTTTCTTTTCCTTTAAATTGCACCCCTTCCGCTTTAATAGCATTGCTGGATTCGAACCATATGGTTAAAAGTAAGAAAGAGACGATTGAGGCCATTTTGATGTCATTTTGGTGGGTCATATGGAGATTTCGTAAAGAGGTGATTTTTCAAGCAAGCGATTTGAAAGAGAAAGCTTTTATTTTTGATTCCGGTGTTAGTTTTTCGTTTCTTTGGTACGTGAGTAGAAATAGAAGGCCATACTGGGATGGATAGAGCGGCTTCGAAACCCTCTTCTATTCATGTAATTTGGTTGTTTTTTTAATATTGATTAGCTTATTCTAACCAATATTAGTATACATATTAATCTTTTGTTGTTTATAAAAAAAATATTGTAAGCTATATTATTAGTTATTCTTGTAAGTTTGAGTTATTCTTTTTTACAAATTACATATACGATTTTCACTTTTCATTTATCATTAACGTGTTAGATTATTTTTATCGATCAATACGTTGAAAATATGTCAATTTCATATGAAGTGAAACGTATACTTTAAAGAAACAAAAAAGAGTATAAATGCTTCGAAACACGTTCACACCGTTCCTTCCTACTTTTTGTCACACTTACCTCACCTTACGAGTTTTACTGTTTTCAACACATGAAATTATTATACAACTTAATACTCCGCGATAATAAATAAATAAAAAAATACATGGTTGTTTTCATTCATGTCCAAAGAGGCGTCTGCTTAGGACATATGTCCATTTGTGACTGGTTTTGCTTTACAGCCGCCCGCAACTACCTGTACAGACGATAACGCCTTGTCTGATAAGGACATTTTAATTATTTGAAGGGAAATTTTACGGGCAAAGAGGAAATGTATACTTTTAGGATTTTTCTTATATAATAAGGTACATGGTCCTTAGCTCATATGCTTGAAATAGAATCTCTTCAGCCAATTGATATATGAAAACAAGTAAGATCTAGATTTCAATAAGAATTAAAGAGACATAGATTAGCACACAAAAGTTATATTTAAGGATTCGTAGGAAAACAGAGACCCATATAAAATAGGGGAGACTAGGATTCACATAAAAACAAAGATGTCCCTCCATGAATCAAAACAAAATTCAGATCTCGTATCTATGGTCTTCTGGTCTTGGCCTGTGACACTAGTAATTTTCTTTCAATAAACAACATGGGATTAAATCCTTACGAGTGTGAAGTGCACGATTATGTGATATTTAGAAGTAAAATTTGTTGATCAATGCGAGAAGTCGGATTGGGAAAAGTGAACGACTGATCAAGCCGAGAAGTAGTTTTTAGTATTTCACTTTTTATTTTGTTGTTGATTAACATAATAAAATAAAAATCAAATCTTGTAATAACACAAATGAAACTCCCAGTGAAAAGTGAACCTTCTGAAAGCGCACGAGCTCACCCCGAACTTACCATCCAAGGCGAGAAGTTGGGTTGGGAACTTGTGACGAAGCATGGTCACCTGGGGCAATGCTAATGGTTGTGTGTGCAAGTCTTCCTCCTATCTCCATATTTATAATTGTGGACTCACACGGGTTATTAGAATTGGAAGCTATACACCTTTACAAAACCAATGATCATACAGTTAAAAATATATAGCTAAAAACAGACAGACAAACAAACAAACAAATAAGTTTACTGTGGATTGATGGTGGGAGATGGCTCAACTTCAAGTGTACTTGATACGTTGTTCAAAACCTCCATTTGAATTCCGTGATGGTAGCTACAGTGGTTTGAATAACGGGTATTTATACGGGAATTGTCTTTAATGCGACATATTATACGCCAAGAGACTAAGAGAATGGGTGGCCACTTAGGAATTGATGATTTGTTTTGTTTCTAATTTACTATAAAGGAGTCAAGTTCAAACTATTATTTTTTGCTGTTCAAATGTACCCAGACATTCCAACGTTGTCTTAAACTATTGTCTTTTATGTTGACGGTTGATCCATAAACATCTTTATTATGTTTACGGTTTACATATTCGAATAATCAAGTTTTAATGATAGGATGCCATCTAAGCGTTAGTTTAACACGTCGATATGAAATATTTAAGATTCATTTTTAAAACGATGTGGTTCTATAATTTTATAAACAATTAACTACATGATTATATGTTTTTGCACTCTTTAATTTGCATCTACCTACTATTAACTATTACAGGTTATTTAAAATTTAAAATCTGTTTAAAGTCATGTCAATAACGATAGAAGTGTCATTTCACTCTTGTTAATCTGCTTCTTATGTTCTATCTTTTTAAACTTGTTATTTAATTGGTTAAATTCAATTATGTTAATTGTGTTGTATCATATAACCCGTTTATGAAACATATATGTGCTAGTGTCTAAATATAAGACATACTTAGTTAAATGAATTGGACTTGTGTTATGGTGCGTTGAAAGCACCAGGCATAACCTCCACGTCTTGAACAAGTATTAAGCATTACCCTTTTTAGTTGTTAACTCAAATGACACATTTTGTCTACTTACTCGCATCATAGAAAACCGAATAAAACTTTCCTACAAGACATATACATGTGGTTAAAACGATAGAAGTATGTGAAACTTTCCTGTAAGATAGTATATTCTAACTTCTTGACAAAACAAATAGTTAAAACACTTGAAACTGATTTGTTTCGTTTCGGAACAATCAAGGTGCAAGGCTTTAGGAAGAATGAAAGTAGGAGGAATAAGTTATTAGAAGAAGTTAAAACTTGGTCTAGAAGAAATTGAGCCGAATGCATAAAAATAATTATAATTATAATTACCTAAAAGGGTATATTATAAAAACTAGGGATATAAAATGATACAGAAATATAAATTCTCTTTCTAAATCAAATCAGAAGCTTGTTATCAATGTTTTCTTTCAATTTTTGTAATTTGCATTTATGTGCTTTATTGTATAGTTAATATTTTGCTCTAAATCGATAGAATCGGTGGATCATTGCGAATGTTTTATTGTGGTGTCAAGTTGGAAATGTGTGGCTTCTTGATTGGGACTTTCTTTTCCTTTAAATTGCACCCTTCCGCTTTAATAGCATTGCTGGATTCTAACCATATGGTTAAAAGTAAGAAAGAGACGATAGAGGCCATTTTGATGTCATTTTGGTGGGTCATATGGAGATTTCGTAAAGTGGTAGTTTTTCAAGCAAGCGATTTGAAAGAGAAAGATTTTATTTTTGATTCCGGTGTTAGTTTTTCGTTTCTTTGGTACGTGAGTAGAAATAGAAGGCCATATTGGGATGGATAGAGCGGCTTCGAACCCCTCTTCTATTCAAGTAATTGGTTGTTTTTTTAATATTGATTAGCTTATTCTAACCAATATTAGTATACATATAAATCTTTTGTTGTTTATAAAAAAATATTGTAAGCTGTATTATTAGTTATTCTTGTAAGTTTGAGTGATTCTTTTTTACAAATTACATATACGATTTCCACTTTTCATTTATCATTAACGTGTTAGATTATTTTTATCGATCAATACGTTGAAAATATGTCAATTTCATATGAAGTGAAACGTATACTTTAAAGAAACAAAAAAAGAGTATAAATACTTCGAAACACGTTCACACTGTTGCTTCCTACTTTTTGTCACACTTACCTCACCTTACGAGTTTTACTGTTTTCAACACATGAAATTATTATACAACTTAATACTCCGCGATAATAAATAAATAAAAAATACATGGTTATTTTCATTCGTGTCCAAAGAGGCGTCTGCTTACCACATATGTCTATTTGTGACTGGTTCTGCTTTACCGCCGCCCGCAACTACCTGTACAGACGACAACACCTTGTCTGATAAGGACAATTTAATTATTTGAAGGGAAATTTTACAGGTAAAGAGGAAATGTATACTTTTAGGATTTTTCTTATATAATAAGGTACATGGTCCTTAGCTCATATGCTTGAAATAGAATCTCTTCAGCCAATTGATATATGAAAATAAGTAAGATCTAGATTCCAATAAGAATTAAAGAGACATAGATTAGCACACAAAAGTTATATTTGATTCGTAGGAAAACAGAGACCCATATAAAAATAGGGGAGACTAGGATTCACATAAAACCAAAGATGTCCCTCCATGAATCAAAACAAAATTCAGATCTCGTATCTATGGTCTTCTGGTCTTGGCCTATGACACTAGTAATTTTCTTTCAATAAACAACATGGAATTAAATCCTTACGAGTGCGAAGTGCACGATTATATGATATTTAGAAGTAAAATTTGTTGATCAATGCGAGAAGTCGGATTGGGAAAAGTGAACGACTGATCAAGCCGAGAAGTAGTGTTTTTAGTATTTTACTTTTTATTTTGTTGTTGATTAACATAATAAAATAAAAATCAAATCTTGTAATAACACAAATGAAACTCACAGTGAAAAGTGAACCTTCTGAAAGCGCACGAGCTCACCCGAACTTACCATCCAAGGCGAGAAGTTGGGTTGGGAACTTGTGACGAAGCATGGTCACCTGGGGCAATGCTAATGGCTGTGTGTGCAAGTCTTCCTCCTATCTCCATATTTATAATTGTAGACTCACACGGGTTATTAGAATTGGAAGCTATACACCTTTACAAAACCAATGATCATACAGTTAAAAATATATAGCTAAAAACAGACAGACAAACAACTAAGTTTACTGTGGATTGATGGTGGGAGAGGGCGCGACTTCAAGTGTACTTGATACGTTGTTCAAAACCTCCATTTGAATTCCGTGATGGTAGCTACAGTGGTTTGAATAACGGGTATTTATACGGGAATTGTCTTTAATGCGACATATTATACGCCAAGAGACTAAGAGAATGGGTGGCCACTTAGGAATTGATGATTTGTTTTGTTTCTAATTTTTTATAAAGGAGTCGAGTTCAAACTATTATTTTTTGCTATTCAAATGTACCACAGACATTCCAACGTTGTCTTAAACTATTGTCTTTTATGTTGCCGGTTGATCCATAAACATCTTTTTTATGTTTACGGTTTACATATTCGAATCATCAAGTTTTAATGATAGGATGCCATCTAAGAGTCAGTTTAACACGTCGATATGAAATATTTAAGACTCATTTTTAAAACGATGTGGTTCTATAATTTTATAAACAATTAACTACATGATTATATGTTTTTGCACTCTTTAATTTGCATCTACCTACTATTAACTATTACAGGTTATTTGAAACTTAAAATCTGTTTAAAGTCGTGTCAATAACGATAGAAGTGTCATTTCACTCTTGTTATTGTGCTTCTTATGTTCTATCTTTTTAAACTTGTTATTTAATTGGTTAAATTCAATTATGTTAATTGTGTTGTATCATATAACCCGTTTATGAAACATATATGTGCTAGTGTCTAAATATAAGACATACTTAGTTAAATGAATTGGACTTGTGTTATAGTGCGTTGAAAGCACTAGGCATAACCTCCACGTCTTGAACACGTATTAAGCATCACCATCTTTAGTTGTTAACTAAAATGACACATTTTGTCTACTTACTCGCATCAAAGAAAACCGAATAAAACTTTCTTACAAGACATATACATGTGGTTAAAACGATAGAAGTATGTGAAACTTTCCTGTAAGATAGTATATTCTAAATTCTTGACAAAACAAATAGTTAAAACAATTGAAACTGATTTGTTTCGTTTCGGAACAATCAAGGTGCAAGGCTTTAGGAAGAATGAAAGTAGGAGGAATAAGTTATTAGAAGTTAAAACTTGGTCTAGAAGAAATTGAGCCGAATGCATAAAAATAATTATAATTACCTAAAAGATTATATTATAAAAACTAGGGATATAAAATGATACAGAAATATAAATTCTCTTTCTAAATCATAGCCCCTAATCAAATCAGAAGCTTTTTATCAATGTTTTCTTTCAATTTTTGTAATTTGCATTTATGTGCTTTATAGTATAGTTAATATTTTGCTCTAAATCGATAGAATCGGTGGCTTTTTGATTGTGACTTTCGATTGGTCCCTGTGGTATGTTATATTGTAATATTGGTTTCAACTTTTAAAAAATTATAGGTTTGATCTTAACTGTTTGTCAAACGATCACACTATTGGTACTTAGAATCGATGTCTATTAGTTTTTAAAGTTACTTTTTTTGAAATGACTATTTTATTCATATTAATATTTTTTATTATTATTATAATATAACATGTAATGAATATAATATATGGTCATGTGGGACCCACACTCCCACATCTCCTTCTTCCCCCTGTCCACAACATGCAACTCACGTAGCACCGCCACCGACCACCATCAGTCATTACCATGGCCACCGCAAACCGCCGACTACCATCACCATACCTGAACCACCGTCACTGACCCAATTTTTCTCGCAACCACCCCATCTCGATCACCCCACCTTCTTCGTCCACATTGTCGCCCCCGCCGATCTCCACCACCATCTCACCCGAATCTACTACCACCACATCATTGGAGTCGGGGTTGGGGTTGAGGTTGGTGTGTAATCTTGGTGGACGATGGTGGTGCCGAAGGGAAGGGGTGGTGGAGAAGATGACGATGATGGTGTGTTGATGTTGGTGGCGTCGCCGGACTTGTGGCGGCAGGGGTGGTCGCCGGACTCTTGGCAATGATGGGGTTGCCGGACTTGCGGCGGCGGGTCGCCGTCGACGGCGAAGGGGGGACTGGATTTGGTTATTTTGTGTATTATATATAAATATATTTAATTAATTATTTAATAAAATGGGTCCTACATATAATAATTTATATATAGAGATTATTAAATTATGTTGGGGGTATTTTGGTCTTTTCACATCTACTTAACTGAAAAACTTAACAGAAGTTAGTGCTAAGGACCAATTCTGTTACGGTTTGATAAACAGCTGGGATCAAACCTGTAATTTTTTAAAAGTTGAAACCAATATTGTAATATGAGCAAACCACAGGAACCGTATAATTAACTCTTTCCTTTAAATTGCACCCCTTCCGCTTTAATAGCATTGCTGGATTTGAACCATATAGTTAAAAAGGAAAGAGACGATTGAGGCAATTTTGATGTCATTTTGGTGGGTCATATGGAGATTTCTTAAAGAAACGGTTTTTCAAGCAAGTGATTTGAAAGAGAGATTTTATTTTTGATTCAGGTGTTAGTTTTTTTTTATTGTTTGATACGTGAGTAGAAATAGAAGGCCATATTGGGATGGATGGAGCGGCTTCGAAACGCTCTTCTATTCATGTAATTTGGTTGTTTTTTTAATACTGGTTAGCTAATTTTAACAAATATTAGTATACATCTTTTGCCGCTTAAAAAAAATATTGTAAGCTATATTATTAGATATTCTTGTTATTTTGAGTTATTCTTTTTTACAAATTACATATACGATTTTCACTTTTCATTTATCATTACATGTTAGATTATTTTTATCGGTCAATACATTGAAAATATGCCAATTTCATATAAAGTGAAACGTAAACTTAAAAGAAACAAAAAAGAGTATAAATATTAGAAACATGTTTACTCCGTTCCTTCCTACTTTTTGTGCGGAATTCCTCTGTCTTTAGATGCTCTCTCTCCCGTATGTGTTATGTCTATCAGTCAGATAAGGATCAGTCTGACGGTCTTTTCAGTCTTCAACACTTGAAATTATTATACAACTTAATACTCCGTGATTATAAATAAATAAAAAATATACATGGCTAGTTTTCATTCATGTCCAATGTCATTGTCAGCGGCTTTGTTGATGATTGGGCTTCCTGGATCAAAAAGCCAGTCAGCATTAATCTTAAAAATAAGTTAAGGTTTTTGAGACCCTTGTTTAAACGTGACTCGTTTGAAATCGACTTATTTATGAACGAGTCGATCCAGCTCAGCTCTCTTTGTAAACGAACCAAGACGAGCCATGGTCAACTATTCTTGTGGCTCGCTCATTATTTGGCCCGGAGGTCGCCCATTGGCTCATAAATTAAAGTGTAAGTTATAATTTATATTACTTATAAACTAAAATTCAGACATATTATTTAAATAGATCATAAACATATGATTATTTTGACAAAACGCACGTATAAAAATTTAGAAGATGATTATAATTCATAAAATGATAAAACACCTAATTTCCTATTGTTGTTTTAATGAGTAAAAATAAAAAAAAAATTATTTTTTGTGTTTATATATATATGGATATGTTTAAGGTAACCTAATTATTTTATATCAAATAAACAAATTGGTCCGGTGTGTCATCGTTGCATCGCGCGGATCAACCTACTAGTTTATTAAAATTAGTCGCTTACCCAAACATCCGTCTATAATGTTTTGGGATTTGAGATTTCTCACTAGTTCACTTTTCCAATTTGTATCGTTCTTTTGAAAATAATTATTCCGTATCTAGAATAAATAAAATAATTGTGGAAAACTAAAACTAAACCCTAATTGTTATTATAAAAAGACAAAATTACAGGAAACATACTTCACGTTTATATAAACTTGCAGGTATCACCCTTTATTTTTAAAAAACACGTATAACGTCCTTTATGTAAATAGTTTGTAACAAGTTATGTCCTTTTCATGAATGGTCGTTAGTTTGTGACAATCTCTCTCTAGAAGGGAGAGTCTAACGATCTTCCATCGCGAATAGGAAACTTTGATCTTTCTTTGTCTTCCTCTTTTTGTGTCTAAGATTCAAAGTTTGAAACTTTAGAAACAATGGCTCGAGTTCTCCCGGACGAATCACATCTGGAGAACATATGGTTTGAAAATTGGGTGAAAATGCTACTTTGAGGATGTGGGTGTTGGAGATGATGGCCAATGAGAAGGTGGGTCGTCTCTTATAAATGGCGAACGAAGGCTGTAGATGAAGGGGAGGTCTGGTGATGGTGTCATTGTTGTGGATGAAGGGAAGGATGAGGAAGGGAGATGAAAGAGAACAGAGAGAGAGAGAGAGAGAGAGAGTTTTCTTTAAACTTAATTCATTTTTTATTATTTAAGTAAATCACATTAATGGTCGTTTTAGGTTAAAATATCAAATTACTACGACTAGATTGTACGGGTAAAACTAACGACCATCCATCAAAAGGACATAACTTGTTACAAGTTGTTTACATAAAGGACGTTATGCGTACTTTTTAAAGATAAAGAATGATACCTACAAGTTTATATAAACGTAAAGGACGTTTTATGTAATTTTGTCATATATAAATAAAATCTCAGTCCAACTAATGGCACAATCCCATTATTACTTTATCTTACCAATATTGGTTTTGTACTTCTCTGGTTCTCTTTCATATTACTTTATTTCCCCTTGTCGTATCGAAAATAGGGAATTACTAACAAGATTATTGTCTATACTTAGATCGTACAACACACTCTAAAATCTTTATACATTTCTTATGTTTATTAAATCTTTCATAAGGATTATGAGTTATTACCAATGTTTAATAACTTTTTAAATGGCAAACGTACACATCCTTAAAAATCTACTCTTAAATGTACATATTTTTTAGTTGTATAATTTGAAACCGTTATCACTTTGGCGGAAATAAACACTAGATGCTACTATCAAGAGCCTATCATTGATCCTCAATAATTATTGTGTATACTTTGTGTGAACATGCATTCCAACATTGATGGAACCATGCTTGTTTGTCTACTTGACATTTACTGTAAACAACTAATAGGATACCCGAAACTAGAAATTGAAACATAATAAGTTAATATAAATAGATGAAGAATATTCTAGAAACACAACATGAGATACGTCAAACATATTATGCTTGAAAACAAAGAGGTACTACTAACACACAAACAAATAAAACGTACCCTATCACACAAACTAAGCTAACGTCATATCTGTAAAAGGAGCTAGCTAACTAGTGACCACAAAATAAGCTCTAGGGATGAGGGAGTACACCACCACCACCTCCACCAACACCGGCACCACCACCACCACCTCCACCAACACCGGCACCGGCACCACCACCGATAGGAAATACACCACCACCAAGTCCACCACCACCGAGAGGTGGTAGTCCCCCAAACCCGTTACCAAGACCGCCAAAAGTCCCCACACCACCAGCAGGGCCACCAGGTCCGCCATATTGGTACCCCATACCGACACCTCCAATTCCATTTGCACCACCAAAATCACCACCTACACCAACTCCGGTTCCCATCCCGCCAATGGGCAAACCATTGTTTCCAAGGCCAGTATACCCGCCGGTTCCACCAAAAGTATAAACATTCTTTTGGTCTGTAAGACCAATGGTATTCTTGTTTTCCTTTGGAACGTCTCTAGCAGTAACGATAAAACCGATACTACTAGAGCTACAATTAACATAAAACAACACCTCATATTTTTTTTCACCTTTTTACTTTCTTAAAGACTGGAGCTTGAGGCAAGGATTTGTAAAGTGAGGGAAGCCTATTTAAAGGGAAAACATTAGAGTAAGGCACGGTTGGGGGTAGTAAATGAAATTTTAAATTTTGGCAGAAAGAAAAGGACCAATCTTGTAGAAATTAAAGATTCATAAACTTTACCCAACTAAAAGGTAGGTTATTACTGTTCATATGGAATGAAAGGATAATCAAGAAATTTTATAAGATTTTTTATTTAGATTGATTAAATGTTTTGAATTTTAACATGATTATGAGGATACTCTTCAATAAATAATCACTTATAATATACCGGTGGGTAAATTTCTGTATTTAAAGACGAGTCAATTTTGCATAAGATTAAAAAAAGCATGTTGTAAAAGTATGTTTAGAATCTAAGTGAAAACTTAAAACAACTGTTCATAGTCTATTTTCTAAACATATTAAGTGTATATATATATATATATAATTATAAATATTAAAATATAAAAAGTTGAAATAAAATAATACGTAGCAAATAATAACAAACTAAAAATAAGAAATAATAAAGAAAATAATAAAACAAAAGATGTTAAAAAAACATGCAAACAAGTAAAATTATTAAAGATAAACAAAGTTTAAGTTAAAAAATAGGTTTGGTGTGAGAAGGATAATCCCAAAAAAGTTAATTGAAAAAAAACCTATTCCGCTATATTGCGAACATTATGTGGCCGACTCAAGATCAAAAACCTTCATCTTTATCACACACCTAAAATTCTTTCCTTCACATCAGCGTCCGAGGGGGTCGATAAAACCCCACTGGATATGTTCTTAAAACCCAAATCTTGTATGTTTTCAAATTATCAGAATAATGTGCTAAATAATAAATACAATATACATTTTACACATGTTAATATATCGTATGACCTATGGTAGAAATTTTATGTTGTGTAATGTGTTAATAACCAGGTTGGCGTAGCTCTCTTTGTAATTATTATTATTTTGAAAATAATAATATCTAAAGTTATGCATATAGCATGTTTACAATATTTACTGTAAATTGACATTTTCCATTAATGCATTCATATCTTTTGGACAAAATAAATACATAATACATTTACAATTTACATATGTACATTCAAATATATAAGGATATATAAATGATGTGACAAAAGTAAAATTATGCAGAAAAGTGTTTTTATCTTTTGTAAGTGTCAAGATTTACTTAATTCTAGTGACTAAGTATATTTTTAATGTAATTGAATTAGTTTTTGTCACTATCGGGAAAATAGTCTCACATACAAATTATTAATTTCTTCGTACAAATAAACTGAATGCTTTAAGCATACATGCATGATATATTTCTATATATCTAGATGTGTGCTAAAACACCTTTAACTTTCAACTTCTGAGTTCTTTTTTTTTCTCACAATTTGAAATCTGTCTTTTACAATCCTCTACGGTTTTAAGAGTTTCAATAATTAACTCATCACGGTATAATAAGAGAATATGAAAGTGCATGTGGGGTTGTACGTATTTGTAACATACAAGAATTTAAGATAGAAGTGTGGGGATACATTTACAACAATAAGGTCCACTCATAAGCCATAACTAGGCCCAGAAATGAATCAAGGCTTTTAAAGTCGTGTCACACGAACACGGATATAATTTTATGTGTTATATATGTAAAATTCGAATGCCACGGTATGATATCAGAGGATATGAGATGACATTTTAAGATGGTAAAAGACTGAATAATATTATTGAATAGTTAAGTTATAATATATAGAGATAATAAGTAACCCTAAAAATTTAACTGGGCCCGTAGACTCATTCTAATCAAACCTTAATAATATATTATAATACTCATTCGCAGTCGTAGCAGAAGTAACCATACATTAAGACTGGAGAACAAAAAAAAACATAAAACTAATAATAATAAGATAAATATGCTTCGATCGACTCAGATATTCAAACTTTTGCCAACAAATTAATATTATTGATGATCTTGTCATTCATATTTTGATTGCTACTTCATGGTTCTTGATTCTTGGAATAATAAGTTGAGAACTGGTGACCGTAGTCGTTGGCGATGTATAGCGGCTAGTTGCCGGCGGTCACTTGGATCCATAGATCAAGAGATGAAATCTTTAGAAATAAAAAAGAAAAAGAAGCAAGGCACGTGACCGTGTTCTGGCGGCGGTGTTTTGGATCATTGATCAAGAGAAAAAATTCCGTAGACGTAAAAAAGAAAAAGAAAAACAAAGAAAAAGGCCGATGACCGTGGTCAGGAGGCAATCTTTTCGATCCTTAGATCAAGAGATTAGATCCGTAGATCTATAAAAAAAGAATAAAGAATAAAATCAATAAAACCGTAGTTTGAGATCGATGGCCGTCGACCGTGGTCCTTGGTACGGCTAAAACACCAAGAATAAAAAAAAAGAAAAAAGAAGTGATTGTTGCATTTGTGAGCCGTAATTCAAGAATAAACCAAGAATATGATTGTGAACCAACCAAGAGAAATATATTTTGTTTGAATATTAAGTCGATAATGGAGCTTTATCCAATGAGAACTAGAAAATAAAGAAACAAAACAGAAAACGAAGGTGGGACCGGGCGGCTGCGGCGGCTCACCGCCCTGTCTAGGGTTTGAACTCGTTGACACAACGAAGAAGAAAGTGACCAGAACTCTAAGGCTCTGATACCATGTAAGATGGTAAAAAACTGAATAATATTATTGAATAATTAAGTTACAATATAAAAATAATAAGTAACCCTAAAAACCTAATTGGGTCCGTAGACTAATTCTAATCAAACCCTAATAATATATTGTAATTGACACCATTTATTTTCGTCTTTTCGGCTGTTGAAGCGGTAAGCCGAAAAGAAAAACAAAGTGTGGATATTTTGATAATTGAAATTGTCTTAAACTTTTAGCATTCGTTAAATCTAAACATTTTTATGTGATTAACGGGATAAAATAATAAATAATAATCATGTTTCAATACTTCTAATAATTCACTTACTATTCTCTCTAGCAATAACTCACATTTTGATATTTCGCAATCTTGTAAAAAATTACTGTTATTTAAATAATTTTAAACTTTAGTGATCTAAATAGAAGATTGAGTAAATTACATAAATGGATATTTATTTTTGTAATTAATTTTACTTTTTAGTTTTTATCTTTACTAATTACATTGGATAAACTTTATGTATATGATTTGTTTCATCTATTGTTCTTTAGTTAACTGTTAGTTTTCATTAAATTAGGTAACTTAACTATCACATGAGCCTATCTTTTAGCAATGTTTTATGCTTATGAAAATAAATAGTCATCAAATAAAAATAGAAAAAACACACACAAAAAGGGTCAATAAAATCACTAAAAGTTGAAATCAAATTATGATTGTGGTGTTGTGATTTAATGAAACTTTGTGCATCAATGGTTGCATGCCAGCATATCAAGATGGTGATGAACATAGACAATTTACACACACTCAATTATGATGCATCCACATGGTGCAAGCTGGGTGACCAGAAGCCCCACCCCTGCAAACCATTCATCAATGTTTATACATCTTTGCTGCACCAACCAAATAACCTCATTTATGCAACTCTATTTTTAGAATTCAACTCATCATTACATATCTAATTTTGGCTTAAATTAATTTCATATTTGAACACCTGTTTGCTCAAATGTATCAACAGTTAACTCAAACCATAATTTGTTTGACTATAAAAAAAAACATTTGAAGAGGTATATAGAGAGAAGATGGTCAAAATTATTTCGAAATAAATGCACACAGCAAGTAGCTGAATCTACAAGCAAGAAGGTGTCACGTGCCCTCTGATGAGGTCACAAGTCCTAATATTAAGACACTCACACCATAAATCGACACCGGGTTATACGTTCATATACAGTTATATGATGTGTATAGGGTCGATGTCACTGAAAACAAGGAAAATTTAAATGGATGTCTTCATATAGAACTATAGAACACGTATAACAAAATTTGACACTAAGAACGAAGAAAATTAAGGGGCTGTCAATTTGACACTAAGAACGAGGAAAATTAAGGGGCTGTCAAAGGGGTTTTATGCCCCGTACGTATAAGGCTATACGCCCCGTATAAAAATCTGAGGGTGTTGATTTATATCAACGGAGTGTCGCAATAACAACTCCTTATAAAAAAATGTAGCCTACACGTACTCCTTTCATTTTCAACGCACCCTCTTCCGAATATAAAACAAATTGAAGTGGACTTTTTTGTTTTTAAGTGTGACAATGATACAATTTTATTGATATGACAATTTGAATGAGAAAACATAATAGAAGTAAAAAATAGACGGGGTATGTTTAATGTGATCCTACTGAAATTAAATTTGTTACTACTCTACATATTCATTTTTCATTTTATGTGTTTTTTTAATAAGACTAGCAAATGTAACTAGATGCTAGAGGCTCATTGGTGTTCAAAAAGATTTTTACATGTGAAAGTGTTACCATGATTCAGGATATGATACAATGATAAGGATATGAGTATATGACACTAAATTACAAGTGATATTTTAACGATTATTTTGGTCTTCTAGCTAGTTTAATTATTATATTTAGTGTATAGATTTGCATGAAATTTATGTATTATATATGTTCGTACGTGTATATTTACAGACGGTTGGTGAAGAAGTAATTGAAGTGTCAGCGAAGCGTTGGCTGTAAAGAAGAATCATTTCTCATCTACATTAACCTCATGCAGACTCCTACCAGCTTTTCCATTTCCTTTATATCAAATGCAACTAATTGAAAAATCATTTAAATTAATATGAATTCATAAACTAATAATTATGTAATTTATTAATAAAAGGTGATTTAAAAAATCACCGACGAGAACCCTCCCTTTCCGTATCTTTTTTTTTGGTTTCTTGTGTAAATCGCACTGACACTCTTAATTTACAAATCAAACTAACACTACTAAACAAATAAGTATTATCGATGGGAAGTTATCGACACATGCATTTGTTAATAATTATTCATGGGCTTCCGACGTACATGGGTAAAAAGAAATAAAAAAAACTTTCACGGTCTAGATTTCGCTGTTTAGTGGGTATTCATTGCCAACAGATTATCCTTTAGTAAATTGAAGTTGACACTTCTAATAAGATTCTCGTCCAGTAGTTTCAATGTATTGTTGGTGTGACAGGTTTGCGACATACAAACCATCCATAGGGAGGTATTTACTATGTTATAGTGCTTGTGATATGTAAATGAGTTTGTTTTAAGTTTACTAATTAGGTAGGGTGCGGTGGGTCCAATGGCGGAGCTTGAACCAAGTTATAAGGGGGACAGGGGTGAAAATAAATTTCCTTATGGGGGGAAGAGGACGAACTTTATATATATTTAAAATTTTAAACTATCGGGTAAAAAATTAACACTACTAAATAAAAAAAGAAGGCTCATAGTTGGGTCTTTTACGTTAACAAAATCATTATTAGGAAGACTTAGCTTATACTTATTTGAATACTATACAATGTTTATGTACGTGTGTTGTTAAAAGTTTATATAACAAACATGTACATGTGTTTTTTCAAGAATTTTGGGCCCTCGCGAAAGAAATAAACATATTATACGCAATAAAATATTTATCCAAATATATAAATTTTGATATTAAAACGTTACAATGTTTGTACGGACAATAACAATCATCATTTGGGTGAGTGTGACCCACAAAAAACTGTTCTGCCAGCTTCCATTTATTTTCCTCGACTCCCGCTCCTAAATTCGAGCATCTTCTTACAATTTCAACAATAACATGAGAAAAATGCCTTTAAATTCTATATACTTGTTACATAAGATAAAAAGATAAAATAAAAATAAGTTGAAAAAATGGCACGAATCGCGTTAACTACTAGCCTTGCGATGGTCCGGACCTCTCGAACCTTAGGCTTCCGCAGCTCGTTCTACTCCGTGGTCTATCTTCCCGCTTCACGTAAACATGTCCAGGTCTGTCTTTATATAAATGCGCACACACATGACATATAATATACATATGTATGTATGCATGCATGTATATATCTTTAGGGTTGTGCTAAAAATACCTCACCTCATTGTATATATTTACTAAATGTTATATACGTAACACTCTTTTCCTATTAAATTAGCCATTTCATCTCTTTACTTTTATTTAATAAAAGTAAGTTTAGTTTCATAGGGTACATTTGATCTATCCTATATGGGTATATCTTTGTCATGTTATCAGTCGATAATTTGACCATTTCTGTACATTCATTAGGGATACGTATATGATTGTTTAAAACTAACCGATTATACGAATTTTCTAAAAAGGTGCGTTCCATGGCGTCACAACCATCGGATGCAGCCAAACGTGGTATCGATGAGGTGAAGAAAGCCGGTGAGAACATAAAGAACATGTTGCTTCCCAAACCGAAAATGTAGGAACAATAAACTTATTTGCTAAATGACCGATAAAGGATCATATGGTTATTAATAATTTCTTGATTTTCAAATTAAGGTTGCGAACCAATCGAAAGAAGCTGCCGAAAATGTCACCGGGGCGGCGGAAAACCTAGCCGATAAAGCGAAACAAACGTCACAAGACGCTTGGAAGGCTGCGAAAGAAGCGGCTCAGAAGATGAAAGATAATGTGACTCAAAAGGCTGATGAAGCTGCAAATGCTGTAAAAGAAAATGTTGACATTGCTAAACGTAAAATCTCTAAAGATTAATTGATCAGGTTAACTTATAAATTGTTTATATGCTATTAAAACATGAATATTGTTCGAGATAATATATCGAACTTTGATTTGAATGTTGATTTGTTATATATTGGAAGATACTGCAATGAAATTTTATTTATTTGGTGGCTAGGATGTGCACGTGGATGCGACATTTAGTTAAATTCTTTCGTTATACGTTGAAAATCCAGATGAATGTTTGTTTATCTTACTTACGTGACTTAATTTGATCATGTTTTATTAGAATAACTAAATTTGTTCTTTTAAATAAAATTTAGTTTCTGACTTTCTGTCATAGAACGAAGATAATATTAAATAATTAACATAATCAAAATTGATGGATATATCAACCCATGGGCCAAACTCTTTGCTGTAGCCCAACAAACATAACAAGGCCTGTTACATCCTGACACAGGGTATAAAACTATAAATGTATAATTTATTAATTCATGATTAGATGAAATAAGTAAATTTATAAGGTCAGCACAATATAGTTAAATTTAGAAAGAGTTAAAGTTTTAGAATACGATTGATTAGTTAGAGATAGAACTTAAACTGATACAAGTGTTCCAAGTGTTTTCAACCGTAAGAATTTAAAATTAAATTTTAAGACGTATACAAGGTATACTTTTATTAAAATGTATTTAAAACGAAAAAAAACTACAATTACCTACTTAAAGTTAAAGAAATAAGAAACTAAATAAATTTAAAGAATTAAAACAATATTTAAGTTGCATTATTTTATTGAAAATTAAAGAACCAAAATATAAAAAAAAAGGTATATAATTAAAAGGTTTTTCAAATTAAAAGGGTTAAAAAGTGGAATGTTGATAAATTTGGTATCAAAATAGAAGATTATAAAAGTAAGAGGAAATGAAAAAAGTTTATAGAATATTATAAAAGACGAGGTATTGTTTAACTATATATTATATTAAAATGAAATGTCTGTTTCTACAGTATTTGGGTACAACCCAGCAAGTACAGAATACTAGCTGCTGATGCAGCAGATTGTTATATTTTTTTAAATTTTTTTCGCTCTAGCTTTCGTATGTCTACACTATGAAATGATTACATGATCTCCTAGCTTGCTGGTTTGCACTCTTTACATTCGCAATATGGTATTTTTATTGGTATCGTATATTAAATCGACTGACAGTAACAAGGTTGCATTCAAAATATTGACAAAGTTGTATTCAAAATATGGTCTTTCTTCCGCAACACATGCAACGAAATTTGCAAACCCGCCGCACCACGCGGGGGGTAAAATTCTAGTTTATCATTATTTACAATTTAATGGTTTTTAATAAACCTACAGATCAAAAGTGATCGATAATGCAAAAATATAATCTGAATTCCACCGAATGTTATTCTTCATAGTTTATGATAAACAAACTTGACATACCATTTAAACTTGGGTAGCGGGCTTAAAACCGTATTCTATAATCATTTAATCATAAATAGAGTAACAATCTGATAAATCTTCATTAACATTATTAAGATAATCATAGAATATTATGTTTAAAAAAAGCATAAACATTAATGATGATTTTTGTAAAGTTTAATAAAACAAAAAAGGAGCGATGCAAAGGCAAATGTAGATTCAAATATAGGATTCTCATGCATCAAATATCATCATAAGTCATTGTATGTCCTTTTTTTAAATGATTAGGTTGTATATAATTTAATTTAATTAAATTCATTTTGAATCAGTAATTTCAGATAGCGGGAATATACAAATTTCAGAAATATTTTGTCTCAACATAATGATTAATTATGTTTCCTATTTTTGATCATAAAAATATATGTGGTTTCTTAGGGTGGTAAACAAATCAAACGACGTCTTGTTTTTGTTCGTTCATTAAGAAAATAACTTGTTCATGAAATGTTCACAAACGTTTATCGAATGAGATTTCTTGTTCGTGTTCATTCATTAAGAAAATAAATTTACTTATGAACTGTTCACGAACATAAACGAACACAAGCGAACAAACACAGCACAAATATTCATGAACATTAATGAACGCAAACGAAATTTACTAAAACAAACAAATATAAACCATCATATATTGATTTTATAATTAAAATCACAAACATTATATAATGTCCACCAAATATAAATAAGTACTTCTAAATAACTTCTAAATAAACAAATACAAACAAACGTTACATTAATGAACGTGTACAAACATAAATGGACAAACACAACATCTATTCATGTTCGTTCGTTTAACTAAACGAACATAATTTTCTTATTCGCGTTCGTTCATTTATTAAACGAACGAACATAAACGACTGAACAGTTCACGAACAATTCGTTGAATGTTCAGTTCGTTTACAACCTTGCTGATATACATGTATGATAAATAAATCCAAGAAAATAAAAGTAAAATAGATCGAATAAGTCAACTAATGGGCTGTTTGGTAATTTCTGAATGATTAAGTGCTGAACCAATAAGAAGTCTGAATCATTAAGTGCTGAACCATTAAGTGGTCTGAACCATTAAGAGTTGGTATATCGCTTAACTATTCAAAGGCAAATGTCTGACCAATTCAGATAAAAAGTTTTAACCATTCAGCATTAGACCTCTTAATCATTCAACATTAATATAATGCATAACTATTCAGAGGCAAATGTCTGAACCATTCAGACATTTGCTCGCGAAACAAACAGTCTAAACCATTAAAAGGCTGATTCAAGTACTATCAAACAGCCCCTAACAAATCAACTAGCCAGGCTCGGATATTACTGTTTGGGCTGCTCCAACCCAAAATTTGAAAATAAAAAAATGTGATCCACGGTCTCCAAGTAGGTGGGAAACTCATATGATCAATAGTCGAGTCCAAGAACTTCTACTTGGCATATCAAACACTTTTTCAACATCAATATATTGAATAACATTGTTTTTTTAACGACTAATTGGATCACTAATAGATCACTGGTTCACCCGATGATTTTCATTACTTGAAGTACGGAACTTTGGAGCGCTAGACTAGCACGTCCCCGAAGAAAAGCTCGTACATAAGTGTGACCCCATGAGTCCCGACCCGAGACTATTATAAAAAAAAACTCACCATAGGTGAGAAAACCATTACTTTTAATTTATTATATTAACTACTTGAGCTAAGAATCATTAGTAAAAAAAAACATTGTTTTTAATTTCTATCTGTTTAGCCACGCAAAAATTTCATTAATAATTAATGGTCCCTAGGATGTTCATGTTTGACAAAAATTTGCTTAAACTCTGCTTACCCCTAATTAAAGCACGTAGCTAAATTTTGTAATTTCATGTGTTAATTGGGTCTTTAATGTTAGAAAATAGTGTAATGAAAGATGAATTGCATCCTTGGTTCTTGCTTGTGAAAGCGTGACATGAGCTTAAAATAACTTTTCAAAATTCGTGAAGGTGTTTTATAAAGTTAATAGTAAATCTATTGGGTCGAAGAGTTTTTTCTTCCCGCAATGTCAAACAATCTTACTAATCTCAAATGGAGAGAAATAAGC
This sequence comes from Flaveria sonorensis, assembly GCA_025506505.1. Taxonomy (NCBI): domain Eukaryota; kingdom Viridiplantae; phylum Streptophyta; class Magnoliopsida; order Asterales; family Asteraceae; genus Flaveria; species Flaveria sonorensis. Next base: position 62,236,271 of record CM046424.1, on the reverse strand, counting down.
AATTAACACTCAACATTAGCAGTCATTGGCGGAGGTTAATAGGGTTTTTTTCGTCGGTAGGAAGTGTAAATTTTAATATATATATATCGAGTTCGTTCCCCGTAAAAAAATTATGTTCGTCTTCGTCCCCATGAAAGTTTTCAAGCTTCACCACTATAGCGGTTAAAATTTTTTTTAAAACCATTCATACTAAGAATAACATATCCATTAGACCAAAATGTTTAAGGATAAAACCTATGTACTTTAACATATATATAAACAAACAAAACCGCAATATACCCTACTTAAAACCTAAAAAGGTTAAAATACCAAAATTTCCTGTTATTTTCTCTGGTGCACCCGATCACATCCAACATTTAAAGAAACAAAAACCCATCGTTTCAAATATTGATTTCAGTAACAATTGTTTAGTGGATCGGTTCCTGACTTCCTGTATCCATCTGAAGCCTCTGTGATAAACTGATTTCGTTTAGGATTCATGGTAATCTATTATCTCAATCATAATCATTTCCTAATATCGGATTACCTAATGCTTGTTGTAACAGTTTATCGATTCTTGATTTTGGGCGTAATTTTTCACTGGAATTGTGCCTGAATTTATAGATGGATTTAGTGGGTTAAATCAGCTTGATCTTTTAGTGATAATAAGTTTTCTGGGTCAATTCCTAAGGGTTTATCAAGATTAGGGTTGGAAAAATTGAATCTTTTTTATAATAATTTTACTAGGGTTTTCCCTAATTTTGGGAATCAAGATATGGGTTGGATGTGAATGGTTTGATGCTAATTTATGCGGTCCGCCATTGAACAGGTGTGGAAGAAGGTCTGGTTTGAGGTCTGATGTGATTGCTATTGTTTGATTAGTTTGATGACTGTAGTGGTGATTTTTGCTTCATTGTTGATTTGGTATTTTCAAGGTAAGAAGAAGAACAACATAGATGATGAGTATGAGGAGTTTGAAGATACGGAAGACGGTGACAATGGTGGTGTTGGTGGTGAAGGGAAGTTGATATTGTTTCAAGGAGGTGAGCATTTGACATCAGAGGATGTACTGAATGCAATGGGTTAGATTACGGATAAAACGAGTTATGGTACTGTGTATAAGGCTAAACTCTCGGATGGAGGGACGATTACTTTGAGGTTAATACGCGAAGGGAGTTGTAATGATTCGGGTTCGTGTATGATGGTGATCAAACAATTGGGAAGAGTTAGGCATGATAATTTGGTTCCATTGAGAGCTTTCTATGAAGGGAAAAGCTTCTTATTTATGATTATCTCCCACATTGAACTATCCATGAACTTTTACATGGTATGCACATTGTGATTTATGTTGCATTTATTTTTGTTGTATATCCTTAGGAGCTCATTCATGATAGGTTGGCATGTTGAAGAAATTGGGCTGACAGGTTGACGCCACTTGACGGGTAACATATTGATTCGTTTCAAAAACATAAGCTCTAACATGTTTAATTTGCGTTTGTATATATAAGTAATATTTGGTGACTTATTAACTATTTAAACAATCAATATTTTTAGCTTGAATGTAATTCTTTGTAATTGGTGTCTTTGTTCCTAATTTCCCATTTCCATTTAATATATTTAGCTTGATATTAGAGGAATTGGATGAAAAGATTGAGAAATGGTTTATTAGAGGCTAACTTGTTCGTTAAATAGATCATGTTTGGGTTAACTTGTTTATTAAATGGGTTGTGTTCGTGTTGATCCATTTAGAACAGATTATATTAGTTAACCCAAAACCTGATTAATATCATGTCTTGTTTGTGTGTTTGAGTTGTGTTAGGAATTGTCACGCCCAATATTTATGACACTCTATAGACCGTTTCTATGTTTGTGTAGTTGACTGATTCATATTATCATCTGCAGAATCTAGACCAGGGAAACCAGCCTTGAACGGGGCAAGGCGGCATAAGATTGCATCGGCTTTAACCAAGGGACTTGCACATCTGCACACAGCTATCGAACCACCAATAACATATGGCAACATACGTTCAAGAAACATACTTGTGGATGACTTCTTTGTAGCTCGTGTCACTGATTTTGGGCTCTACAAACTAATGATTGCATCAGTAGCTTATGAAATAGTAACCCTTGCAAAAAGCGATGGCTACAAGGCTCCGGATCTACACAAGATGAAGGATTGCAATTCAAGAACCGATGTGTACGCCTTCGGGATCCTGTTGTTGGAGATCTTGTTAGGGAAAAAGCTCGGGAAGAATGGAGGGAGAGGCGAGTATGTTGATTTGCCTATACTAGTAAAGGCTGCTATTTTAGAGGAAACAACTATGGAGGTTTTTGATGTTGAGTTGTTGAAGGGGATAAATAGTCGTATGGTAGAAGGTGTGGTGCAAGCATTGAAACTTGCAAAGGGGTGTTGCGCCCCTGTTGCATCGGTTAGACCTTCGATGGATGGGGTTGTGAAGAAGTTGGAAGAAACAAACCGCGTAACAGGTCAGCTTTGTATAGCCCTACTGAAACAAGAAGCGGGCTCGGTACGCCATTTTGACCTTTTCCTTTTTACTTCATATATGTGTATCAGTATCTGTTTGTTTTGGAAATGATTGATTGGATTGAAATGGTTTTAGCTTAAATTTTACATCTATGCTGAAAATAAAAGGCTTCTTTACATGTAAATCCTTAAATAATCAGAATTTGTCGAACCATTTTCGCACTTTTAAACAATATAAACACATCCAAACACTATTTCGCCCATAATTTCATATCAAATAACCACTTTCATGAAATAATTAACTCACTAAACATACTTAAATGCCGATTACTTGTACTCTATCAAGAGAATTACATGTAAAGTACATAAATTTACATACTCATGATAGGATTTCAGCTTAAAGATTTAACGTGTGATTGAGAACAACGCTTCTGGCCTTGCTCTACTAGAGCAGGGCTGAGGTTGAACTTCTAGCAATGGGAAGTAAAGACTACAGACCAAATAATCATAATTCTATTTGACAAACAATTCTATAAAATAAAAGATTATTTCCTTTTGTGTCTCATTTCAAAAGTACTAATTTAGCACTGCCTACCTCGGCGGCAAGAAAGCACACCAGCACTGGAGGTAAGAGTGGCGACCACTGAAGACGATTGGGCGCTTAGGCTTGAAGCCTTTGCATAAGTGGCTCCTGCTCCTGCACCTGTTGGTATGAAGTATGCACCGTTCAACATTAGGTCTCCTTCTGATCTCCAATTCCAGTGCTTCCATTCCCCGTTCGTTATTACTCTCTTTGTCACCTGTGTCAAGTGAACCACACCCACAATGGTCAGATATTAAGATATTGTGAAGAAATTCAGAACCAAAAGATTGTGGGTTTTGTGTATGAATACCTCTTTGGCGTTGGGATTATCTGGTGCAAGGTATCGGTTGCCTTCACTGTTGATCGTCGGGTTTGCACTGCCACCAATTGCGTACATTTCCCAGTGTGTGTAGTCATTATTTACAACATGGAAATACCCATGCCTACACCTGCAGATGAGCGGGTCGGGAGGGTTTGGTATCAGATCATAATGAGTTCAGATCATAACAACTAACTTTTAGTGCGAGCCGAAACAAGGTAGAAATCAAAATATCATATTGTTATGTACCTTGGCATTCTCTGAACAAGACCTTCGCCAAAATGGTTGTATGCAACCGTCACTTGCATAACCTTGTCTCGCGTGTATGAATCGCTATGACCCAATAACATCACCTAAGAACCCGAACAGATGTCATTAGCTTCTCATGTAATATCAGTTCATGCAAATAGGTACAATTGTTTCAAGTTAATACCTCATTATGATGAGTGAATAAGTTGTTAGATATGGTAATAGCAGTTGAACCCATAATAGCATCAATCAGACCATCAGCACAATTCGATAACGAATTATGATCAATCCAAATATGGCTTCCTCCAAAGATTGAAATACCATCACCATCCGCGATTGTTCTCCAACCGTAGTGCGTAGGGGAGCTTCGAACCATAGCATTACCGGTATGCTTGCAGTCATGAATATGCAAACCATGAATAATAATATTCGTAACGTATTGGATCGTGATGCAAGCCCCGTTCGCGATATGAACATTAACACCACGAGCATCGATTGTTTTGAAACTGTTCATGATCAGTTCTTGTTTTAATGTAATAACCATGTCTCTTTTAAAGACGATCCACAAAGGTTTGTCTTGGATTACAGCATGTCTTAGAGTTCCGGGTTTAGGGTTTACAGCATCGTCATCGCTAGGGTCGGTTACAACATAGTACCGACCATCACGACCACCAATTGCGTTCCGTCCGAACCCAATTGCACATTCCGCCAGGCGCTTGCGGTGGCGTTGCCAGTTTTGGTCACAACGCCAGCAGTCGTCGATCGGGTTTCCTGTGCCGCATGATAAGAAACCTAGTTTTCTTCTCTCTGTGCTGTTACGAATGCTCCTGTGTATTGTACAAAACCATTAATGATTTTCAACAAACCAATTCTTCTACTGTGATGTACAGGAACATTTATTCAGGTTTTCAATAGAGCTGCCATAAAAGATAATTGTTAAAATGGTGTGCGCCACACGATCCGAAACATAACTCAAACACGACACGAAATTCATTAGATTTTGGGTTGTTATATGTAATTCAGTAATAAACTAGGCGTGTCTGCTTGACCTATTTAACTTGTTTATTTAATTAAGTTGATTAACTAATCGTTTTGAGCATTGAACCCATTTTTATAACCCACCAACTCGATTCACACATTTACATCTTGATTATTACCCGTCAACTAGCTTGACATATTTGATTAATGGGTTAAATGAGCCATGTTGGGTACATGATTTTAAGTTTATGTAGGATAGATTTAACATTTTTGATAGAAATAAAAGTATGAATTGTGTTCGGGTTTGAACAATTCGACTTGAAAACTAAAAAGATCTATAACTTGTCAACCCGAAAAGAATGTAAATTTCCAAAAACTTAGATAAAGATTTAATGATTTATCACCACACATTGAGTAGGGGATTATTCGGTAGTCACCAAGTGAATTCATTAAGAGGACGCCTCTAAACCGGTTAAAGATAGATAGTGTTTGGTTCACTTAAACAATCATCTTTTAATGATTCATTGAGCTTATTAATCAGAAAGTTTCTGTTAAATGATCTATAGTAAAGTGTAAACCTCTATTTTGTCAAACCTTTTAAAGATTGCCAAACAGGCCGATTTAAACGAATAAATGTGATTTAAAAGTACTGAATCGAATCGGTTATGAGAGGAAAGTGATGTTCAAAAGTAGTTTATAAATTCTTCATACCGTCATTATACGGCCTATACGAAAACGAAAACGACATTATTTTGATAGCAAAATAGATGTGTAGTGACAGCAATAACTTATCGATCTAAAGTAACGTCGGTGGGGTGAAATGTCAATCATAAATCGAAAATGTCATTAAATGAAACCGTCAAGTTTATGATCTTCCCACGAGAGTTTGCAGGTTAGATCTGGAGATCAAAGGGTCCATTTCGTGGGTCCAAGTCAAACTGGTGAGAATGTGGCGTTTTGCAATCGAATTTAATGTATATGCATGCAGATTTCAACGATGTTTGGGTTAATAAGGTAGGTAACACGTGAACGTTATATGGCTTCTTTCATTGGGGATTGCATCTTTGGTTTAACAACTATACAAACCCCACTAGTATGATATTTTTATTATTGGTCTCGAGACATGAGTCATGGGGATTAAAAAATTAAGGGAAAAAAACGAGGAAAGTTATAAAAATAAAACATAAGAAGTGAATCATATTTTTCAGGTGTTTTGAGTTGAATTTGGGATAGATTTTGCGGATAAATTAACGTGAAATTCGATTTTAATTAATACGGGTATCAGATCTTTTTCGTTCAAAAGTTACAAACTGGAAATTCGAATTTAATTACTGTATTTCGAATTCATGATCTTGATAGATCGGTAGAAAGCATTGTGTGAGTATGCCGACACATAGATGTATAGTAAAATGGTATCTCGTTGTCAAACTATTAGGTAAGTTGCAACGTGCAACACAATGTTGTTCTATGCAACAAGGTTTTGAAGAAATGAAGGAGGAGAATACGATGAATTGAAGGAGACCTTAAACTAACCACTCGCTATGAAACGAAGGTTGCGCTTGTCATGATCCACCACTACATTGCGTGGGTGCGTGTTTGATGGATTTAGGGGGCTTTCATTCATACCAACCAATGCCTAGTGACGTAGTTTGTTGGGACGCTCACTTGGAGTATCTTATTTAAATTAAAAAAAAAAAAAGAAAAATTAATGTTTGTTAGAAGTGAGACTCAACTAAAGAACATATGGACCATTATATAGACAAGGGCATTACTTCAATTACCATAAAAACAGTAATAATTAAAAACTAACGTGACAATTCTATGGATTCATATAGCATACGGACCATGTGATATTTAACAAAACTATTAAGACACTAGTTGCCTTTAAAGCTTAATTGGTACAAACATGTTCTTTTTAATTAATGATTAGAAATCATTATCAACTTCTTATACATGCTTATTTTATAAATATGTGCGGTGAACAGTGTCACTCTTCGTATATTACACGACTTAGATGTATAATTCTACTTTTTCAATATAATTCAAAAATTGTTATAATGTCATCAACAATGAGAAGATAGAAACACAAAGATAACATACTCACATGTTAACCATAGAAGCCACCATTTCTGGATCATCAACAGCATTATCATTCCTTTCAATTGCAACTCTGTTATCACTCAAATTAAACCACAATTGCTTAAATTTAAGATCTCGAACAAAGAAATAGCGGTAATTCAAGCGTAACTACTAACTAACCTATTCGCAGTCGTCGCATTGCTTACTAGCCTCTGCAACTCATGTTCATCTTCTCCACTGAAATCACAAAAACACAAAACAATCAAATAACCATATATCCTCAATGAATCAATAATCAATCAAATCAATTTTACAATCAAATACACATGATTAACCTGTCAACAGCATTGACCGAAGCCCCAATCGCAAGAACGACTAATAAACAGAATGCGAGAAATCGTAGAGTGTTCGACATTGTTGGTACAATTGAGAAGCACATTAAGTCTCTTTTTTCCTTTATGTTTATGAATCTTGATTAAAATTTTCTCTCTGTCTAGAATTAAGTTGTAGAGAGAGAAGAAGAATGAGGATGAAGGGTCAATTGTCAAATAGATTGCAAAACAGAGGAGTTGTATATATACGAAGAGGGAAAAGAGAAGACTCAAAGTTTGGTTAATATGCAACCATGGTTTGGTGTTCTCACACTCACCCTTAGTCAAGTGGGATTTAAGTCATTCACGAAATGCTTTATAACCTGTATATAAATTGTTGAATACAAAAAGATATGACGTCATACCATCTCAGTCGTGAAATAAAATAATAACTAACTAATTTTTCGCGTCGTGATTTTGGTTAACCTTTTAGTTAAAATGACATATAGGTGTCACATAGACAGAAAAAAATTTAACAAAATCTTCGTTTGAAATAAGTGTAATGGTTTTTATTTTTCACACCCGTTAAGTGCTTGACGATGAATTATTTTAGAGCCCCATTTGAACTAGAAGTAGTGGCTTTAACGCCACATTAATTTGCATATCGTCATTTAAACGCCCTATTTTGGTCCACTACGTGTGGTCTGGCGTCTAGTATTCATCCTCATCAAAGTGATAACAGGTTAAGTCTTATAAAAAAACACAGATGGATATAGAAGTAATTTTAAAACAACGTGTGTGTGATGGTAAGAAAAGAAATAATAGTTTAGATTTTAACATTTCAATAGTTTTTAGGGGAAATACTCTAAATTCACTAACACGACATATATATATTTCAAATCGAAATTTATCATAAGTAAAACCCAAATATTAATGTTTGTTTGCCAAATCTCCAATCTAATAAACTCTTTTTTGTTTTATTTTGGATTGTATATATTGGGGTTTGCACGTTTCTTTTCAGTTATCTATGATTCGATCATGTTCGTCCTATGTTTTCTTTTAAGTCTCTTAGGCCACATCAAATAATTTCAAACAAGTTATATATAATCATTCACAAACGTCACATATTCTACGGATATGCATGTGGAATGGATCTTTGACACGACTAAATGTGTATACTTATATGGGCGTATTGCGAAACACATGCGTGTTACATACCCTGGACGGTTGAGTTGCTGATGCGTGCTAAATAATCAATTCTAAGTTAATAAACTTATGGTAGGATGACACGATTACTTGTCAAAACGGCTTGCATCCCATATGGAGTATATGGTAGTTTTAAACATAACACACATACTATGTTGGTGTATCTAATCACAAATGAGATGAAGCAACAGCTTTTGAGCTCAGAATTTGACAATGGCTATAAGTTTTGTCTAAATAATGAATGAAGAAGAAATTATTCTCTTTATACATGTTCTTGCAAGTGGAGAGTACCTGCAAGATTCTTGTGTGACAAGATGTTCTCAAAAAGATTAAAAGAAAATTTATAAAGTTGTTGTCCGTCCAATTATGTTATACGTAATTGATTGTTGGCCTACCAAGAATACACAAGCATGAAAGTTGGAGGTAGTAGAGATGATAATACTAAGATGGATATTTGGACATACAAGGTTGGACCGGATAAAAAATAAAGTTTTTCAGGACAATTTGGGAGTGGCATGCATGTCAGATACGACAAGAGATGAGAATTGAGATGGTTTGGACATGTACTGAGGAGACAAATTACGGTACCAGTATGAACCGTAAAAACCCTCATAGTGGACGGGTGGAGTAGTAGAAACAGACTCAAACTGACATGAGATGAACATATTAGATGAACTTTGTTAGACTTGCATCTCTTCAAAGACATGATCAGTGATATGACTTCTTGAAGACGGATAAATATTAAAGGTTTTTAGGAGCGGAGTGGACATGAAAAGTATTAAGATCTCTTGGAGACTAACATAAAGGTTTGGTTTCCTTAGTTTAAAGAGGAGTTTGGATTTATCTTAGTATCTCAGTTTTTTCTACCCTAGTGTTTTTCTCTCTGTGTTATTGTCGATGGTAGTAATATAATGGTAGTTTGTGATCCTCAATCTTTTCTCTTCTTTTTGTTCTCTTTTAGTAATCTTATTAGTATTACTAGTTTATCACTGCCTATTGTCATCGATGTTAATATAATATAAATTAGAGTATTTTTGTATGTGTTTTTTACAAATTAACCCTAAATATATATCTAAATCTATTAAATCCTTGGCACATGATATTTAAATACCTTTTCCCCTAATCTTTACCTTTGGTTTTGCTATAACTCACATTATCTTTGTTAAGCATATTTTTGGATATATGTTTTAGATTTGTATCTGAACAGAGATACATGTTTTAGAAAAAAATCATTATACTCATACAATTAATAAAACACATGCGAGAGAAAATGAAACATATAAAATAAGACATGTTTGTAAATTTGTTTACGCGTATGTTACTCTGTTCCACGTCACCAGTGATCCAAACCTCGCCACAATATTTTATAGTCCCCGAGTGCCAAGTGATATTTAATATGAAAACTAGTTATTTTTTTATTTATTTTTTTTTTTGCTTATAATCTATTGATGTTGATATTGTTGTATCTCCTTCTAGAAAGCAATTAAATGCCACATGTGTCATTAAGTAATATCTATTAATTGAAATTTTTAGATGAACTTGTGAATTTTAGACATAGTTTCCTTTTTTTTTTTTACTTAGTGTATGATGTTATGACTGTTTAAAAAAAATATAACTTATATTTGTTGTGTAATCTTAAGATGAACAATTTAGGGAATGTATCAAATTTCGAATGTAGTTGTAATAAATAAAAGTATGAACCCAATATTATGCTAAAATAATAATGTGACATATTAAATGCTAAATGTAAATGTATATATGAGCTGATTGATAATAATAAGCTTAAATATATATAAATTATATAAACAAAATAATAATCTTCATTATCTTGATAATGAACTTATATCGACTCGCCATTGGTGTTTTTTCAATTTTTTTAATCTTATCCATAATGCATGTATTTTTGTAGAAAAGATAATTAGGTTTAATGGTTTTCATATTAATATAACTTTAACTTACACATTATATTATCAACCAATAATAGAATTGACACCTACTCAAACCTTAAACTCCTTATATATAATGTTATGAAACAAACTTAACTTGTTATACATTATCTAAGCTCTTTTAAAAGGAAACTTCCATTGCGTATGAACATCTGACCAAGAGTCCTCACTAATTCGGCCGATTTTTCGCATGATTTCTTTCTTGTGTACTATTTTTGACACACAAAGTTAAAATATTCTATTAAATAAAAAACATACTATATAGTAAAATATTTGTTTCAATCACCATTTATTTAAATAAAAGGCCCGTGGACGAAAACAGGCCACCATTTATCACTAAATGATTAATAATTAAAAAGGGTTAAAAGTTAGCAAAAAGCTGTAACTTTTAGAAAAAAAAAACCTAAAAGGAATGTCCGATTGCTTGAAAAAAAGACGTATAGTAACTATTAATTAATATTTTATTCTCAACTTCAAGAAAAACGTCAATGTAAAAATTGTTAATAAAATAAAAAAATGTTGTAATAAAATAACGGGCCCTACTTTCCATTCTCACCCAATCACATGCAAATATTCCATCCAACCCGACGGTAGTCATTTATTGTCAAGCTTTTATTTTATTTTTATTTTTTACTATATATATATATATACCTTCTCTTTTTTACATTTTGGGTTTTAAAAATCAACACGATGTGCCTCATTGATATGCATACTTATTTGTCAATTGCCAAAAGTTTTTATTATTAGACGTATTTAATTATATAGTTTGACCACTTTGATTATCTTACTTAAAACGTTGAAAGTACTAGTGACGCTAATATTATATAATAAGTATTAACAAATTTTAGGATTCTATTTCCAATTTCAAAACCATAGTTTGTTTCATATTAAAGAATCCTCCTCTGTTCCCTCCAAAAAAATCAGTTACATTGTGATTCTATTGTATTTTTCAAATTATATTAGGAACTTTAAATCATATGTGTGGATCAATTGTATATCATCGCACATTGACAATTTGAGTTTTTTTTTTCCTGAACGGATTGACTATTTGAGTTAACTATTGTTCAAGGTGCTTCTGTTTGTAAAGCAATGAGATAAAAGAAGAGTTGTATGAGCCAAGGCACGATAAGTAATTTGTCACAATTTGTTTCACACAATCGGTATTTGAGATAAATACTCAAGCTCTATGGAGTTACCAGGGAAGTTTAGATTTGAGATTTCCTTGCAATAATGGCGATTAAATTAGTCTCATGTTGTATAAAGTAGTTTACTATTTGATTACACTCGGTTAAACTATTTGGTTAAAACATGTTGAGTTTAGGCAACATTGTCATCATATTTTCATATTAAATTCAAAGCAAAATGTAACTTCAATAGTATGAGTAAAATTAATGCATTATTACCTGAAGTTTGAATAAAATTATGAAAGATGTTCAAACACAAAGAGTGTGAGAAAATATAATGAGTCAAAAAAAGTCACAAAAAAATTATATCTCACAATCTAAATCGAATTTCAAAAAAATAATTCCGAGCTTTTGTTCCCCTAGCCGTCCTCACTAAGAAAAAAATTAATTTTTTTATTGTGTCATTTATGAAAGACACAATGACGTCATTGTGTCATTATGAAAGACACAATAACATCATTGTGTCATTATGAAAGACACAATGACGTCATGTGTCATTATGAAAGATATAATGACGTCATTGTGTCATAAAAGACACAATGCAATTTTTTTTATTTTTTCTAAAAGATGACGACGAGAGGAACAGAGACTCCAAAGTACTTTTTTGAAATTCGATTTAGATTGTGAGATATAATTTTTTTATGACTTTTTTAGACTCATCGTGTCTTTTCATACTTTTTAGCAAAAATACATTTTATAAAATAAATTCACCATAAAATTATTGCGAGTCCACTATTATATCACTAATTAGATGAATTATAAATGCACAAAATTACCTAAAAAGGTGGGAAAATCCACCCAAGGTGCACCACAAGTAAAAGCCATTTTCAAACCAAAAATTTATTGAGAAGCTGACCAACATTCAAAAGTCAAAACATCCCTTCATCTATCAATTCTTTACCAAAAACTTCGTATCTACCATTTTCTTTTTCTAGTACTTTGTTGGTGGAAATTGATCCGTACATTAAATCTAGTTTTAGTTATACTATTGGTTTTTAATGTTTTATTACAAAATTATGTATACTAGTGCTATCAAAGTATTTATTTATTGTTAATATTTAAATCAAGGTTATATCAAATACTTATTTGGTTTAATTATATCAATTTCAATAAAAACATATGTTGGAAGTTGAAATATTTTGGCCAAGTTAATGACCTAAAACCGGTAAAACCATACACATGAACTACTAGGTGGAATTTGTTTTTAACTCACGCATGTTTTAATGTATAGATAAAATCATATACACGGTTAGATGAATTATGAAGTAGTTTTGATATATGCGATGAATACTTAAACAAAATTGTCATAAACTCAAATCAAACACTAATCCAGTAATCCTTAGTTTTAAAAACTAAAATAAATTCAAATCACATATCAACTCTAGATTTTAAATAGTGGAATTAACTAAATTCAAAAATCAATCTTGAATTTACTAAAAAATGCTACTATAAATTACAACAAAGATGAGAATGAAGATGGAGAATAAAAAACAAAAGATGAAAGCTGAGATATAATATATTACAAGCATAACAACAAACCAATATCACCATCTTTAAATTTTAATTATGAATTTATTTTCTGTTATATGTTTTAAGCTAGACATCTAATAAAAAAACAACTTCTAGCTTGAGCGGCATATTAGTATTATATATTGGATATACTATATTAGTCATGATTGGATAAATATATTAGTTATGATTTGTTGTATGGATAAAATTTATTATATTGTCTCATAACTAAAAGTTACGATTAAATTATATATTTTTGATAATTATCCTTATTGTATTTGTATAAGTAATTGTTTAATAATGCACAAAACAATCTTATAGTTTTTTCCCCTGCTAGGGTTCGGTGATCATGTTTCATACGTCAAGACTAGCTCCACATTGACATACATAAGTTCTTGCTCGAGACATGAAATCATTTCTATTTTGTTGTGTGGCATGAATTACTTTAGGGATTTGATGTGTATGTACTTGTATGTCACGAGTTCTTACCTTAGATATCGATAAAAGCCCATTTTCCGGTTGTGATGATTGATGTGTTCTACAGTGTATTCCTATTCCTAAACATAAATATGATTTGTTTCTCTATGGATTCTTATCTTTTGTGTCTTGATCTCAATTATAATCTTTACATATGTAAAATATTTTAATTTTAACTTGAGCTTTACCAGTCGTTCTATATGCTCATATATATACTTTTATCAATTGATATAAACTTTTATGATAATAATGAGAAGTTATAATAATATATCTTAATGTTGTATTAGATTAATTAATGAAAACATAATAAGTAAATAAAAATATACAAATGATGTCCACGTTAAAGATGCTCATACAACGTGATTTTTAAGTTTTAACCATGACCGTCGGTGTAAAAGTATTACACTTACAATTAATAAATTATGAACTCTTACAGTTTTTTAATAAATAAAGAACTAGTGGAAAAATTTTCATGGAACAAAGAAAGTATATTATAGTCGTGATTTGTGGAGCGAGTAAATAAAAGAATTCAACCATCCACTAGAAGTGGTTTTTCATTTTCTAATATTTAATAATACTTCTTTGAACCGTTTTTATAAGTTTTAAAAAAATGCATGTTAAAGTATTATCATTAAAGTGTATTTTCAAATAATCAATAATTCTCAAATTTAAAAACCTAAGATAACCATAATTTTTAAATAGCATACATTTCTAATTGTAGACTTCAAATGTGTGAAAAGCGTAGACATAAATTACGGGTGTATGTCCAATTGAAGGATGATTATAGCATGTGATATGTAATATTTTCAATTTATATTAGTTATTATATGAGCAATGATACATAAATCTAATCATTTATGTTTCATTAAATATATAACATGTTAGATTTTTTCTTTAAAATTTTTTACACGCCTCAACCTTATATTTAATCAGAAACATAGACATATTGTTTAAACTTTTGATTCACTTTTCTTCTTTTCTTTACTTGTTAAAATAGAATTTTGATATTTTTTTCCTATATAAATACATTATACGTTATGCTTTAATTGGCACATGTTATAAGTCCAAAACCATGCAGAGATCTAAGAATTGTTCAAACTAATTATTTTGACACCGCAGGCATTTTTTTCCTATAATATTAAACAAACTTATATAAAATTATTTTGTATTATAAGTCACCTCTCCTTTATGCATTTGAGTTGAATGATGGTAATCAGTTTTAAGACTGATATTAGGTCATTAGTGAAGTTTTAAACGAATAGTAATATTTTAATCAATCAAATAATCAATTTATTTTATTTTTTATTTTGATTAACTCTTAATCTACTTCTACAGATGACATATATGATAATCTTTAATGATTTGAATTCTCGATCTTTTAAATTCAAAAGAGCTACATTACCATCATTATGTTCCCTTTAAAACAATTGTTTCATATACATATACCCGTCTCAAGTAATTTATTTTTTCAACCTTTTTTTAATTCATCTTATCATTTATCGTTCATGCTTTACCTTGTAACATGTAAATCAAATATTAATGTTCTAAAATGAATAATTATAAGGATAGGTTCTATTTTACTTAGTAGCTACCTTCACATGGCTAAGCTAGGCATGGCGTACACAATCAGTCAAATGTAGCCTATTAACCATGCATCCCCAAAACTACAAATTTTACACTTCTTTCAAACTATTATATTAATAGCAGTATATATAATACTATTTCTTTAAAAAATATCATCTAATGTGCAATTTTGTATTGATATATGTTTCTGTCATTTTGCTCTTCTTATATACACTCTTTTCATTTCCCACGTATGATAATGATATTATGAATGCATAAATTTTAATATACTCGTTTTAATTTAATATTTTCTTAGATAAAATACCGACGCTTGACAATATAAATTGTTTCAAAATCAAATCCAAACAGTTCTATTTCAGTGAAAACAAATAGTTCGTAAGTTTTTTAATTGCCATTAAACCATCTCGTGTTAAGTATAATATATTATGCTAATAAGACCATTAAAGACATTTATGAGAATAGTAAAAATAAATATGCTAATAAGATCATGAGACTATTATAAAATTAAGTAGTAAAAGCTCTTCTAGAAACAAAAATTAAAATCTTGTGCTAAATGTTTTTTTTGCTCATCAAGACCATGTTGAATATATGTATTAGAATGGTATAATACTTGATGAATAGTTATTCAATCAACTAGTATAGTTGAATTTTCTATTAACTAATTGCCTTGATTCTAACTTGACGCTAGTAAGCTAAAATGGCTCAATTTTTTATTATTTTTTTGGTAATTGTCAGTCATCAATCTTATTTTAGTATAATTGAATTTGCTCGAAATCAAATGAAATCAATGACCCTTGGTGGCTCAAGAGGGCAAATCCCCTAGACCGGTGGCTTTCAAGAGAACCACCTTCAAAACGGGGTCCAAGGGTAGCACAACTTGACCATCGGTAGTAACAGAGTATTAGCGACAACTAAGTCATTATTGGCAACTAA
This sequence comes from Flaveria sonorensis, assembly GCA_025506505.1. Taxonomy (NCBI): domain Eukaryota; kingdom Viridiplantae; phylum Streptophyta; class Magnoliopsida; order Asterales; family Asteraceae; genus Flaveria; species Flaveria sonorensis. Next base: position 62,220,449 of record CM046424.1, on the reverse strand, counting down.
TCATCAACAACTTATCGGCAGCAACATGAAAGGCGAGCATAATAGCATATAAGTTGCCTTTGAAAGAAAAACATTAGTAGCAAGAAAGTTTATACCGGTAGAGTTACTAATAAGGATTCATTCTGATGTAACTTTCAACTATGGCATTTATTACTATCAAGTGCTAACCACCAACTGAAAGATTATGATGATTCATTTCATATATAAAACAGTTAAAGTGGTTCATTTGGCATGTTTAAACGATGGATCTTGTAACTTCGTTTTTACTAAAAAGATTGTTCCTTGAAACACATTTTTAGTCTTATAAGATAACAATTGATTTGGCGTTAACAGTGAAATAATATTTTGATGAAAATTGCATTTTTGAATACGGCAAAGGGGGTGAGGGTATTTGGAGAGTTTGTTTAAAAAATATATAAAATAACATGAACACCTACGCAAGTGTCGTATACATAAAGATGAAAACATTATGATGGATCATGTGTACGTACGCCTAACGGGGATGTACGGCCATTTAGGTAATAATCTACTAACCTTGCCACTTATTTTTTTTAGTCAATTACTCAATGTAATTGAATCTCTCGGAAAAAAATTTATGCTAGAGGCCTACCTTAATTTCTTTGTAATTTATATTTATATTATATTTAGTAAGGTAAGTAATAATGTGTAAATATATAATATAAGTCCAATGGCATTATCACATTAGTATCCATGTAAAGTATAATCTTACGTATTATTCGTGGATGTATACTTATATAACTAATATGTTTTTAAACATATTATATATAACCAACAATAAAACTTTTAATTTATATATAGGAGAATATTACCGCAAAAAGTGCAACTTTTATCCAACGTGTACGAAATGATCTGAGTTGTTGCTCATTCCAACGTGTGACTCGGATCATTTGCGTGATTATTCTACTATTCTTACGTGATAATTTCACATTCCTGTATGGTAATTCCACCAAAAGCCGATGTAAATTTTAATTGAGTGATAATTCAACTTTCAATTTGTATACTTTGTACGAAATAAAAACATTTTGTATTATAAAGTTTCTCTAGGTGCGAGTATATATATAATATTAAACTTCATTAAGATTTGAAATGCCCAATATATTTATTTGGTAACATTTGAACTGTCATATTTTACTTATTCTTTTATTTTATTACAACATTTCTATAATAATAATATTACCATCACACCATTATCCTTTTTTGAAATTTTCAAATATCAAATTTATTTATTATATAAACATATTGTCTTTGATATTATTCTCCATGTAAAACATCCCTTTCTCAAACCATCATGAAAAAAACTAATCCAAGAAAAAAACATAACCTATATATACACATGACACTACTAGGACGCAAAAAACTAAACAACGTCAAGGTTCACGAGCATTCGAATAATAAACAACAAAACAATCAAAAAATGCACACCAAGGCAGCACATCATGAATATGCGAACAAACAAAGTAAACAAGTACCATATGTGTGTCATAGCCTATACTGAAACCATCTCACATCGCTCTGATCGACAATGTGCATCTATCATTGTCATAACCTACACAAAATTTGTCAACAATAATATTAAGTATAAACTTGCTTGAACGTTACTTAATGTTGCAAGGTAGAAGCACGAATTCTCCACATGCATTCTATGTGTGCTCAATTAGGCTCACTTTTCTCAGGTAAACTAAACTCCTATTTGATGGAATGATGATTTATCGCCTCTTAATATGCCCCTTAAGTTGTATTGCTTCTGTCCATATATATATGTTTTGTTTTCAAGCTCAATTTGGGGATAGACGACACAGTGGTAATTTTTTTATAAACTAAATAACGGGAGGAAATGATGATTTCATATCTATAATTGTGTTTGGTGTATTTACGATAATCTCTTATTTTTCTATTTTTCTTGGCAAACACACAAACGGACAAACTTTCTACCTTACACAGTTACACCTTAAATTCATACACATACACTCTGCAGAATTTAAACTTATAATCTTTGACTAAAAATGCATAATTTTATCATCAGGATGTCTAATTAAGAAGTTAGGGGCACGATAATCCTTCACAGTTATACATATAATGATTGCGTCCAGAATATAATCTATCATAAGTCACACTTTTGTCTACCAATATTCATTTGTCAAGTTCATAGATATTGGGAAAACTCAGTGCTAAAAAACTCTTGCATGTATAAGATCCGGAAGGGTATTAGACCAACTTGGATAGGACGTACTTCATCAATTCATAGTTATATGCCCATATTATTGCAAAACTCATATGTTTCTTACTAACTTGAGAAAATCTAAAAGGATATGTACATGATAAAAAATATATTTTTTTAAAATGCATGTATTTGTAAACATGGAGGTTTCCTCAAATACAATAAGATGAAAAGTACATCATTAAAACCACATCAAGCAACACAAAACTGATCAGGTATAAACAATATATGTAATTTTTTTTCCTGAAGATATATAAATCGTTGTCCCTTTTCTTAAAACCAAATTTAAATACAATGACTAAAAATATTCACTTTATATAAATCCATAATTTTATTTAAAAAATAAATTATAAGAATTCATTATATACAAAACTACCAAAACTAACTATGAAAAGAATTTAAAATTTTGTGATACAAGCCAATGTAGGATAGATTTGCTTGTGATTGTTGAAGCTTAGTCATGCTCATAAATTGCACTTCAAAGATGTTGGCAAACCACTAAGTTTTACTCCAACTATGGGTTTGGTGACTTCAATACATTGGTTTACCAAATCCATTTGGTCTCCAAATCATTGATTAAGACATAGTGTTACTTTATTCTATTCTTAATATGAGATGCTAAGATAATTAATGACTAAATATATATTAAGATAATTAATGATTAATATTATTGTAAAACCCCTGTTCAAATAAAACATGACACACAAGGAGTATGATGTCAAGATCTAATTGACTAAGTCCATCAATAACATATACTAACTTTCTTATTGACATGGCCAACAAAGATTAACATCATGTATTGATGACTTATAAATATTGATAATTTTCTCTATTTCTCTTTATATTTAATACATTCAACTATATTTTATTAAATGTTAATAACAAAATTAAACCAACAAACTAACTCACACGTATTACTACTACTTCTAAATCTACGTTTCATGTACCACTAAACTTAAACTAGCACTTTAATATCAATCAGTTACTAATTAATTTTATATTACTAGTTAATTATTGCTTGTTAAAACAAGGTAATCATAAATTGAAAGTGTGCTAATTTTAAATTAAATCATCAGTAATTATAATCTATATATAACATTTACTATATATCAATACAAATGTTAGTTGCCAATGAGAAACCACCAACTTGGTTTTTTGATCTATATAAATATATTGTGTTACGTCACTTTTAACATAGTTGGTTGTAGCAGGTTTCTTATGGCGCATGTCTTTGAGGGAACCGACTTGGGTTCTATCCCTTCACCTGACAATTATTGCTTTTTGTTTCTATTACTATTTAGTGATAAAATGGTATTTTTTATGACAACTGTAGTCTACCTATTTTCATTTTAGTTAAACTTTTGTTTTGTTCACTCTCTTTTTTATTGAATTCACAACAATATTTCAATGTTAGTTTTTTCATAGGTTTATGATCTAGTTTTTCCTTTTAAAACACCTTACACACCATGTAAATCTACAAAGTCATAACCCAATATTAATATCCATCTTAAACTACTACTTCAATTGCTTAAAATTTTTACTAACTATCATAATACTATTAAGCTACAAGTCTTTTAATAAGAAATAATCTCATAATTTTTAGATATGATGAGAATATTCTAATTTTAAAACCACCATGAACACCAACCTAAGACTAGGAGATATTCAAATAGTTGGTGATATTGTATGAAGTGTCGATTAAGTTGGCTCAACCCATCATAAACCTCAGAAAAGTTTGTGTTCATCTTGACTACCCATAAATTCTTATCAAATTTTATTCCCCACCAAACAAACTTTTGAGTCAAAGCACCACAAGTTGTAGTGGTAAAAAAAAGCCTTCTACTTTGGAAAGCGATTTAAATGTCAACCCACATATTTTTCAATTCCATCAAATTGAAACAATGGTGTTTCTTGACACTTGTTTTTTTCAGTTTCTTTTAAATTTAATAAACGTTTAAATAAAAATAGTTATTTCGAATACTTCCTAACATAAACAAATGAGAAAATGTACAATCATTAAAGTTGCATAACATTGATAAGTGAATTAAAATGGTTTAAGACCACATTATTTATGTAAGTCCAACATTTGAACTTAAAACTAAAAATTACTCATAACATTTCTTTTCTCGCAGTAAATAGCTTGGAAAAGTTGTTAAAGTCGCATGCTCTATAGTCTATACGATGGTTAGTGATTCGTCATTGCATACCAATGACATGTGAGTTACAATAAGCGCTCATTATAGAGGCGTTTGAGTTTGTGATTTGAGGCAGATTTGAAGAAACAAAATTTAAAAAAAGTAGTTTTGATAAATTATATGAAGAAGTGCACCGGTAAATGCAATGATAAGCGCTTAAATTCTTTCAGCATGAGCATTAGGTTCGAATCCAATGTATGTTGTATTTTACTTATCCCGTTTATCATTGGTTTGTCTAGTAACATGTTCAAAGACAGGTTTAAGAAAATGCGAAGAAATTGAATTGATTTTTTTAGAAGCACAAATTTGAAAGGCATGCGACGTGGGAGACAACATAACCTTTCAACTTATTTTGACATAAAACCCATCAAATCATTTATTTAATCACTAGTACAGAATTGATTTTTTGGGCGGTGATTTCGATTTGTTAAGGCGGTTTCACACCGCCCTTAAAACCCTCGTTATAAAAAATACTTATTTTATGGGGCGTTATTTTATAGGGCGTTTATTGGTTTTTTAGTGCAGTTTTTAGGTGAATTTAATAGGGCGAATTTTTTCATTTTATAGGGTGAATTTGCATTTTATAGGGCGGTGTTTTGTTACATTTTAGGGGCGGTTTTTGGGGCATTTTATAGAGCGGTTTGGGATATTTTATAGGGCGGTTTTTTTATTGTATTTTATAGGGTGGGTTGGTGTATTTTATAGGGCGATTTTTTTATTTTAAAAATAAATATATTCATTTATTTTATGGATGTTTTCCGGATATTTTTCCTAAATTTCCAGAAACATTTTTTATTGTTCTAAACTCACCATATAAATCTAAAACCATACTACTAATATATATTATAAAACATCAAGATTTAACAATAGTATTACAAACACTTAGTGTTGACTATACAAAATTTTGAATTATAACACAATAATACCTTAAAATATGTGGACGTCTACCTATACATTTTGCTTATAAACTGACTGCGGCTTAATTGTAAAATCAACTTGTCATTTCCATTTCTGACGTATAGTTTGTGTCATTTCAAGTCTTAAAACAAATAAATAAAAAACAAGATTTAATATATAAATAGTGCAATATGTAAAGTACACAAATTGATAAAAATAACTTACTTTCTTTGGAAATTGATGTTGAATATCTTTGACGAACTCATACATATGTTTTATAACCATAAACAACACAATCCCAATTTTGTAGTTGTTGCTTACACCGCATAAAATCACAATTGTTAATTTAGTATTATCAACAAGGAATAAATATTAATAAGTAATTAGAAACTTACATTAACCATTTTCCATTCAAATTCAAGCCCAAGAACTCGATCAATTAAGATGTAAAAACGTAAGATTTGGAATTTTTTTTCCTTTATAGAATTAAGAATATATCCCTTTTGTGTTGAAGGTGATATGATCAATAGCAACCAATGGGAACTACAAAAAAAAGTTATAGATAAATAAAATATGCTTATGCTTATATGTACATATAGTGTATAAATAAATATTACCTAGCAAAATATGGTGCAAGAAAAAATGGTTTGTCTATATGAAGTGCATATATATTCATGATGTGTTTATCAACAGCAGTGGGATTATTAATGCACATGTCACTTGTGATGTTACCCGGATTAAAGAAAGCACATTTAGAATTGTCTAACTCATAAAAGTACCTTAAATCGAGAAAAAGAATATAAAGTTAGTAAATTGATTTGTATAAATAAATGTTATTGACCATATAAAACAAAGATAACTTACATTGCAAACCAATGTATGATAATGATATCTAGCCAGTCGTTACAGAATACCTGTAACATCTCCACATATGGAATCCAAAATTCAACCCGATCATCATACATCTCGTCAGGTGAAAAAACCATAATACCTTCATTATCACCAATGTGCTTTGATAAAATTATAGCAATATTCTGAATTGCACGAGGCCTTTCCTTTATTTTGGGCAAAAGCACTAGTTATTTCATTATCGATGACTTTTGGATTAGGATCGGGAGCATCATTAGTTGGCATTGGTTGTTGATATAGAGGTTGTTCAAACTGATGTATCTGGGCCAACTAAGAAATAATTTATAAAACATTAGTATTCTTATTATATAAACGTGTGTATGAAGATTGAAAAAAAGAGGTGATGTTTTACCATATTCATAAAACCTGGTGGATTAACATTTTGTGGGCACGGACATTTGACTCGAGATAGACACATGATATGATCCGTCCACATCCATCTTAAATGACAAACAAGTTAAACAATTTTTAATAATCATTTCAAACAATTTGTTTTACTATAAACAAGTACCTGTGGTCGATAAGCTGAAGTTGTTACGAAGTCACTAGTGTTTATTTGTGTTGAGTCACCTCTGTGATTTGATGAACCGGGACTTGGAGCTTTTCTTGAGCCACTTATTGATTGGCGTGGTGTTTCTTTATTCATAAGCTACAACAAAAATATTAACGTGAATATTATAATACAAAATTAACATTACATATAAACAATATACCCTCAAGCATTCCTTGATCACTGTATGAACTGATGAAGTGTATCACCAACCAAACTATCTCATCAGTTTTTGTCAAATTATGAACAGTTGTTTTTCATAATCTTTAATAACTGAATCGACTTGTACTTTGACGCAACCCTCATCTATTTGTTTCCCGTGTAGGATTTTGTCTGAAGTTGGCCATGCCTGCCCCGAAGCTACAATCACATGACTAGGTTGGAATGGAAATAACAACATGCATGTTGTCACATTCTGCAAAACATACAACATTTTTTTAAATAAATAAATATGTATATATAACATATAACCTTTTCATTAAGATATAAATAAATTACCTTGATCGGTGGATAATCATTGAATGATCCACCAGACGCACAACTAGAGTCACGAAAACATGGGCTTGCCTCCTTTCTTACTCGTTGTGTGGCAGTGACCCTTTGAACACTCCACCATGAACTTGTGTTACTCTTGTAAACTCAATATCCAAAATAAGATCAATAACTATATAAATTTAAAAATACTCATATATGTATATATGTATATTTTAAATATCTTCACCTATAACATTCGAGATGGTCCGATATCGTCCCCGATGCTCACGACCTAAAAGCCTTACTAGTGGGTCTTCTTTCCCTTTAGCAACAGTACCTTTCATCATCATTTCAGCTCAAGACGAACCTATAAGATAACAAATGTTAAAATATTCGACTATATATATATATATATAATAATATATATATATATATATATATATATATATATATATATATATATAATATTACATAACAAAATAAATATTCATTTACTTACCAAATCATTAGTTTTTCACATGTGGTGTCTCCAATTCATGTGTGTTGTCTTTCTTGTTTTTAATTGCTTGACCCCGCTAAAAATACCTTAGATCGTTCATTTTCAAGATTTTGTAGTTGTGGATAAGTTTCTTTAAGTTGAACCCATCGACCTCCAGCATCAGGATCAAAACCTTTATATCCGGTTCGTCTACAAGAGCTTTATCTACATTCGCCTTTGCACTTAATTTTGTTTTATTGCTTTTTGCCTTCAACAAATCAACAAATTATTAGTAATATATATAATAAGAACAATAACAACAATAATAATAATAATAATGATAATACTAATTAACATACCAAAATTGTTAACTGGTATTTAATTTAACGAACTCATCCCAGTGTGCAGGATCGAGATAAGTATATTTGTCAAACGGAGTCGTACCATTTTTAACAACTTGTTATTAAGCATACTTCTAAAATTGGTACACGTCTTCCGACCTCTTTTAAACATAAATTCCTTTGGTTCGTCCGTCTGAATGTTCCACATCTCCTAAACATTTAAAAAGTAAAAAGTTAAACATAATTATGAACTAAAACTTTCATATATACATAGACTACATAATTTCTTACAAAAAATAAGTACCTTAGTTTCCAACCATAAATCTTCCCACAAGTTATCTTGAATATCCTTTGTATCAACATGGTATGGAGCATTGTTTGCATTTGAGACAAAACCATGACATTAACTTAACACCTTATCACCAATCGGTTGATTGTTTTCATCAAACTCAACATTATAATAATCTCTGCTAATTTCTTGGAACAAGAAGCAACACCACGTTTACCACGCCTAGACATTCCTTCGTAGTTACTATTAAAAATACACAATGAGAGCTATTCTAGTTAAATACAACAAAATACATAAATACATACATACACACATAACACAACATAAGCATATACCTACAACCCTACATACACATAAAAATTACTATATACACAAATATCACATAAATAAATATCCATACCAAAATAAACACATTCTTCAAAAACAACAACCACGTGCAACATATTAAAATGTTAAGCAAAACGACATATATGACCACTTGTAATTTCTTATTCCATCAACCGCTTCAAAAATTTATCATAACATATAAAAGGATTTGAATCTTACTTCGATGAAAAAACTGAACTTGAGTAGTACCAAATGCATCTACAACATCAACAAATACATCAATAATGGCGGCTTAATATAGAGATTGAGTTCAAAAATAAAGTATATTGCAATGTTTGTGGGGAGAACCGACGACAGGCAGAGAAGGCGACGGTAGCTCGGGCGAAGCCGATGGTGGAGACAGAGAAGGCGACGGAGGCGACAGAGAGGGCGATGGTCGCGACAGAGGGGTTGGGTTTGGGTTTGGGTCGTGCGACTGCAGGTAAGGGCTTAATTTGCGCGCGATAAAAAGGCCGCGTTTGTGTTTTCAGAATGTTTTAATTTAATAGGGCGGTGCGATTTTTTTAGGGCGGTTCACCCCAAAACGCCCTAAATCTATATTTTTTTATATTTTTTTATATATTCATTCGATACTTGTTTACATAAATTATAATTTTATATATTTTATAAAAAGTCATGTATATCACAATGATCAATTTTTTTTAATAATATATTTTTAAAATAAATTATTGTGTTGGGATATATACGTAAATAATAATTTAAGACTTCACTGTTTTATTTTAATTTTGTATTTTAATGTGTATATAGTTGTTATATTTATTTCTTTATTGTAACATTTTCATAGTTTATTATTATTTTTTTATACGTACAGCCGGATGATATAACAGTTTCTCGGCCTCATCAAATAATGTTGTAATTTTTCTTGATCATCATCCCATATTAGGGTCTAAATCATGTACCATTCATTTAAATTGTCATTATTGTCATGTATGTATGTCTTTGTTCTCCGTATTATCGTTATGTCATTGAGCGACGATGTGCCACGATCAATAAGTGATTCACCTGCATTGACCAGCAAGTGTATTTAGGCATAAAACCATGTTTAAACAAATGAAACTCTATGTCTTTAATATCCTTACCTTTTTAAATTTTTACAAACTGTACAAGGACAACTAATCGATTCGTTTCCTTTATTCACTCGATCAGCTTTGGCCACCATAAGAAAACTTTGAACTCTTTTATATATGTTTAGCTAGAACGTTCGATCTTGTACATCCAAACTTTACGATCCATCTGAAATAAACAAATAAACAAATATGATATGAAGTGTATGAATATGATGTAATTCGGTGGCTCTAAGAAAGTGGATCCTACCCCACTTTTTAAATTTCTATCTCATATGTATATAGTTTACACGTTTAACATTTAAGAAAAAAATCGACAACATTTCCCCTTAACTCCTCAAGTAAACGGAAAAAAAAATCGTAACTCGAAGAGTAAAGAGGAAAGATGTTGATTTTTTCTTAATAGTGAACACGTTTACATATACATCCTAAATGAGATAGAATATTAAAAAGCCGTCCCAAACGGGGACAACTGAAATTTATCTCTATTAGATAAATTTCAGACGGGTATTTTCTAAGGGGTCCTAGCTAAATAATATGTATAAACATATTATAAATATGGGTGTGTATGTATTACATATGTAATTTTATAAGTATAATACAAATATATGCAAATCATATGTGCGTATAGTGACAATCAATATATGTTCTATCGTTAAATTAAATGATTAATATAACATACTATATCAAAAAAACTATATATAAGTAGAGGATTAAAACTTACTAACTTTCTGAAAATCTTGAATAACCTCTTGAAGAAACTTAGTACACTTTTAATCAAATATGATTGGGATGATTATACAGACTTGAATCACTGAAACAAAACATTATATAAATTATATCATTAATAAACACAATCTATAATAATCAAATATAAAAATAATTAAAATACACTAACGTACCTTAATATCTTTCCTCATTTGAGAATAACAAAGAAGACGATTAATATAAAGTTGTTGAGAAAATGATGAAGCTGGAAGTTTGAAATTAATATGACAGAGAAAGTTTGAGATTAAAGACGATAAAAGTTCTAATATTTCAAAAAGTTAACGTTATTTGATAGTTTTATTGGGGCGTTTTGAGGACAAAACTGCCCTAAAAAATAATACAGTCCTCAAACCGCCCTAAAAAATCAAACAAAACCTCCCTAAAAAACTATAGGATTTTATAGGGCGGTTAGGGGAGAGAACCGCCCTATAAAATCATACAACCGCCCTAAAAAATCATCACAAAACCCCCCTAAAAAATAAGTGTTCATTTTTTAAGACTAATTACTATCGAACCGCCCTAACAAATTAGTTAGGGCCGCCCCAAAAACTAATTTTGTACTAGTGAATGAAACTACGTTATTACTAAAACAGTATAACCTTTTAACCATATTTTGACATAAATGTTTAACCAAAAATTGTTTAAACAACCCGACCATACAAAAGTTACTCATTTTGACATGTTAGTCGTTGTGCCTATTTCACACCTTCCACTCGAATACTTAATCACTCAGAAACAAATGTCATGGGTATAATATGTTTCTCTCATAAGGCAGAATCATCATCCTGCCAAATTCCCATTCACGACTTAAAAAAATTTAAAATACACACCTGTACATGCATATTTGTGAAAGTTAAGAGCACCAAAAAAAGTTACAACTTGTATATACATTCATAGTTTGTGCAGATCACATACACTAAACTGATAAGTGGGTGTTAGATGTTAATTTGTTATCTGTTAGCTTTGATACTATTACTATTTACTAACAAACTGTTCTCGTTATAAAAAGAACTAACAAATGACAAGATGCTGTAAGAACAAGGGGAGCAAACGAATACCATATAAAGGATGAAGTATAATATGAAAAACACAATGTGGTTACTAGTGACTTAGCCATTTGAGCCTTTTTTAAGTCCATTTGCTTGAAGGGTCTTAGACATGGTCCGCAACCGGTTTGTGATTTCGGTAAACGAAGGTCGGATGGCAGGGTCTGTGGACCAGCACTGCTCCATCAACTTCTTCCATTCAGGCTCACACTGGTCAGGTATGATAGGCCGAAGCGTATCCTTCACTATCCCGCCTGTGATAATTGCAAGAATTAATTACTCAGAGAGTATCCAAGGAAAAGAATGTAAATTTACCTATGATTGCCCCACAATGCATGTTTGCGTAAGGTTCTTCGCCAGTTAAGATCCCACATAGTGATACCAAAAGAGAAAACATCAACCTGCCCATTTAAAGAAAAAAGAAAAAAATTAGTGATTAATAATAAAAAGTTATTAAAAAAAATCTTTCTTATATATGTCGTACTCTTAACCTTTTCAGAAACTCGCGTGGTGCTGCCATTTAATAATTCTGGTGCCATCCATGGTAAAGTTCCTTTGACACCACCTGAAACTAGAGTATTCCTTTTGATCCTCGACAGTCCAAAGTCACCAACCTGCATATAGGTCGATTTGAATTATAACTATTTCTAGCGTAAAAGTCACCCAAAGTGAAATTAAAATGCATATAGCCTCATAAATTGTTTTATTAGCATGACTAGATCGTTGTTGCAACAATATAGTTTTTGTGATAATTATGACACACCGATTATTTATAAAATTCAATAAAGAATCGAAAAAAAAGTGCTTGTGGGTCTATAATTCCAGCCCATCATAGCAACCAAAGTTGTCCGCTTTGCCTGGCTTCTTTTGGTTGCCGGAGTGGAGAACTCTCAGGAGGTCATTCATCCTAGAATTACTCCCACCCAAGCTACGCTTAACTATACAGTTCTCTCATCCACAAACAATGTGTTTCGTACGCGTTGGTGATATTTCAAACAGGACATTCCTTATGGCCTCGTATCCCTCCTGTGGATGAAACTAGGTAGGATTTGCCTAAGGTGTCATAGGGTCTGCCCAACCTAACCCCCACATATTGACCCCTTACCCACCTCTAGTAATACCATGAGTGTGCCAGTTTTAATTACCTTGCATACAGGTCGTTGTGGATCTCGCATATTAACCAACAAGTTGTCACATTTTAGATCAAAATGAACAATATTTTTGGAATGCAAATATTCCATTCCAATAGCAGCATCCATGGCTATTAAGAGCTTTCTACGACGATCAAGTGACCTGCACATGAACCAAAACTACCCATTTAAGACACAAACGAGGATAAGATTACATGAGAAATAAATTGATAGCAAATTCAAATTCACCTATCTTTTTTTATTAAGACGCTTCTAAGTGAACCATTTGTCATAAATTCAGTAACAGTAGCTAAAGTTCCTCCAGCTGCATCAGGTACAACTCCATAAAATGCAACCACATTTGGATGATGAAGATTTGAAAGAATGCGTGCTTCTCTCCAGAAGTCATTAGTCTGCAACACATAAAAGTCGATGAAGAATGTTCCATTTAGAAAGAAAACACGACAAAGGTGTTGAAAGTTATCCAAATTAAAATTTTAGTGAAACTAGACTTCAACATTGTTTTATTCAAAGGTTTATTATTAATGTAATTGTACAGTTTATGCAATCATATATAATGATAATGTGAAGTTTAGAAATTGGACAGGGAAGTGTTTCAAGTCAACACAACTTGGCCTACCGTCCTAGCCTGTTGCTACTTGTACTAAAAATTACCATTGACCCATTACCTGACCCGCCAACTTTGTGACTTATGGCTAGGATGACCTACCAGCCGTTCTTCCTCAGAAGATCTGCCAGCAAAGCAGCTTTTCTTGATTCTTTTGATAGCAACATCTGACCCGCGCCATCTGCCATGATAAACAGTTCCGTATGTACCAGAGCCCAACTCTCTTAGTTCTTCAAGTTCAGCATTTTTAATTATCTGCATGAGATGCCCATTCATATTTTTTAAGGACGAGCTAAACTAGCAGCAAAGCTAAACTAACAGCAAAACAATATGGAAAGAAAAGGCAATGTAATATCATAGTGACATGCAAAAATTCATTTGATCAAATAGAAGTAGCAGAATCCAGATTTATAGAATCTGCAATTGTTGGGGATACTTTGCCTTAGTAGGTTACATTATCTGACCCATTCCATATCAGACTACATGTAAATTTGAGAAGTGAAACAGAAACTTCGACCACCACCATAATGGAACCTTGAAAACATAATAACATTGAAACAGAAAACGCGGATCACCAACACAATGGAACCATTGTAAACATATTCAAAAAAGTATGTGTGCATGCACACATATGATTCAGTTATAACTTGACGCTAATTATGCAATGATTAAAGATTTGAACAAGACATGTAACGAACAGGTGATGGAGGTCAGTGACAGACCTGGAGTCCATACATATCAGCTTCCATTTCAGCTATTAATGCATTATTAAATGGATCATCTTTACAATCATTATCTGTTGCAGCATCCTGCATAAAGATATGGAAATACCTCAATTACATGTCTGCTGGCTATTGCTTCATTGAACTTTGCAATTTATGTAATATTGTAAGTATTGGATTAACTTGTTTTTTTGTAGAAAAGGATTTCAATTTGACTATAAAATGCTTAGATTTAGTTGAATTTGTATGCAAATACCTTGAACTAAGTATTGTACAGAGCAATATATTCTTTGGGACGAGTAAGCTAGCTTGATTTCACATTATTCAGTAAATGTCTAGGATTGACGGTCAATGTAAGGATGAGATATTGAAGTGTATGATAATATCAAGTCATGTGTTAGTTTTGTGCCTTGTGCTAACTGCTAAGTATGCCACGGTGTCACTATAGTGACATAGTCCTCCCATATGATTTTTCATTTATTATCATGAGTCCTGTTGGTTTTTCTACATTGATCTTTCACTTTTTTCATACATTAATCTTAATATCTCATAGTGCATACCTCAACATTGGAATTTGAGAAAGTGCTCTCAGCTCCTGTTGCATTCGAGGGGTGAGCTTCGGTACTGACTGCATCTAAAACATGTGAACAAGCTGCAGAATCAGTCACGTTTCCCAAAAGATCAGCCAACTCCGCTTGATTTTCTTTCTCATCCTTGATAGATGGGACTTCCTTCTGCATATTACTATAATATCCTTCATGACCAACGTTACCAACACCCTGTTTGGTGTAATTGAAGAAATCGTCATCCATCAGTGAAATTTCTTTCATCAAACCAGCACCTGTTGTTGGATTCTGCATCAAAGAACCAAAACACAATGGTGACTCTAGCCTTGTATTATCAGTTCTTAGTGTAGGCTTCTGATTATGCATTACCTTCTGATGTGAACTTGGCAGTTGAGCAGCAGATTCATGAGATATGTTATCAGATAACCCAGAAAGTAGATCAGTCAAAGATTTTTCAGGATTATGGGACTGTAGTGTATTGTTCCCCTGATCATCATTTACTATCCCGGTAATTACATACTGCTGAATCTCATAAATTCTCTGGGTGTTAAGAGTAGGCTCAGGTGGAGACTTTTCTAAATGATTGCTTGAAAACTGCTGCATCGCAGCATCTGCAACAGGCTTTAGAATTGGTGCAGTTGATGCAGGGATGATGTGGTCCAAGACTTGCTGGTTATGCAGAAAAGATATGTGATCAAAATTAACCTTTGATGCTTTATTGATGTCACCCTCAGTAATTGCAGAAGAGATATTGTTTGAAAAAAGATCAGCTTGATAAAAAGTTGGTATGTTTTCCTTTGAAATCTTTTGCAGTCCAACGTTTTTCCTTAGGTCTTGCTTTGCTGTTTGCAGCTTCACATCTATGCAATTTGCATCATCATGTACTCTCTTCAATTGATCTGTCTGACTGTACAAAACAGGTTGTTTCACACTCGGCATCTCAATTACAACTTGCTGATGGGCATTCTCGTTTAGTGCAACAGACTTCTCTTGCAAGACAACAGATTCCAGCTTTGCTGATATTTGTGGTGGTACAAAGCTCAGTGTAGAAGGTAAAGTGTTTCCATCTTGAGAACCGAAACAAGAATTTCCTCCAAGTTCCTGAAGCTGAGGATCAGAAAATGTATACAGCATTGTGGGATGAGTCCCATTAGCATTAGATTCCAAAAACACATCCGTTGTATCAGCAGATTTCAAATGGTTAGCTTCACTTGTCAAACACTGTGAATCATTGTTTCTTGTTAGATTGTGATCAACTATTCCATTGACCGCAACTACATATTGATAATCTGGATTCTGCTGCTGATTAGGATTGGCTTCAATTGTACATGTAATTTCAGATTCACTTAGAGGAATCAAAAATATTCTAAGTCGCATGGACCCATCAAGATTTCCAAGCCCATTGTACTCCTCTATCATATTCTGAAGGTCCTCATTAGATGAAACTGATATAAGAGCATCAAGATCCTCTCCTGGAAGCTGGTACTTAATTGTGTAAGTCTGGTTGCAAAATTCACTAGTTCTCTTTACAAGTTCTTCCCATGAGATATTTTTCTGTATTGAGACAATACGTGTCTCCCCTCCCACATATCTCAGTTTTCCATCACTGGGTCGAGGCAAGATTTTACCACCAGAACTACAAATAAACTTAATTTTTCCTATTGAGAATCATCTGAAACAGCTGTTCCTAATGGAGCGCTTGGCCTAGAAAGAGATCCTCTTTCAGCAGTGCTATCTGCCATATCAGAGCTACACACAGAATCCACCCTCTGCAACCCAAGCATAACACTAAGCTCCTCATAACCAAAATGATGGTTTCCATTATTTTTCAATAATGTTCCATTGCTCACCACTTTATCATTTTCATTATGAACTTGACTTACTTTACAACGATCCTGAAGAAATTCCATGGAGAACTCCTCACCTGTTCTTACAGATATGTTGTTCATTGTATTCTTCACAGCCAATGCCCCATCTTTCAAAACAGAATGGGATTCTTGCTTGATCCATTGACCAGACAAGCAAGGAACCTCAGTTGTCATTGCAGTAACTATATTCTAGGATCACTCACAGTTTCACTGGAACTGTGCATTTACCTTAACACTCCATTTTCTCCCTCCAATAATAATATTACCATGTAAAACTACAGCACCACCGCACCTATGCTATATGAACATCTTCACCAATTTACCTACCTATTGAGCAAACCACCACGACTACAAAGACAGTACTATAATCAAACCAGGCACGGTGACCGAGCAACGACTACAACCAATCCTTCCAAGAGTTCTTTCTTTGTACAGACCTTGTTTTCCTCCAAATTATCTTATCCTAGCTCTTCCACTGAAACTATAGCCACTCTGTACAGACAAAACAATGATAAAACAACTCAACAGATAAAACGAGCTGATAATTCCAAAATTCGTGATATTGCATGAAAATCAGACAATCAACCTTGAGCAATTGCGATAAAATACTACAATTTTGATGAAAACATCTATACATCTAACTCACAGTATCGACCAATCATCAACTTAAGCTAAAGCACATCACACATGCATTTGTAATTCCAAAATTCGTGATACTGCATGAAAATCGGCCAATCAACCTTAAGCAATCGCGATAAAATCCAGTAACTTCTATAAAAACACGTAAGCATCTAACTCACAGCATCAACAACCATTAACTTAAGACAAAAACCACAACAATAAAGTTAAACACGCGCTTCGTAAATCGTAATCATCGAATTATCGACAATTCGCATTAGATCATAACTCAAAGTCAAATCAACACATCAAAACGATCAGATCAAAAACCGTTACACAATTAAGCAATCGAATCAGCGAATTAGATGATCACCTGTTTGTTTTTTCTGTTCGATGTCTCTGTTCGCGAGGTTGATGTGATGATTCCTTAAGTTGCAGTTGAGAGATTGACTGTAAAAAAGGTGAAATTGAGAAGCGTGATTAGTAGGTATTTGGAGTAGAAGATTGTGTAGGGTTTGAAAGTGAATAAAGGGGGAGTATTTGAATTGCAAATTGGCGATGGTGGAGACAATTGGACGCCATCAACGCTATGTGGGATATTCTAAACCCTTTTCTTTTGACAGATTGTTCACTTTTTGAATTTCATTAATTATATTTATTTATTTTTATTTAAAATATCTTTTTCAAGGATCGGTATATATTCATTTTCAAAACGATAATTCGCACACTTATCTACCCATACTTGCAAGCTATATTAATTCTTAAGCTAGCTCATGTCAGTTTTTAAACATGATGAATAAGTATGATCTATATAAACTTTTAATTAACATCACACACGCATATGTAAATATTAAAAATTAAGAAATTCATAAAATTTATGAAATGATATGTAGTATTTATTCATTCTACAAAATAAATGAAGGGGACTTACTTATAACATTTCATTTTATTAAACAAATAACTAGGAAAATAATGTTTTCGTTTGTTAGTTATTAGTTAATAACCTTAGTGATGGTTCTTTTCAATCATAACCGGTTTTATGTTTTTATTATTAAGTATAGAGAAATGTTACAGTACAAAGTATTATTTTCATGCGAAACGTACGAAGTTATCACGCAAGAATGGACGTTACGGGTGGAATTATAACGCAAGGGTAATAATTAATCACGCAGAGATGGAATTATCACGCAAAGGTAGAATTATTACGTGATAATTCCACGCTACTATAATTTGTCTTGCGTAATAATCACTTTGTTCTTGCATGATTACTATTGTTCTTGCGTGATAATTCCACCCCAAAACTCCGTACGCTTCACACAAAAAAAAACACTTTGTATAGTAACCGACCCCATTAAGTATATATGATATTATTATAATTTAAACAGTAATTCTTTTAAATATTGATGAAGATATATATGAAATTGTCTTTATGAAGAAAGATAAAATTGATTGACTGCCTAATATTCCTTTAAAACAGTGATAGATTTAAAAAGTTCTTGAAAAGAAATTAGTGTTAATATAGTTATTATAAATACTAGCATGCAAAACTCTAAACTAGAATGGCCACTTTTTAATATAAAGTTGAAATAGAAGGAATTGTCCTTACCACTTAGAAAAACAATATAAAGATTGTGATGATACATGCTAATAGTTTAGATTTCGTTTTTTACGACTATTTCAAACTTGTAACCCTTTGCAAAACGCCAAGACGCATGAGGAAATTAATTCCAAAACAAACAACCTGCCGCCCACTAGGAAGTAGGAATAAAATCCATTACTTAGTTTCAAACTTTGAGAATAAAGATGTGATATGTGGCCCTTAAGGAAGAAATATAAAATTTGAACATGCAATAAACACTATGAGCTTTTTCCAATATAATGATTCACAATTGATGCTTTTTTAATAAAAAAAAAATTAGATTATAATTATGAACTTTTTTATAAGGTTTAATTGTACACTAATGTTATTTATAAGTTTAATTAACTATTATTCAATTATTTCCAAAAAGATAGATTTATGATTGCATACATATGGTAATTTTTTGTTGCAACATAAGGGTTTAGCCTGATTTGATATTAGTTGGGAACATGACTAAACAGTCTACCTGTTTCAACTTTTGTGGACCAACCAACCAAACCAAACGCAAACATTCAAACTAAACCCAACCAGTCCACTTTGTTTTGGTATCACACTTTTATGATTTTAATCATTTCTTTATTATAAATAAAACTAGATTATTTCAGTAAAGAAAAAACCAAAGTAATCAATTCAAAACTGAAAACTTTCAAAAATTGTTGCAGACAAACTAGAGCTTAATTTTCTTCTGTACAAAGAAGAATGGATTGTTTTGGCAGACAAATGAGTCTGATACGATTAATTGATTCTATCTTGATATGTAGTTAATCCAAGAGTGAATTCGTATTTGAAGCAACTTGATAAAGATAAGTGAGCTAGAAAATCTGATTTTGAAATCAGAAACCAAACCGAACTATATCATGCTATCCATAAACCAATTGACCAATTTTACGCTCTATCAATGCACACCTACGTTCGTGAATCACATTTTATATAACAAAGGTGTTACACCTTATTAAATATAATAATACATAAACATCTGTACAATATAATATGAATACGAGGTTGATCTTACAACAAAAGATTGTAACTAAGAAGGTATATTCACAAAGAAATAATTTGGATTATACCTCCTAACTTACACTCGTGATAATAATAGTAAAATCACCTGAAAGTCTAAATATAATGTTTCCGGTGGACATATTACTAAAATCCAGACTTAAACTATAGTTGTATGATCAACTATAGTTGTATGTATCGACAAGTTCATAACTAAATGAACTGACTCGTGTTTTGTTAGTTTCTTCGGTTCCCAACTCCGCTAGCTTTCTAAGGATGCTCATGATGGCGGGAAGAAGCCTAGTGAATAAAGAAAGAAGCCCCGGAAGCTGGAGGCACAATTATAAAGAGAACAAGTAATTAGAGACAAAGTCAAATTTAGTTTTCGTTTGTTTAAACTAGTGATGGTATCTAGGGCGAATAAGGGATCAAACAAGTAATTTCGAGTATGGTCACACTAGAATGACTCAAAATACTGTTTAGTTTTTTAATAAATAAATAGCATGTCAAATATGATAACTAGAAAAAAATATATTATTTTAGTAAGAATTTGATTATTTTAATAAAATGGTTAATGAGGTTTTACGTATAAAAAATATACTTTAAGCAGCTTTTGACTCGTTTTCTTTTTAAACAGTTTTTTATTTAAACTTGTCTTACCCATGAAAGATAAAAATAACCCAAATCAACTCATTTTTAATTAGTTAGGCTGAAATGATCACGGTCTAGTTAACGCTTTTAATGTGGATCACATGTTAGTTAACGAGACCCTTGTACACATATTTGTCTCCTCAATGGGACCCACAAAATGAAAATGAGGATTTAAGATGGTTTTTAACACATACCATGCCATTTTGGAATTCAGATGCTATGCCTAGTTGAACCCATAAGGCTTTCAAAAGCAGAAAACCAACAAAGATAAAGAGCACGTACAATGGATTCCTGAAATGAAACAAGCAAATAACTATATTTTGTAGCAAGTGAGAATATGAAGGTAGGGACGCGATTAGACCAAACAAACCTCAAAAGAGTCATAAATTCATCAAATCCAAGCACAAACAAGGCGAGAATAGCCCATGGAGGTGGTAGCCAACTGCTATTTTGCTTGTTAGCTTTCTGGAAAATATTGAAAATGAAAGAGAAAAAACACATGAGTTGAAATAAACCATAGAAAAAAAAACATTATGAACAATCATATCATACTATATAAGCTATACAATGTGTATCATACATCAACAAATATATGTAAATTCCTTGTATCTTACACCTGCAATCAGAATTCATCGTTTTTTTTCTTACATCAACAAATATACTAAAATTTACTTATAAATAGTATTTTTACTTGTTACTTTTTAAACACTAAATTACAAAAGTTTGTCATCATCTCTAGTCAGACTTGTTCAATCAGGGTCTAATCTGTTCATATACTCAAACCTATTGCTCAAACAATGGTCAAATTTGTTCCATCAATGATTAGATTTGTTCATTTGAAATTGAAAAACTCGGACCCATTGTAATCTACAATCTAATTTGTTCAAATACTAGGCGCCACATCATCACATATGCGTCATGTGATGCGCACAGCAACTGCATCTTGTGATGTCCGCATTATGTGCTCAACATCACGCATTTTACAACCAAGATTTAGATTAAGGGACATTAGTACTAGTCATGTATCTAATTGAAATTATATAGTCCAGAACATCTCTGTGTGTAACATCAAGCTCTATATATTGAGCCCTATGTAACCCTATTATACACACAATTAATTTACAGTTATCCTTTGTGGTTTAACTTTATGTATTATATATTATCCACTCGTTATTCTTTATCTTACCTTTAAAGAAAAAGGCTGAAAACTCACCAACCTATGAGATTGGGATTTACAAATTCACGTTTTGACACTTTGATTTCTACTAGCAAAGAAACCTTGTCGAATGCTAAGATCATTTAAATCGTACCTGAGCAGTTACAGCTTGAGTAACAGCATATTCTGTCTCTTTCTGAAATTGGTTCCACAAAGACTTGCACTGAACAGGAGTTATCAATGTCTTTGAGTCCGGAATCTGCGTGTAAACAAATTAACCACCCACATATTCAATAAGAGTATCATTTTAATGGAGACAAACACTTGTGTAACGATTAGTCTGGAATCTGCGTGTAGTACAAGTTTCACCACTTACATTAGGAATCCAATATATGAACGAATTTAAATAAGTTCCATTATACCTTTTCCCATTTACTTGTGGCCAAAGGGTTTTGCAAGTTGGAGTTCTTGTCTGCGCTGACGGTAGGATCTGCTAAAGCTTGGACAAGTGTAGTCTCAATTCTATCAGCATAATCCTCCAAACGAATAGCAGCCAATACAGAGAGCAACTTCAAAGCCTGCAAGATGTGTATGCATGATAAAATAAGAACACACATCACAAGATCGTACTAAATCATACTAAAAAGGCCTACTTTTAAGAAGCTTTATTTTAATAAGATGTAATATAATCCAATAATTCTTACAGAAGTGCGAGCAGTTTTATTAATTGCACGAATATCTTCCTTTCCAGTCCAGGTCCGTGGCATTAAATCATTATCATGGTTGAAAATGGTTGTAAACCTGTATGTCAAACCATTGGATTGGAGGTGGCGAAATGGGCAAGTATGAATGTATGATTTGTAAATGTAATGGGTCGAAAAAGATAATTATCTAGTGTGGCTCAAAATGAATCAGGCGAGTTGGGCCAAGTCACATACTTTTTTCATATATTTTCTATTATAATTATAACTAAGGTGCAAAATGTGTTTACAAAAACTATGTTTTTAAAAGTTAAAGCAACTCAAAAGGTTTTTATACATTTAAATACCCATCATAGGACTTTTAACCCATTTGGCTTGTTTTCATCCTAATTTAGCTTCAGCCTAAACCCTAAACCCTAAACTTATAGATTAAAAAAAATGACCCATATCGACCCATTTACAGATATATGTGTCAAACTTACCACCTCTATTTCAGATTAATACAGTAATATTACGAGCATAATACCTCTCCTTCATGTTATGTAGAACTTTACCAGCTTCTTCTTTAGCCTTCCCTTCAACCACGTCTACCGCATAATTTTCCAATTTTGATAGTAGATTTTTCTTCGCATCTTCATCCATTTCAAAACCAGCAAGTGCTTTAGAAAACTTAGAGAGAGCAGTTTTGGTCTCATTTCGAAGAAGTTTCCTGATTGCAGACCAAGTATCAGCAGCAGCCCCTTCTAGAAGAGCTTCCACAGGTCCATGTAATGCATTCTTCAAGTTCGACTGTAAAATAATCCATATGCTAGATTAGTGTGGCAAGATTAGCAAGGTGGGCGGCATGGTGAGTAACATGTGAAAATGGATTGGGTTTGCAGCAGTTCATGTTACATTTACATAAAAACTATATGGGTTGGGTTGATTAACTAGCAAACACTTTTTCTTTAATTTTATAAAAAAGACAATATGTTAACTATCATGACATAAATAAATATTACAATAATAATACAAGTATATGAACAAAATGATTAAGAAGAATGTATGCATTAAATAGACGTCGGGGATATTCAAAGAGTTCAACCTTATATTAAACAACCCAAAAAGAGCCATCGTAAGTAAATGGGCCAAATATCACCTCCAGTGTTGGTATTTATCTTGTAAAAGGCATCAAAGAGGGGAACAAAGTTTACAAGAATATTTAATATCAATAGTATGCCAAATTCAAGCTGCTAGTACCTCGTATAGTGTAGTAATATCAGACAGTTTAGCAGTACGGACATCAGCAATATGTGATTCGATATCCTGAGCGACTTTAGCCCTTACTTTGGATGTGTCCCAGTCAGTTTGCTTAATAATGGCACCTTTAGATTCACATGAATTAATCACACAATTTGGTATAATATTAAATCAACTAATCTTCACGTTAAATGTACTGTCAAACTAAATCACATTCAACAACCTGAAGAGTTGAAGATATACCTTTGCATTGTTCATCAAATGTTTTCATTGCTGATATTGTGCAATCACGGGAAGCTACTTGAAACCCTTGTCCTTTATTCAACGCGTCTTCGAATGCTTTTATGAATTTTTCCAGTGTCTCAGACCTCATGTGTTGCAATGTTGATTGATAAGTCGGTTCAATAAGCTAAAAATAACACAAGACAACACTTGATGAGGGAGATCAATAGAGAAAACAACAAATTAGATATAATCTAACAAAATCTAACACTGTTTCATTAAAAATTTGTTGCATACTACAAGTTCAGAGACATCACCAGCAACAATTTCTCTTTCAATTGTTTACGCTTCGAATTCCTAACTCCTTCCTCAAAAAATGCAGCCTCGTCATCATAACTAAAATATTTTTCAGATTAAATTAAGTTTAAAAAGAATATAGTTCCAAAAAACATGCATCAAGGGTGTAGATATGTGCATACCCTACAAAGCAAGTGTCAAGCAGCAAACTGATCTTGTTTCCAAAATCAGGCACAAGTTGAGACTGTACAGCTTCCTCTAGTTCACACCAGTCCTGTGATAGACAGTTAAGTTATAATTTAGAGTATCTAGAAAAAGAATACTGTTAAAACTAATTAGGCATATAAGAATATGAACCTTGTTTTTAGCAAAGGCAGCGTATTTCTCATTAGCAATCTCTTCACATCGTACGGTGGCCACCATCACCTGCAGTAATATTTAACAAAAAATGAAGCGTGACAACTTGAAATATGCATTATACATGTAAAATATACAATTGAATAATATTATTACCTTGTGAGCAGGCAGATCAAGATCCCTATTTTCCTTTATAACTTTCCAGATTTGTTCAGCACTGAAGCAAAATCCCGAAGCAGGAACAACTCCTTGTCTGTCACCCGCAAGCCCTCCAGGTGCAATAGAATGTTGAAATCGCTTCCTGAGGTTGGCCACCTTTTATAAAAATTATTAATTATAAAATGCATGCCATGAATATTGGAGATATAAAATGTTTTAATGTGTTACTTCTTTCTTTTTACCTGCTCTTTGAATTGATCTTCCTTCTCTTCGTAACTAGAAAGAGCAACGACGTCGATCTGATTATCCAATTGGCAGACAAGAAATCAAGCGAATCATTAACCGTGATAGTAAATTGATCTCAACAGATGATAATGAGTGGTATTTTCAATATCTTACATTAAAAATGCACTTAGTGGTGTTTCCTTGTGGGCTTCTGGCTTGGGAACAGAATCCCATATCTAGGGACAAATAAAAATACTTAGAATCATTTTTAGACTTGAATCAGTGGATAAAATGATTACAGAATTTTACCTTTTGGATATCTTCCCTCAAGACAGGCTCTAAGTTTTCCAAAGGTGTCTTTTAAGGAACAAAGAAAAAAAGATCAATAAAAATCAGCTTCTCCTTCATAGAAGACGATGAAACTTTATCCAAGATATATCTATAAATCTACTTACTCTTGTTTTATCACGGATGACAAAAATCATAGTTGTTTTGCGTGGACTAAATAATCGTGTCATGACCTAAAATTGGGAAACCATAACTTAACATTTGGGCAATTTACATTTGATATAACAGCGGTTAAAAAAGAATATACACATTATATACCTGGAATACAGTTTTTAATAGAGGTTTGTTTGCAGCATGCTCACGACCGATATCATGGCACCACCTAAGAGTGGAAAATTTCACATATGTATGAAATACAAGTTTACACAACTTGTGAAAACATATAAAACTATATAGCTTAGTTTATCAGCATACGTACATGTTAATTAGCACTATGTCTGAAACTGCAAGAGCGAAAAGTGCACTTTGTTTCTCAAATGCAGTATCATCCTGAGAAAAAGATGCAAATGTGAGGTCATATATTCATCTTCCATCAAACTGTCACATAGAGATCAATGGAATAGCTGAATATCTATGAGGGTGACAAGTGTGGTAATCGTATCAGGTTGGTTGGTTGACCTTATAATATATATATATATATATATATATATATATATATATATTATTTTTCTATCATGACCCATTTAGTGAAGCAGGCTAAACAAGTCAACCCAAACACGACCTGTTTGTTAGTCACGTTAGATGTGACCACTCAAAACATGATCAATTTTGTGCGAAGTACGTGTCTTGTACTGTATACTACTTAGAAGTGTAATGGGATACAACAATTCTTTGAAGCACTAGTGCAACCAATACTAGAAAAACCCAGTGCAACCCACAAAACATATTTTTCAATGTACCTAGCTATATACATTTCATAAAAAGAAAGTAATGAAGTAAATTCAATAAGAATAATTCCAACGAATGAAAAAAAGTGTTCGTATGCAACCTCTCCTCTTTCTCTCCCATCAGTACCCTCGAGATCCATCACAACAGTGCAAGGTTCAATACCAGTGCATCTTGCCATCCAAATACCTTTTGTCGTCTGAGACCTGATACGCGCGCAGTGCAGTTAGAGACTCTTTACCTATAATTATACAAAAGTGAAATAACAATTAATGGAACAAAGCATGCCTTCCTTTGAAAGCATCCATTTCCTGGAAGTTGGTATGAAACAGATGATTTAGAAGTGTACTCTTTCCTGTTCCAAACAAAATATGTCACTACAAATATTCAATATATTTATCAAAAAACCAACCATTGGTATTTTGATGCAAATTCTGTCATAAATTCATCGCGCTAGACGCACTATTATGTTTAAAAATCGTATACTAATGCATACCGCTGCTTTGTGGCCCCATGATGGAAACAATTGCATACGAAAGCCCGCATTCCGAAAGCTTGACTTCCTTCATAAATTTCTCGAGTCCAACTACATCCATAGTACCATCTCCATCTATAAGGTGGGTAGAGCAACAGTCTGCAGTTTGTCTGAAAACAACACATGTTCGCCATAGCTCATTGCTTTGAACAAACACATAATACATATCCACATATCTCCATTCAAACAATTTGATTAACCATTCAAATTAGATTCATGGATTGAAAACAATCATCGTCCCTAATCCCTAACAAATTGCTTGAATATTGCAAAGCAAGATAAAATGAAATGGTGGCAAATTTGAGGTGATTGTGACAACATCAAAGATTAACATGATCCAGATGAAGGCTGATTGATGTGATTGGGGAATTAAAACGCTAATAGGGCCAAAATCATATGGCATTGTGATTTAATTTTCAGCATTAATGTTAAAAAAGATAGGAATCGAAAAGGGTAAAGATCAAATGGAATTACCCATTGTAGAATAGTCGAATCAAATGTTGATCGAATAACGTTTCATTGATTTTGTTGAATGTGGATCATTGTTTGTGTTTTCTTCAATGGGGGATTGATGTCATGATCATGAAAGGAAAAAGTTTTTAAACAACTCAAAATGTTTGGTTGATATGGTTACAAAAGGCAAAAGCACCAACTTAGTTACATAAAACC
This sequence comes from Flaveria sonorensis, assembly GCA_025506505.1. NCBI lineage: Eukaryota > Viridiplantae > Streptophyta > Magnoliopsida > Asterales > Asteraceae > Flaveria > Flaveria sonorensis. The sequence goes on along the minus strand of CM046424.1, from coordinate 62,193,201 downwards.
GAATTAAAATGGTAGCATGATGCATTTAGTTACAAAAGGCAAAAGCACCAACTTATTTTTTTCAATTGACCAATCATGGGAATGCGTTATTTTTAGACATGTGTAGATACACTTTATATGTTACATAAATAATGACTAAAGAAATGGAAGAAAGAAAGATAAATGATTACGTGAGTGTCTTATGTATCATATTTAAATCGCTATGTATAAATGTACTATATGTTTCTCTTGGATCTCAACGTATTATTGGTCATGAGATGTTCGTTATGAATAAAAAATAAGAACAAAGTAACACATTGCAACTCTTCATTAAGTTTTATCTAATAGATTTCAATTTAGAACTAGTGTGCGTTGTCCCAATTTTTTTTAATCGTCAAATCAAAACGTCAACAACTTTTGTTTTCACAACTAGAATATATAAAACACGAAAATATAATTATACCAAACAATATAGAATACCAAGGCGAACGTGTTTTTTTTCTTTCTTTCTAAATAATAAATAATTAAATATACACCCACTTGGTATATGTTTACTAAACATTTTTATTTGTTTTTTGAATAATGTAAAATGGGTTTCACATGTGAAACATAATAAAATTTTCTTTCTTAGATAAATAACATTTATTTCACTTGGAAACGTAATTATAACGGGGTTGTTGCGCGTTTTAAAAGGAACTGTTTCACACGATAAATAAAGTTAAAGCACTTTTACATTTTATCAAACACCTAAGTACATTAATATAAATACTCATTTGCAAGTGTCGATGGGTTTCCCACAACCCGACACATGTCTCATGTTATTTGCCAACTCAAATAATTTTTTCCCTTTTTATTTTTCATTTTCCGTCAACTCTGTGTGTCTATATACTTTTACTTTTGCAATTAGACAAAATCCTTGGTTGGAGGAGATGGCTGAAGCGATGTGCATGTAAGTTCAATGGATGTCGTGGGTTTGATTCCCACCGTCTTCAACTTTTCTTTTATGTTTTTTTGCCTTTTTTTTCTTTTTCCTTTTGACATTTTTACTATTTTTACGTTTTAATTGCCTTTTTTTAGTTTTCTTTTACTTTTTTCACTTAGAGCATTCAAAGTCCATTCCTTATTTTTATCCATATAATTACATTAAAAACACTACTCTTTCTTTCATCTTTTTAATTAAATAATATTTTTTTATATATTTATCATTATATTTTCTCTCTCCTACACTCACAACAACTTTTAAAAATATTAAAAAATTATAAGGGTTTGAACAGTAATTTCTTAAATTTACAGATTGAACAGTAACATTCTCTCTCCTCCACTCACAACCACTTACAACCATTCCATATAATTTAAGAATTACACTCACATAGATATACCAAACCTGCTGTGAATGTTCTTAGGTTATTATAGTTAGATTAATAGGTCGCAACGTAACAAAGTTTGCATACGCGTTGCAACATGCTATTAACCACATTACATTGTATGACTCTGCGGCGACGGTGGATATTATGTGTAAGTCTTTTTCTTTAAACTATTAAGTCTATTATGCCACAACGTAATTTGTTTCTTTTACTTACTTAAGCGTAACAATGTCCGATGTTGGTTACGAATTACACAAACATGCCCTTTTATCAAGGGACTATTATCATACGTCCTGCCGTGAAGCGAGGGTAACATTACTCGTTGTTGATTAAATACCACCTGATTTGTATTCAACCATTCAACCATAACTATAAAAGTATATCACCTTTCTTGTATATAGTGCTATTAGCTATACAATTACCTTAAAGGAGTATTATGCTTACTTTAAAACTAAAAACGGTTATCGTGAAAACATTAGACCAAGTGTCAGTATAGTAATCAATCATAATGATAAACCATAATTCTATAAAAAAAATATTTTTATTTGAGTCCATCATAATGATAATGAGTCATGTTCACATAAAATGCATGAATACACCATAGGCTGAAACTAACAATACAAGCTAAACCACATTTGCTTAAAGGAATTCTAGGATACCATATATTTGTTAATAACTATGTGCATCATTAATAAAACCTAAGACTCCTATAAAAAGACATCAGTTTGTTATCAATTAATCAATATTCATCTCTAACTGAGTAACTGATTAGCGGTCACAACCATTACCAAGCTAATATCGGATCTAATCGGGGTTGCAATGATTTAATGTGAATGCAATCATCAAATACTTAACTAGAGTTCAAATCAACTCCAGTGAAGAGATGTTAGAGCTGTGAAAATGGTTAATGAAGACACATGAATGGACAAGGGAGGTTGATGAAGAAACGTGATGAGAGTCTATTGTACTCTAATGGATATCCCTAGGATGGAAATCTACTACGCTAGGATGAAAATATGTTGTGGTTAGAGGGCACATGTCAAACATCGTTTGAATGTTTATTTTTTAGAAGCCAATGTCATTTTGTCAACACATGGTGTAAGGATGCCGAGGAGGTGGATATTTGAAGAATATTGATAATTCAGTTGTGTATTTGTTTGTAAAAATATGTCTCATACCAGGCTTAACATCCACCGGTATCTGTCAGGTAATCACATGCCGAATATTAGACATACTCATAAGTATTATGTATAACCATTAGTTTGTTAAAAATATATAATTTTGATGATAATATAAATCTTAAAATAGAAGTTCATCTTTTATTGTATACAAAAAATAAATGATATTATAAAATTTAAATTCAAAAGAAAAGTTTATCTGGTGCATAACAAAGCTGCCACTATTCACAATAAGCACAATAAGCATAACAAAGCCACCACTATTCACAATAAGCATAACAAAGCCACTAGAATGATACAAGTACTAGACAAACGTTAAAAGAAAAAAAACTAATATTATTTTATGGTATATGTTTTATACTACCTACAAACCCTTAATTTATTATTGAAAAAGGTTTAAATAAAAAGTGTATTTTTGTTACAAAGTGTAAGAAAACACAATGAGTTAAAAAGTTACAAAAAAAATAATATCTCTCGATCTAAATCTAATTCAAAAAGTAATTCCGAGCTTTTGTTCCCTTAGCCGTACTCACTAAGAAAAAAAATAAATAAAAAATAAAAAATAAAAAAATTAATGTTTTTTTATTGTTACATTTATGAAAGACACAATGAAGTCATTGTGTCATTATGAAAGACACAAATGACATCATTGTGTAATAAAGGAAATGAAATTTTTTTTACTTTTTTTTGAAAGAGGACGACAAGAGTTACAGAGACTCCGAATTAAGTTTTTAAAATTCGATTTAGATTGTGAGATATAAATTTTTTTTTGATTTTTTTAAACTTATCATGTTTTTTCGCACTTTATAACGAAAATACATTTTATAGAATAATCTTACCGTTTATTATTTATCTACCTATACCCAATATTGTCTTACTTCCAACTCTTAAGTCTCAAGGCACTCGAGTTCAGTTTTCGAATCGATTCTTACTCAACCGACCCATGGCGCACAATCCCTCACAGCTCCTTCCCTCAGGTTCACATTCTTTCTTCTTCTTCTAATCATTATTATTATTATAACCCTACTTCATTTGCCACCATTTCATACAACCAATTGTTAAATCATATACTGACTTCACGATGATGATGATGCAGAGCTGATAGATCGATGCATAGGGTCGAAGATATGGGTGATAATGAAAGGGGACAAGGAGCTCGTTGGAACCCTCAAGGGTTTCGATGTTTATGTCAACATGGTCCTCGAAGACGTCACTGAATAGTCAGTAACTCTCACTCCATCCTCTTCTTTTCTGCTGTGATTTTATAGATTTTGAATAGCTCAGTGTCCTATTGTGTTGATTTGTTGCCATAAATTGCATTGGTTAAGAGATGTTTGAAAAGCTGAACTATTTTGACCTGTTTAATTAGGGTTTACTTAATTAGGGATTTATCGAGGGGATATGATATAGACATATAGTTGGATCCATAGTTGTAGAAGGTAGCCTAGTGCCTAGGAGCAAGTCGTTTTAAAAGCTAGTTTTTTAAGAGATGTGCGACACAGTATAAAAATACCATTTTTAGTTTTTTTTTTTGACATGTTTTACAGTTGTTTCGGCTAGTTTAGGCTGTTTTTGGTTGATTCCAGACTTGTTTAGGGATAGTGTAATTGTTTAAGATCCGTTTAGACAATTTTGGCCGGAATTTGACCAGAACACGCCCTGAAAATGTGTCTTGGTAGTCAGCCCTGCACCTGAAAATGGGGCTTTTGAAGCAAGGCGACAAGGTTGTGCTGGGCTACGCCTGAGGGTTGGGCTAGTGCCTTGTAGGCTTTTGCCAACGGAGGTTATATCTTCAATCATAGGTATGATAGTTGAGTTATCTAACTTTATGATGGGTGATTCACATATTTATTTTTAGAGTTTAGTGACCGGCGAGTTATGCAAGGTTCTAACTTATAGTTTAGTGATTATTGTGAAATCTTGGATTTGCGCTTTGTGGCTTCGCCTGTAACAAAGATTTTACAAATTTTTGTTCTTGAAGAGGTTGTATTTATTAATTTATTGAAGGTTTCATTACCCAAAATAGGGATATGCAATTGGCCATTTTTTGATTTAACAGGGTGAGAAACTGTAGCCTAATGTTAATGCATTCATCTTTACTCTCCATTTGTTGGTGTAAAAATCTTGGCAAGAAATTTGGCATGCGAGAAACTACATCTACAAACATTCCAGTATGACACATAACTACATAAGCAACCCAACACTAGATGGTTTTTTTGTTCAAGTATAGTTTTTTGTCAGTTTGGTTAACCGTTATTTTTGTTTGTCGAATTGACAAATCATTGATATATATCTGTCATTTTGGTTGTTACTCCTACAACAAACATGCCTCTTTGGGAGTAGCCTCTTTATTCTCTGAGATAGAGGTAAGGTTTGTTCTCATCCCACCCCCTAGATCCTATTGCATTAGTGAGATTTTTGCTGAGTAGGTTGTGGTTGTATTCTTGTAGTAAACATGGGACCCTGTTTTTATTATTAATGTTCATCTTTGCACGTCCTAGTGATTGACTCTTGGCATTTTGGAGAAGAAACATAACCCCCAATGTGGATAGAAATTGAAATCATGCCAGATAGTAAAGTAATGTTCAAGTATGTCTTAACAAATCGGAAGCTAAACAATCCAAATTTCTAGAGAAGGTCTTTCAAGCTTATACTGAGACAATCATGTAACTTGGTATACATACAACTTGGTGAATTGCTTAATTCTGTTATTTGTAAGTCAAATGTTAATTAATGCTAAGAATTGCCTGTATATTTATCCAATGAATGACAATATGACATCATGAACTGTTTGGAACAGATTCAAACATGTCCATAAATGAACACAGTTGAGCAAGTTTTTATTTTTGTGCAATGTGATTACAAGGACCCATGAACTTGAGTCAAGTCTATTATATACACCGGTACATAACTTGTTCTTTTTATATATTGTAGAAGTTCCGTTTGATCAAAGTTGTGAAATCAATTGAACCATGGTCTTTTTACTTGTTTGTTTTCTTATAATGTCCCTCAGCACTCAAGATGTGAAGCAATAAATTACAAGTAAAAATATATAAATATAATCACTACTTTTTGGTCATTTCTTTTAGTTTGGAAGAAAGTTTGCTCTTGCCCTCTTATTTAGACAACTTGTAAACCACATTACTATCGTTTGTGATATATATCTTGCAGTTTTATGCTCAACAAACACTTATTTGTTGCAGTGAAATCACCTCTGAGGGACGTCGGATTACTAAGCTTGACCAGATTTTGCTCAATGGAAATAACATAGCAATTGTAAGTCCAATTTTTAGCTTCTTGGTCTTTGTTTAAGCATTGATATAGAGATATTAATACAAATTGGCTTCGGATTCCCTCGTTTACATCTTCTGAGCCCACTATGATTTCGTTGTGTTGATGCAGTTGGTTCCTGGTGGTTCTCCAGACCCAGAATGAACACAACATGAGCTAGATGATCTCCTCTGAAGAGTCGAAAGTGTCTTTAATTTATTATGTTGAAGGATGGGGTGCCTTTTTAAACCCATATTGGATTTGTGTGTAATGGCTCAGAATTCTTTATCCTTTGTATGGCATTCTAAAGATACTTTGGAAACATTTGGTTTTGATCAGTAAGTTGTATGTAGTCTCAAGCATGAGTTAAAACGGGTAGGGTTAACCTGATGATATTTTTTTCATCTTTTCGAGTTTTATAATCCAATAATGTGTTAAATGATGTTTAAAACGATATTTATGGAACAATAATATACCGTTTCGAGACTCATCGAAGACAAATAATAAACACTCCTACAGTATTTTATATAAAATGTAAGTTTATAACACGTCTACTATGGTTACTATTATCTTTCTGAATACTAAAAAAGTTGAAAATAGTGGACAAAAGTAGGATTAAGAGGATAACCAATAAGAAACTCAAAGAAACTTAAAAACATGTTTAGTCAACTGACATATCAGAAAAACAGTATTCTTTAAATATCTAAAAACCTTCCCAACAAAAAAAACTTAAAAACACTTAGAAATATTACCATATCATCACTTTTTATAATTTAATATACATACAATATGTTAATTTCTAACCTTTGGCTCCATCCACATGCAAAAATCCTGACACACCACTTGTTTTTACAAGTTCATGAAGATGAACTTTTCACTCAAAAACAATACTCCACAAAAGGGATAAAGGAAAAAACATCCACGTGGATATGACAACCCCCCAACCCCCAAGAGTTTGCTATTGGGGATGGTGTAATGGTCAACGGCTGGAACATTTATTAATTTTACTTTGATTCTCATGTCAAAGATGGCACACTGTCACGAGGTCGTCCTCAGAGAATTGTGTGAATGTCAGTCCTTCCCTCCCGTGGCACACTCTATCAGTTGAAGGTAAGCCATTCATTCCGTCCCGCTTACTGATACATGTCTTTACTCTTTAGTCTTTAGTATCGTCCTTGAACGACTATGACTTCGACTAGTTTTATGCAAGAAGTGCAACCACTCCTTTTGTATGATTTTCTATAATCGTTGAACCAGTCATAGGGGTTTTAACATAGTTACATGGCTCGTGAGCTGTTTAGGATCGACTTGCTAAAAGCTTGAAACAAACTGAGTTCATGCTAACTTGAGCTTGATCTCAAGTTTAAATTGAAGCCCGTTTAACAAAATAGTGACCCCAAGCTTCAAATATCGAACATGACTAGTCACACGAGATTGATTGACCTTTTTATTTATATGATTTTTATTTAACAAATTAAATGTTTATATACGCAAAAGTTATTATATGTAAAATTAAACAACAGTAATTCATAATTTGTATCATGCCACATTTAAAATAATAATTATGATTATATAAAAATAATTACAAGTATATATGAATAACATAATTATATAAAAAAAATTTGTCCAATCTAGACCGAGGTCAAACTTGAGAAACTATTCACAAGTCAAGTTCGAGCTATAGAATAAATCCTTTAAGTTTGTGTTTATGCGAGCTTGTGCTGAGCTTTGCTTACTTACAAAGCATTTTTTCACAAATTAAGTGGACATGATCTACAAACATTTGTCAAGTCACATTGAGATATTAGCTTTACTTTGTCTTCCTGGCTAGAATTGAAACGTCGATCCAAACGTTCAAGGACCATTCATTATCGGCGCTTCAAACACCTTTAGTGCTCGTTATGACTTTCACTGCCGGCCTTCAAACACCTTTGCTACACTTCTTTAGGTAATTTAACCCACCAAGTCACCAAACGGACATCAATTAACATTTGAGAAAAGTGAACATGTCTACTTATCTAGATTTTGACTCATGATCAGGGGTTATTCGCTTCGATCTAGATTTTCCATGTGATGCGCTTTAAAGATACATGATGAGAGGGAGGGAGGGGATGGAAATCGTGTACTTATCAAAGCATATATAATGAACGGAAATCGTGATTCATTAATTAAAAATTAACAAAATGCATGATGAATGTCACTAGACAAATGTGCTAAAACATAAAGAAAACACTAGACTTATATCGATTATTTATCAAACACCACATTAAAACCGTGTACTTATCAAAGCATATGAACGGAAATCGTGATTCATTAACTAATGATGAATGTCACTAGACAAATGTGCTAAAACATAAAGAAAACACTAGACTAATATCGATTATTTATCAAACACCACATTAAAACCGTTTACTTATCAAAGCATATGGACGGAAATAGTGATTCATTAAAAAACAAAACTTTAGTTGCAAGACATACAAATATGAAACAAATGAAGTAGTTTTTGTTTTTCTTTTTTAACTACTGAAGTAAATTCTATATTTTAAAACAGACGACTTATTTATTATTTGATAGCACTATATGCTATAAATGAATTGTTGATGGTGGTTTGGGTTGATAATGTAGCAGTTGACGTGTGTCATTATACACTACAGGTCAAATTTTTAATCCTATAAATGACAAGTAATAAGCAATGTTGCTTGACTTGGATCGGACCGATCTGTCCAACCGGTCGAATCGGGATTCGGTTGGACCGTCGTTCCGATCCACCCCAACTCGTTTTGTTATTCAAGAACCGTCGGTTCGGACCGATTCGGCGGTCGGACCAGGAACTAGAAACCGAGTCGGATTAGATTTTTTATTTGTTTTAAATTTTTAGATTTTAATAAGTTTAACGTGTAGGTCGGACAATAAATTGAAGTGTTGCACATACGATTATTATTAAGTTTTATATATAATTATAGAATTACATATAAAATTTTATATTAAATCATATACATACATAATTATAACATTATCTGGTTTCTTAAATCCGATCCAATCAGTCAATTAGTAAAATAACCGGTTCGTTTAACTTAAAAAGAAAAATCTACGACACTTACGAATCTAAATTTGTAGTTTCATTTCAATATATTCCCCAGCCAATGATAATCACACGTATCGTCCACTCGCAGAGTCACAAGCGTGGGTTTTACCAAGGAAGTAAAAATCGGGTCAGCCCCCTAAACCGGGGCATAAAAATCTAACCGACCCGGATGTGTTTGTTAAGCAAAACTCCATTCTACTGGGTTTTAGCTTCTTCATCTTCTTCATCATCTCTCACTTTCACAAAAACCAAGGGTTTTAGGGCTAATTTCACTCTCTAGGGTTTCGATCGCCATGGATAGGTACACGAAGGTGGAGCAGAAGAAACCAGACATACCAATCAACGAAAATGAGATCAGAATCACTTCTCAGGGCCTAGTTCGTAACTACATCAGCTACGCTACTACTCTTCTTCAGGTATTCACGTTTCGTTCTTCTGTTTGCTTGACGAATGAGTGCTGTTTTGTGTTTTGTTCACTGTTCGTTTTGCTGTCAGCTGTTCGATTTATGGTTTTAGGTGAAAATCTGTGTCTGATCTTCTGGTGGACCTATGGTAGCGACATTGTTTCGATGAGTGCATTGTTTGTTTGTCGTTTTGGTTTTGTTCGATTTGGTTCTTATTTTTAAGGGATTCTGCATTACAACGCCGATTGTGTGTGTTTTTTGGTGTGTTTTTGTGTTCTCTGAGTTAATCGTTGTAGGGTTCTAGTATAACAACAATCGGTTTATTTTGATCGAGCTGGTCTATTATTGTCATTATTGTTTGAGGGTAATCGGTATCTGGTTTATAGGTGCATGGTTGGTATGGACATTGATTCTCCTAGTTTTCCATGAATATGTGCATTCTTTGTTATTTTTGTTAGGTTAGAGTGTAATGTGAAGAACACAGAATCGTTTTTGTGTTTTTTGTTTTATTTCCCATTGAATTAAGCTTTCTAGTGTTCTGTACAAAAGTAAGCATTTAATCTTGATATAGCTGGGTAGGTAAAACTTACATGTTTTTGAGAAGACTTGAATCATCTCTATGTTAACTCAACTTCTGAACCTGTGACTGTGACACCTACATGTTAATGTGTATATCTTCTTTTATAACCCTATTTCTGTATGTTTCGTGATATATTCATCTTCCCGTTTTCAATTGTGCTACAGTCATGTTTATACAATGAGTTTATGCTGTAAAAACATCTGTTGGTTTATAAAACAATGAGTGGAGTGATGAAGGATGCATCTGTTATCGACATTGAGTCTGAAAGATGGCTTGGGCCGTAAATTTGTAATTTGGATTTGCTTATCTTAATTAAAGTGATCTTTGTTTATACTATTATGCTTATTAGTCCTGTAAAACACAGTATGTTATGTCAGTGCATGGAGAACTATGAGCTAGTTATCTTTGATGCACAATGTAGCTATAAATAGCCAAATACTGGTTGTTTTGAAGAGCTACTTTGCTTAAATATGCTTCAGCATATTTATCTACTCTGTTTGCGCATATGAAGTTATTTATAACAAGCGTTCCTGCAGCAAGTGCATAAATTTTTAGTTTGTCTATCGTCTTGATAAATCTTTTTTCTTACTTCTTAAGTTCGCTTAATTGCCAACCTTTTGCGAGTAAATGATCTTGGTCCTGTAGTTCATTGTATCCAACTACAGGTTGTGGTTGTTGTTAATTGTTTTGTTTGCATGGCCCATCAACTTGCCAACTACAGGTTTGGTTGTTGTTAATTGTTTTGTTTGCATGGCCCATCAACTTGATTAATGAAAATTGGATTTGAAAGTTTTAGTTGCCTTGAAATAGATGAAATTTCTGGAGTCAATGATAGATTAGTGTTCAGCTTTGCAACAATGTTTATATATTGACTTGGCTAGCTGATCATCTAATTTTTCTCAATTTGATCATTAATATGTGATAAGCAGTAGCCAATAGGTACATCCTTAATTATGCACCTGGTTGTTATTGTGAAGAATCTAACTCAGATTGTTTCTATAGGATCAACGTGGGAAAGAAATTGTTCTGAAAGCAATGGGACAAGCAATCAGCAAGACAGTAGCCATTGCAGAGATCATTAAGGTTTGCTACTCAAATTACCTGTTTAAATTTCATTGTTTTTTTTTCCTTTTCTTTTCTCATGTGGAAAAGTGATAAGATGCTTTAATTACAAACAGAGAAACATTTCTCGATTGCATCAAGATACTAGCATCAGTTCAATAAGCATAACTGATGTATGGGAGCCAATTGAGGAAGGTCTTCTACCGTAAGTTCCAAAATTTGTATCATGACACAAAATTTTTTTAAGCTTCGAGTTCAAGAAGGGAATTGATTTTTGTTTTCAAACCACCAATAATTTGTGCTAAAATACTTGTTAAAAGTTTCACTTTTGTTATATAAAAATCCAGTGTGGAGATGACTCGGCAGGTGTCAATGATTTCCATTACCTTGTCAACTAAGGAGCTAAACAAGAATTCACCAGGGTAAGGTCCAGCTTATCTTGTAAATGATTCCTTTCAAAGCAGTTAAACACATATGCAAAAATTATGAGCCTTCGCGGCTCTCTTCCTTTACTTTAATTAATATTTTGCTTTTACAAATATACTTTTCAGCTCTTCTGTTGTTGATATTAGCGTTATTCATGGCTTAGGTACCAAGCTCCACTCTATGTGGAGAGACCAAAGCCACAGTATAACAGTTATCATAGACAGCAACAGCCAAGACAGGCACAGCAATCTTACCATGAAGGTGGGTTGTGCGTTGTTCAGAATGGGTAAATTTGTTTAGGGGTTTGCTTGGGTTGACCCGAAAAACGTTCGTAAAAAATCTTTAACAATTAGGGTGCCTTATATGGGTTATAAAAATTTATATCTTTTCAACACAAACTAATTTTTTAAAGAAAATGATTTAGCAGCTTTTATAAATTAAAAAATCTCTCTAGGCCTTGCTTAAGCCATATGACACATTTGACCGGTTTCTTTTAGCTATTTGTGTACTTTATGAATTTGACCTGTTAACGATAAAACACAACCCAAACTGAATTGCTTCAAGTAAATTGCCACCTCTACTAGATCCTTTTGTCCTTTTCCTTTTCATTGCATTGATTAAAAGGTGTTATTTGCATTTGTAGAACCATATGGCAGAAACTATTATGGAAATGGGGGCCGTGGTCAAGGCAGCAGGGTAAGAGGAGGGAGGGGTCGTGGCTGGAACAGGGGTGGTGGCTATGGAAACCAAGGTGGTGGTTACGGAAGCTATGAAGGAGGGGATGGGTACAGAAACTATCAAGGGGACAGTCGAAATGGTAACAACTACCAAGGTGGCAGGGGACCGGTAAACTACCGAGGTGGCAGGGGTTATGGTAACTTTCAACGTGGTGGTGGTGGATATGACAACTACCAAGGAGGTGGTGAATATAGAAACTATCAAGGTACTTTAGCTTTTGCATAAACTATCAACATTAAATTTGACTCTGTCATTTTAGTTCACTATTTTTTCTGTTTTCAATAGATAACAATGGTTATTCGAACCGCGGCCGAGGTGGTGATCATGGGGGTTACTCAGGCTATCGTGGTTAGTGTTTGCTTTATTATTTTACCCTTTCATATTTCTCTGTTCAGTCTTCGTGATGTATATGCTTCATCATACTATCATAAAATACATGCATGCTTAGTAAGAGCATAATCTTACAATGCTGTCAGTCTAGTGGTGACAAATTCGGTAACAAGTTGCGCATGCTGCTTTTGACCCTCAAACACTATTTTGTCTGTTTCTTAAATTTTGTATACATAATGAGTGTGTCATATATGATTACAAATCTATATTTTAACAACTATAATCTAATATTGTTAATAAAATGCTTTGGTGGCCCAAATCAACCCATTGATAAGTGTATGTGTTGAGACTGATGTTTCTATTGTTAATGACAATCAGGAGGGGGATACATGAGGGGAGGTGGTGGTGGTGGTGGTAGGGGTGGCCGATTGAACGAAAGAGGTGGCAGAGGAAGGATGGGCGGGGCGGAGTAGTAGAGACTGAAGTTGGGTATGTGTTGCTCTATTGCTATATATAATATGCGTGCTTGCCTTAATGTTGGGAATCTGTTTAAAGAAGTTAGAAAGGATGGGGTTATTGCTTCATCTCTTTTAGGGTGGTTTATTAAACAGTAAGTAGTGATTTATAACTCCTAATATCTTCTTTTTATTCCCTATTTTGGTTTTGGGTGAGCTATCTATTTGCTATTGTTATAGCAAAAGAAGCAAGTTTATTAGGTGCAGCTTACTTTGGTATATTCTGGATTATGCTTTTTTCATGTATATGGACATCTAAGGTTTCTTTCTTTTTAATTTCTGTTATTTCATTTGATATTTCAAAAGAGTTGGTTGGTTCCGGTCTCTCTTTGAGTGTACGTGTGCAAATACATTGTTAAAATTGTTTGAAACGTTCAAACCAAAACAAGTTAGCCGCTTAGGTACGCTTTGAGATTCATAATGGTATGGGTCATGGTTTTGGATATATGTATCACTGTATCATTTTAAAAATCTATTATTTTAAAAATCTTAATATGGACTAAAAAGTTAAAAAGGGGGGGAAAAGGGTTAAAAGTTAAAACCATCAAACTGCTAAAACTGGTTGGTCAAGTCCATTCACCCAACCTTGTCAGTTTGATTTGTTGTTTGTGGAAAATAGTCAACGGTCATATCTAAAATTATTGTCAAGACTGGTTGAACCAGAAGAATGTTAACACCCCTGTCAGTTTCTTTTGAATTTTGAAGTTAAAATCATATATGTATTTTGAAGTTAGTTAAACAGCTTGAATTGATGTAAGTTGTTACGAGATGCTATTTTGTTAAAATGCTTGTTTGACCCTCTTCTAAAAGCTAATCAATAATAAACAGAATTTTAATTGGTTAACCGTTCAAACTGATTTATAATTGGGTTTTTGAGTGGATTTTGGTGATAATCAGACATAACCTTTGGATGTTGGATCCTTAACAACCACCATATTTTGGATTTCTGTTCACATAATTTTCTAATTGGTCTAAGACTAGACGTAGCGGTGTTCTTAAGAGGCGTTAAATTTTGTTGATTTTGATACAAACAAGGCATTAAAATCACTACATCCTAATTTAAGGGGACTTCAAACTCATATTTTGTCAAGCCCTTACCGGTGTTAAAGGGGTGGCGAAATCATTTTTGCCTACAATATAGCATCAATCTGGACGTCAAAAGCCTTTGCAATTAGTTAATCATTACACTTGATTTAAAGAGTTTTATTGAATTCATTTTTGCTTACATAACACCTATGTGTTATTTTAATTAAACAACCACTATGCATAATCTACTTAAAACCTTGTGTCAATGGTTCAGTTCCCGCTTAATCCCTAAGTATGATTTTTGGGAACAACGACCGGGTTGGATGGGTCGACCAGAACAAACAATTTGGTGTGTTAGAAATTTAGTTTAGATGGTTTCGACTGATTTACAAATCATTAGTTTGCATTAAGTTTTTTAAATAATAAAGAGAGTCATGACTATAAGAGCATTCACATCCCACCTTGTATATATTTGTGAGTGTGTTTTTTATATTATAGAGAATGGTTTTAAGTTATTGTGAGTGGATGATAGAGAACATGTTACTGTTCATCTTTATATTTGATAAAACACTGTTCATTTCTATTAATTTTTTTAATATTTTTTGAAAGTGGTTATAAGTAGAAGAGAGAGAAAAGTAATGATAAATGTATTAAAAGATATTATTTAATTTAAAAAGTTGTGATTTTAGTGTAATTATAAAGATTGAGATGAAGATTGGGATCTGAATGCTCTAATACACATACATATTTCAAAAAGTAAATAATGCATATAGATTAAAAGTTTAAATTGTTTGTTTTATAAGATTGGTTTCAAGTTTTGTAAACCTGAATTGTTAAACATGTTAAATTATAAAAATGAACCATTTGCATCTCAAATCGGCCGACTTCCTTGGATGATTCAGTCGATTTCAACTTTTGATGAACATCCTCGTTTATGAATGAACTTTTATTTTCTTTGTATTCCTTCATTTAAAACATAAATAACAATCATACGCTTAAAATCATTCACGATGCGTGGTGACTGGTGCCAAAAGGGAACAACGACATATGTCTTCGTGTCATGAAACCGAACCAACTAAAATTGCTTTACGGTCTAAGTGAAGCGATTATAAAGAAAATAAAATCTAAATTGATTTAGTGGAATATAGAAAAGGATTCTTTTAACATACCAGTTTCTTATATATACAAAAATCATAACAATAATGGAGTATACAAAGTTAAAGGTTTAAAATTAATCTGTCTGTCTAATTGATATGAGGTACTGAAAAAAAAAAAGAAACGAAATAAACAAGGAACGAAATGAACAAAGAGAATAGAATGGACAAATGAATTAAATGAATTATTACCATTTTATTGTTCTATTTGGTTAACTCGTGAAAATAGAATAAACTATTACTTTGAGTTGTGTGGTAAATATGTCAAAACAAGGAATGGAATATAATGGTGGTGGCCATGGTTGGTGGTGGTGGTGGCGGTGTTTGTGGATGGTGTTTGGTGATGGTGGTGGTGTTAGGGGTGGATTAGGTCATCGGTCAGGATATATGTTGGGTCATTGTTCATGTCATGAATTTAGAAAAATAGTTCATTCCTATGTGCTTAGCAAATATTTTTTTTCTAATGACTCATTTCATTTCATCCTATATTAATGTATACCAACGCTACCTTAATGAATAAATCAAAAAGATTACATCACTCATCTACGATTGCATTGTTTTTTTTAATAAAACATCAACTCACATATTTATATAATTTATTTTTAGTTGTACACTATAACTAATTAACATTGATTTGTCATATACAAGACTCGAATCTTTTAACTTAGATGCAACCTCTCACTAGAAGTGTACAAAAACCGATTTGAAAAAAAAAACGGTCCGGCTTCAAAAAAATAATAAAAAATAAATAAAAAACCAACCCGATTCGAACCGTTGGTTTGTATACTGGTTTGGTAGGCCGACACCTAAAACCGGTTTCAAAACCGGTCCAAACCAGTTTGATAAATTCGAGTATCTAGTTTGGAAAACCGGTTTGTACACCTTTACCTCTCACCCAGCCACTAAATTGGTGAAGGCATAAAGAAGCTTTTGTTTTTGTTTTATAATAGCAACAAATATAATATTTAAAATATAACGGGCAAGACTTAAAATGGTTGACGACTTGTCATCTTCGAGACTTAAATCTACAATCTTTGGTTGGAACAAGAACATTTTAATATTTTTTAAACAACAAATATATCCTACTTCTACTCTCAAACTAAAACATCCTCCTAAAAATAAATCCTCTAAGCTGGCTCCACATTAATACATCACTCCAACTCCCATATTTAAGATACTTACATTTTATACGTCTCGTATAACAAAATACAAAACGTGTAAGATCGATGTCATTAAAATTGAGAAAAAACATAGCCAGATACAAAGCGTCTAACATCGACGTCATTCAATTCTAGAAAAAAAAATAGAGGCAGTCAGAGGGCCCTAAATTTGAGAAAACATTTAAGCGGCTGTTATTATACAACCCCCTGTAGAAATCGTATAAATTGATTAATAACGACGATTGGTCGGTTTATCATCTTCTTCACTCTGACCATCTTCTTCAACATCTCACCTTCAACACCCCATAAAGTTAAACCCTAATCCCCACTCAAAATGCCCCTCAAAGAGCCCCAAATCATCACCAGCAAAGACGAAATGCGCAACTGGTCAAGAACCATGCGATCCCAAGGCAAAACAATCGCCCTAATCCCCACAATGGGCTACCTCCACCAAGGCCACCTCTCCCTCATCACCGAAGCCCAAAAACACACCCACCTCACCGTCGTCTCCATCTACGTAAACCCCGGTCAGTTCACCCCAAACGAAGATCTCTCCACATACCCTTCGGACTTCACAGGCGACATCGCGAAACTCAAGTCGATCCCTAACGGCGTTGATGTTGTCTTCCGTCCGTACAATTTGTATGATTATGGTGGTGAGAGGATGAAGGTTGATGATGGAGGAATGGTGTCGTGTTTGGAGGATGAAGGATTTGGGCATGAGACGTGGGTTAGGGTTGAGAGGCTGGAGAAGGGGATGTGTGGGAAGAGTAGGCCTGTGTTCTTTAGAGGTGTTGCGACTGTTGTGGCGAAGTTGTTTAATGTTGTGGAGCCTGATGTTGCGTTGTTTGGGAAGAAGGATTATCAGCAATGGCGGATTATTCAGCGGATGGTGAGTCGGTTTATGTTTGATTTTCAACTTCATCATCTGTTTGAAGCTCAAATTGTTGCTAATTATGTTCATACTCTGCTTTAAGTTGCTCTAGAACTTGGTGATTCGAACTTTTTCTTCTGTTTGAAGCTCAGATTATTGCTAATTTGTTCATACTCTGCTTCAATTTGTTACAGAATCTCTGTTGGAGTGTTTGATTTTCTTTCTGATTTTCGTCGTTTTGATAATCCAATGTGTTTGTCAATGTGGGATGTCACTTATGATTTGAATCCAATTTAGAACAATCAAAGCTCAATTTGATTTACATCATGATGATCTTTACGGGTTAATGATAAAAAAAAAAATCAGATTACTTTTAAACGAACAATGTACATTTAGGTTCGAGATCTTGATTTTGCTGTTAAAGTGATTGGTTCTGAGTTGGTACGAGAAGAAGATGGCCTAGCAATGAGCTCCCGCAATGTGCATCTTTCACCACAAGAAAGAGAACAGGTCGGGTCCAATTCTTGTTTAATATTTTCATAGTCCTGATGCGGCATAAGAAACTTAATCGAAATAAACTATATTCTTCCATAAATTGCAGGCCTTGTCAATAAGCCGGTCTTTATTTGAAGCCAAATCGGCTGCCAAAAAGGGAAAAAACATGTGCAGTGAATTGAGACGATCAGTGATTGAAAGTATAGAAGCAGCAGGTGGGAAAATCGATTATGTTGAGGTGAGACATTAACAGTTTTTAAATTACTATGTCATGTACAAGAAACTCAAATAAAACTTAAATAATCCATATTTAAATGCTTAGGAGCTAAGCATCAAACCAAGATAATATGGGTACATCAGTCACTGTTTTGCTCAACAACTACTAGCTCTTAAATTTATATTTTTGAAAGTATATGGGGATTAATAGATTTCTCTTAACTTGTTCTGCAAGTTATTATTCTATAAAAATTGCAGTCAGTACTTGTTCTATTGGTAATTTTAGGGTTTTTCTTTAATTCTTGCTAAATTCATTTTTAACTTCTGTAAATTTGTTGAACTTGTTGATTTATGTTTGTTGCCCCGTGTTCAGATTGTAGATCAAGAAAGTCTAGAAACAGTTGACGAGATTAAGAACAGAGTTGTGGTGTGTGTTGCAGCATGGTTTGGGAAGGTGAGGTTGATCGATAACATGGAAATTGATGCGTCTTAGACTCTTAGAACACACGTTACATGGAAGGTAATCCATGTGTAGATGTGAATGTTAAATTTCATATATGTTGGTTTTGAACTTAAAATATAAAGTTGGAAGTCCTTCAATCATTGGTTAATTGTTAACTTCATCAATCCTATACCCAGTCTTATACCCGAAAGAATACTCATTTCGGATCCGTTGGATTCAGGTACTTTTTACCATGCTAGAAATGTTGGAACTAATAATGGTGAAAATGCATCCCCATGCAGACTATTTGATCATTTGTTGTAAATTATCACGACACCACCACGTGATAAAACAAAAGACGACCCCATCAACTGTTCTCAACATGTAAAAACCAAAAGAATGTGCATCAAAATAATATAAATTGTCTGCTATTTGTGATATATTTTTAAACTTACATTTTAATATTACATATCTAAATTCTGTTATCATTTAGCCTAACATATCGATGGTAACAGGTTTTAGACAAACCTACTTTTCTGGCTAACCTGTTTCCCCCCTTCTTTTTTTGACGATCATGTGTGTCGCCTTATAACTAGAGTCTCATCAAGTCTTGTTAGAGAAGATGACCCGCACCAATATGTAAGCAGTTTACATATCAATATATCATAGTTCAAACCGTAATTTAAAATTGTTAGTTCATTAAATCTATAGTTTATTGCATGCAATGACAATTTGTGTACGGCTTTCAAACAAGAAATCAATCAAGTTTTTCCTACTATATATGTATATCAAAAGTTTCATACAAGTACAAGCTATACAAATATGGTCTCCCAATATAAGCTTTATGTAGAATGTAGATAAGTGCAATCAAGCAAAAATGAACATAATACAAATAATGAAAAAAGAAACAAATGAACAAAGGACATGGTGTTTTCAATTCAAAATGTGCTTCAATTGCCACAGTTGAAGCCGCCGCATGCTGATAGAACGATGATGAGAATCAAGGCGATAATGATCCCGAGGACTATCAGCTTTATCTTCATATTCTGCAACCACATTTTCCTTCTCATCTGAGTACCCCGTGTCCTGAAATCTTGTGCCTGCGACATAAAACATCATATCTAAGGATTTATATTTTTAAGATGGATATCGATTTACATCAATAACAAGTGAGATGACCCCCTCAAAATCAAGTGTGCAGTCATGACACGTTTATCAACAAATAGCTTGATCTGGTAGTCAAAAATCATATATGGGTTCATGCAGCCTAGTAAAACTGTATAATGGGTCAGTTTGGGTCGACTCAAGCCAAATAACGGGTCAAAATGGGTGCCTCTTATAATTATAACACTTGATAACTATAATGGGTCTAAATGGGCAGGCAGCCACGACCATTGTTTACCGCTGCCACCACCGACTAAACCAACACCTGTAGTCAGTAGTCATGTAAAGTAAATATAGCACGTGAACCCATTTTGATACCAATTTTTAGTAATGACTCATTTCGACCCAAGGCATTTACTGACCTGAGAGCGAAGGGTCTCTGTTTTATCTACTAGAATCTCAATCTTCTCTCCACGGTCAAGAACCTGCATATCAAATCAAAACTTAATGTCCTGTATTATTAATTGCAAGTGCTATACAAGAGAACTGTATTTTACACAGACTTTACCTTTTCAATGTTCTCCATCATCACCCCTTTGACTTCTGAAACCTGAGCCTTCACCTTTGAGAGCTTGCTGATCTCTTCTGGATGGTCCACACAATACTGCATCTGTTCCTTCAGCTTGGGGCTGAAAACAAATAAGATTTGTGTGATTGCATGAAAACTAAAGAACTAAATGCTTAATTGTTAATACATGTGAAGGACGATGGCAGTTAAAAGGGGAGTGAGAATACCCGAATTCTTTGTTCAGGCTTTTGGCAGTAGCTGTTGCAGCTTTCCCACCACCATATTTCTTGGTGAAGTCATCCTTGATGCGCTCAAGAAAAGCAATTGGAACCTGTCTGCCAACGGATTCAACCGCAACAACACAATATGCTTCATAAATAAAGAAGATAATGTTAGTCAACTTATGATTAAAGAATCAACTCATTTCTAATATTTAGAATTTGATTGAAAGTTGGAAACCAATGTACAAAAAGATACACAAAAAGAGAATGCTGTACTCCAAAGAAACTAGCAGCACATGACAATTTAGATTGCAAATTTGTATATATAACAGAAAGAAATACGTGACATATCACTTAAATTAATATCTTCATAAGATAAGATCCGTTCAAAGTATCCAAGGCTCTGAGCTTTTAAAAAAGTTCATGCTCAAGCATAATTATTATTTATTAGCCAAGTGAATGAGTGCGAATCTATCAATCCAGGCGTGTAAGCTGTAAATTTATTGTTATATCCTATGCTTGGTGAATAAGGTTTATAGTATATTTAAACTGTATCATACTATCATGATGTAATTCAATACAGAATGTAACAACATGTCAAAAGAAAAAATAAAATGCCACTTTCCACCATGTTCGTATACTTGCTGAAGCAAGGTTAAGCTATATACTATCATAAGTAGTTCATTTCTGCAGATGTGGATCAGATTTCCAACATAACTCAGAACCATGAATTCAAACTACAAACTGATGTACTTACTACTTAGCAATAGTTTCTACATGATTGAATCAATAGCTGACGGGTAGTTATATTACACCCTGATTGGTGAAGAACGCCTATTACAATCAGACCAGGGTATCAAAGAAATGTCAAAAGAGTTGCAATAGCTGGTTTAGAGTGTAAAACACCAAAACTCTCAACAATCTGACAAATTTGGAAAGTTATTGCGAGTACAAGATACATCAGTACTTATATATTTTAGATGTTAAATATCTTAATCATACACTCATACAATATGTAAATACCAGAAAATTCCAAACCATGCTAGAATTTGTAACGTTTACATGCAGCATGTAACTTAGCCTGCAAATTAAACAATTTGATGCAAACTTAGCATATTTTTCAGCATGTAACTCTACGTTTAAGCTGAAATTTAAAGAAATCCTATCCATATTTTGATTCCCAAATCCCAACTAATTGTTACAGGGAGAATATGCAAGAAAACTTAACTTTAAAGCTAGCAAATAAATAATACATGTAACATGTGTTTGATTCAGATCCAATGTACAACATAGGTAACTGCAGCACCATGCATCTTAGATTCACACTTGATCAATTCAACAAATACACATGAGCATTAATTTCAACAAGAAAGCAGATCAAACAAGCAGGATCCATCATCATACTCCACAAAGAAGATCAACAGCAGCAAATTTAAAACCAGCATACGAATTAAAAGTAAAACACAACGCCAAACTTACCTAGCATTGATACGGAGTGCTTATTATAATTATAAATCAGCTAATTAAGAGAACATAAGCATCTAAAACAGCATCAACACATAACAAAACACGAAGAACTAAATCTCTAATCAACTAACACTCCAAACTCACAAATCACTTCTCATTATCAGATCAACCAAAAAACAACAACACATAGACCAGATCTAACTCACTGAATCCATCTTCCACCAGGTAGTTAAACGTATGGCCATCGCAGTTGTACGTAAACTTATTATTCGTCGCCGGAATCTTCTGGAGACACTGAGCCGCGATCTCCGTGAAATTACCACTGAACTCCGTGTACTCCGACAGAATCAGCGTCCCTCTCGCCACAAAACTGTAGATCAACGACTGTTGCCCCATGGTAACCTACTGTGCGTCTCCGGCGACTGCAAATCCGATCACCGCCGTTTGCGGAGGATACCTAATGCACCGAATCGGAGGAAACGTGAAGATGAAGATGGATGTTTGAGAGAGAGGTTTGTGAAGGTGAAATGAATGAGAAGAATGATGATTATGGGCTCTCGTATATGCAACGAAAAGGGGGGTTTTGTTGACGGTGTGGTTTATGAAAATGGATATGCAGACACGGGGAAATTACGAGAGTGCCACGCGGTTTTTGTTGAAAATGTGTGTTTGAATTTTCAGATCTGTATGGTGTATACGTCCTTCCTCTAGAAAAAAGATAATATTAATTTTTAGACTGAAAATATTCTATAAAATGTTTTTTGTTAAAAATGTAAGAATACATAATGAGAGTAAAAAAATCATAAAAAATTTATATCTCACAATCTAAATCGAATTTCAAAAAAGTACTTCGGAGTCTCTGTTCCTCTCGTCGTCCTCTTTCGAAAAATAAAAAAAAATTTATTGTGTCACAATGACGTCATTGTGTCTTTCATAAACGACATAATAAAAAAACATTTATTTTTTTTATTTTTCGTTTATTTTTTTCTTAGTGAAGACGGCTAGGGGAACAAAAGCTTGGAATTATTTTTTTGAAATTCGATTTAGATTGTGAGATATAATTTTTGTGACTTTTTTTGACTTATTGTGTCTTCTCACACTTTGTATTTGAATCTCTTTTTTTTTTATATCACATAAAGAGGTATAATATAGAAACATTATTCATAGAGTTCACACCTTATGTAAATGTTTCTAGTGAGTTGTTACGTCATATTTCTTTTATTCTTTCTGCAATTTCAACCATAGAAGTAACCGTAAAAATACATGTATTTACGGATCATAGCACTTGTACAAGTTACTAATGCATTTGTATAGGTGATCAAAACAAGATTAAACAGAATGACAAAAAGAAATTGGTTTATGAGACGTGCAGCTGCACTTCGGGATGAGCAGGAGGTTGTGGGACGCGTGGTGGTAGGACATGTGATGCACCTGAGAAAAATGGAGTTTGTGAGACATACGAAGGTATTTTCCTTCACGTTGTGGATAGCCTTTGTGAAAGAATCGTATCAAAATGTTTTTACGTAGTGCACAAAAATATCAGGATTATTGAGACTATAATATATTGAAATAATCAACTAAACAACCATTTGATTTATTATTAAAGCAATAAGGATAAAAAAAATTATAAGATTGTTATTTAAAATTGATAATGTATTGATCTTTTGTGTAAGTATATGTAACCCCAAACTAAATCATCATAATATTGTCTAGTGATAAAACACAGGTCCAAACATTTCCTATATAAAGATACATGATGAATAATATTGTTAAAAAAAAAAATAAAAATACAAATATTTAAATTTCAAATTGAAAGCTTCTCGACAAGAAACATAAATGATAGATCAAATCCAGAAAAGTACAACTTTTGGTTTGAAAATTGAAACCTAGTCTAATAAATAATTAACTAACAATCATATGTCTTTTGATAAACCAAACCTATTAAGGCATAATGAAATATGTCAATTGCTAATATTTTAAACTGTGAAATAATGTATGTTGGTTTATTTATATATTTTTGCTAAGAACACTTCAATATAAAAACTCATAAAATTATATTATCCTTGTATGTCAAAGAAATGGTTTAAACAAAAAAATCTTAAAAGTAAAAAGCGTAAGAAGTAATCTCAAAAAGTTTGTTAAACGTTTATTTTAGGTAGAGGCACTTTTGTTGATTTTTTTTAATTTCTTCTATTTTTAAACGTTCATAACTTTTATATATGACATTACTTTTTTTAATTACACCATAAAACAAATGTTTTTTATCTTTAATATAAAAGATAATAGTTTTTTTACGTTTTTAAGCTCATATGATGTTTGCTCGTCATTGTGTTTTTAGTGTAATTTATTATGTCTTTTTTTTAGTTGTTGTGTTTTCTTGAATACCATTAGTGTTTTTATAAAATGATGAATTTTAAGAAAATATAATTGTGGAATCGCATTGTTATGTATCTTTAGTATGTAAAACACACTAATAAACTAACAACTAGTTAATCTAAATATTAAAAACAATGACAGAATAACTTAATGTCTCGTTGTGTTTTTTTATCGTCATTGTGTTATCTTGAATGGTGAAATTAAAAAAAAAAAAAAAAAAACTAAACTTATTAAACTTTTTTGATAAAATTTTATGAAAGCAAACATTTATGATAAAAGTTAAAGATATTAAAAGTATATTATTCTTATCTTCCCATTTAAACTTGTAAAAAAAATTTAAAATTATGTTTAAAAAGCATTATACATATGCATTGAAACTTATATTTTAAAAAAAATATACAAAATTTCCAGGAAAGATGAAGTGTATTAATTTCAAAATTTAAAAACTAATTTATTTTTAATTATAGAAGGCTGCTGTAATTTGGTCATTTTGTGGTTGAAACAACAAAACCAAAGAATAGGTCCATCTGACCAACCAAGCTTTTGATTGAGTTTCTGACTTTCTAGAACGTAGAAAAAATGGTCAAACAAAGACCCAGTATACAAAACGACCATTTTATTTTTTTAAATATTGTTCCACAACATATTTTCAATACCACTTTAAAAGCATTCCCCTCCTCTCTTTTACATCTATTCTTATTCCTAAATTATATATAAAAAAAATAGACAAACTTCTATAGTTTTACCTCCACAGTTTCATAAACTAATCATTATTCATATTTTTTATCCTTATATTCACAGTGAATTCTCATATTTGAGAAGTCAATATACAAACGTATGTCCTATCCCCAATTACCTTCATTTGGTTTTTGCCAACAGACAGACAATCTGGAGCGAAAATTTCATCGTAACTAGAAGAAAAATGCATCTCCCAAACAAATAAACACCCTGATTTGACCAGTCATTGTTTCAACCTTAAAAATACAAAATAAAAGAAAATTGTATAAATGTAGTATTCATTCCATCATTATGAAACAAAAAAATGAACAAATTTCGCTTGTGTATGACGTACACATATGTACTCCATGTGCAACTTATGCTTGAAATTAAACAAGGAAGAACATGCATCCAAGGTTTTAGGACCATGCTGAAGCGTCGGTCTGATCGTTAGACTGGGAATCGAGACCCCTACTAGTCCGTTTGGACACTTATGAGCTGCTCACATAAGAACCACTCGGACAAAGCATTTTTATGACAAAACCGGTAACACATTTTGCAGGTCAAACCAGATATAGAAGAAGAGACGTTTGCCAGTTGATCTAACAAATTTTTTGTTTTTCATTACTAAGTTTAAATTTTATTATCTCCTTAACTTTAACTGATTGAGACATTCATTTTCATCCCAAATGTGAACACTCACAAAGACGTACACGTGTGTATATTTTATATTACATGTATCATATATAATTCATATAAGTGTGTTTGTGGTGAAAGTTCAAGGTACAAAGTGTTTAATTCATACGAAGTGTGCGAAGTGTACGAAGTGATAACAACCATTGATCTAAGCGATGAACGGTTCAGATTTAATATGTAATAATCACGCAAAGAATGTGCTTGGAGGGGTATATTTGAAAATAACCTACAATTGTTGATTTTTTTCAAATTGCTCCCGTTTTCTTTAAACGTATATAGTTTTTTATATGAGATTATTTATAAAAAAAAATACACCATAAAATCAAGCATTTTATCCTCTTTAATACGAGTATAGTATTGTTATACTATTTAAAAAAAATCAACATTTTTTTAAAACGTCTATGTGTTATACGTAAGTTTTACGTGATTATTAACTGCGTAATTATGAACATAACTTGCGTAATTATAAATATAACTTGCGTGAATATTTTTTATAACGTGAGTAATTATTTTTTTGCGTAATAATAAATATAACTTGCGTAATAATAGATATAACTTGTATAATTATAAATATAATTTACATAATTATATACTTTTTATGCGTAATTGTAATGCAAACGAAACTACCCCTTCGTCAAAAAACACGTGTCACGATCTGGAGACTTTGTATGCTTCGCACGAAAATTACACTTTGTATAGTAACCAGCCCCTATATATATACATACGAGGAAGGATGGACCAACGATTACGACTTTAACAAGGAGGCAGATTTGAACTGGGTGACAATTTGAAACCCTAAATAGAATTTCAAAAATTCAAACCTTTATGAGTTGTACATGATGCTATAAATCTTGTAAAACACTTAATGTTAAGAGTTTTGTGTAAAATGACATTATTGTCCTTCCTAAATGTATATTAATATAGTATAGATGTAATAAAAACTCATCCAATTTTTAAATCCGGTCTGACCAATTCGACGACAACTCAAGTAGTCTAATATCCGATCTGATTCTGAAAACATTGCATATATAAAAAACTAGTAACCTTGTTAACACAATTTCATGTTCAAAATAACTAAACAATAGCGGAACCATAAAATTATAAGTGAAGGGTCCAAAATAAATTTTAATCTTATATTCAATGCCCAAAATTTTATCGTTGTATTTGAAAGTGTGACTAGGCAACCTTTTTTACTTTGACCCTTTTATTTTCCGAGAGCCTATATTTAAGTTTTGGACCTTCGGTTAAATACCGAGGCCCCCGCTTAAATTATAAAGAGGTCTAATACATACATTTCAATATTAGGTCGTCTTCTTCCATTGATACCTTTGTTGAGCAGAGGGCTGTTGAGCACTGGAGATCCAAAACATTTCACTCATTTCTTTTAAAAAGTAAAAAAAGAAAGCAATGAAGTTATTGAAAACCAGTTTTAATTTGATAACTTGCGAAATCCTCTTGCTGTTCCTTTAAACAGCTGTAGCTTTTTTCATACGTTATTATGTTTTTTTAAAAACTAGTGGGTGTGACCCGTGTGATGCAGTGGTAACCTAACATAGTGACACCGTATGAAAGATATGTATGCTATCTCATCTTGTAAAACGGAGTCCATAAATTCCATGTCTCGGAATTTTGGGAGCTCATTCAGGTTAAGGTTGTCCTGATCCACCCCCAAACGATAAAAAATCATTACCCTTCTTAACAAGACCTTTAAATGCGTGTTTCGGCAAGAACTTTTCACGTGTAATTGCAAACAAAAAGTGCAATATGTAAAGTTTTGTAGAGATACTTGCGTAAAATCATAAATCGTCTTTAAACAAAGTTTATATCAGACCCTGCCTGTAATAATAGATAATAGTGAACACCAATATCATCTGGCACCTTAATGATATCCCAAATCTCCCAATAACTCTGGATTGAACAAACAACCATAAAAATATGATCAACATAACACAAAAACCATAAGAAACAAAAATGTTATAGGGTTTATTAGCGTAAATTAGTTCAGAAATCCAATAATTACAATACAGAAATGTTTGATCCTATCAAGATTTTTCCAAGCTTTGTAATCAAATCTATTTTAAAGCAATAAAACCACCATATACATTGAATCTTGACTATGTTACCATAAGCCACCACCCATCAAATACATATTAATAGTTTGAGTTACCTGAAAGTGTTAATTAATACCCAGTAACCATCAAAATCCATTTTTAATACACACGAATCCTTTTTAAACTTGTGTTCATGTAGATATAAAGGTGAAACATATAGACTTTGAACTTGGCTTTACCGATCTTGATCTTCAACTGTTCTTTACCATAATAATTTGTCTTTGGTTAAAACAATGCTTTTATGTCATGTAGCTTCTGAATATAGAGTTTAGGCTGCTGAGGTTGCAATAATGATGCTGCAATCTTAAACTGCTAGCACTCCCCTACATTCATCATAAACCAAATGTACATATGGAAGAAGAGTTTAAAGGTTTCATCAAGTGAAACATTGATCAGGAACACATAAAGCAGATTAGAGTTTTAAAACTTTTCATCACATGTTAACATCCAATAAATGAATCAACTTGATTTGATGGCCTAAATAGTATAGAAGGCAAAAGAGCAGAAGCCAACGTGTATGATCTAAAGTACTAAAGCCATCAAATGTTATACACTTTGTTAACAATAAGCAGATGCTGAATTGATCCTAAACTTGCAATCAATAAACTCAACTGTACAATAACAGCAAAAAGAAACCACTAAATTTCATATTCTTTAAATTTGATTGTGTGATACTTTGTACCTTATTTACTTCATCAAATGTTTCAATTAAAAATGGAGGTGCATACTATGCAGGCCCTCACCCAAAACCTAAACACCTGCATCATTATGCCATTAAGCAATATTACTATCAAAATATCAGAAAAAAAATTCAAAGATAGAATTTTCACTTGTACCTGTGCTATGTGATCTTCTTGTGAGATGATTGTATTCATGAGTACCCAACATCAGCAATACAAAAAATTGGTCAGTTTAAATTACTGTTAATGAGAAACTCATTGCTCAATTAGCTCGTACCTATGAACATATGAGGGGTAGCAGATTAAACCCGGATCTATTGTTGATGCTGGGCCTGCATCGTCGTAATCCAACTTTATCATCTCTGTTTACCTCAAACAGAGACGGAGGAAGTGGACAACCATCGTCGGTTGTTGAAAATTGCACAGTTTCCTACCAAATCTTGAAAGTAAGCATACATAGACGAAACTATAGGATGTCTGAATCATCCCAAACGAAACAATTAAGGGAGAACATAGGCTTCGCCCCAATCAACGGGGAAAAACCCTAAGACAACGAAGTCAATAGCCGTATAGAGTCGCTGTGGAACAGAAGAAGCAAGAGATGAAGCGCATTAATTGAGAAGCAAGAAACCTGGAAACCATAAATCCTAAATACCTAGAACTTACCTGAAATTATCCGACCTTAAACGAGAATGAAGTCTGTGACCTAAAAGTATGCAAGTATTGCTAAACTGATCTTAAAACCTAATAAAGCAAGGATCTTTAAATAGTAATCTCAAGACCTTACTGAAGAAACTCATAGTCAACATTACAATCAAAATCAGAACAATGAGATGTTTATCTCAAAATAACCAACTTAAAACCTACAGAAAAATAATCTCCTAATCAAGCTGGTAAACAAACATCCATCATATTCATCACACAACTACCTATGGCCCAAAAAGTCAAAATTTGACTTCCTGCAATTGACAGAAGGTCGTATGTGAAATCAGTCAAATTACCTCTGAACCAACGATAACAGCTCCTTCTTCAAGAAACAACGTGAAATCACTCGTAAGATTAAAACTTCCGGCGACCCCATTTACCCCTGGAACATTCAATTGGCCCCACCTCTCCCTCAAACCCCTTCATCCTCCTCATCGCCGCTGTAAAGAAGCACAAAGAGGATAACGTTTCCGGCGGAGGAGGTTTGATAAACGCATCAGGTGTGGGGTCGCACAGCAAATCGGGGGAGAGAAAGGGACGACAGATCTAGAAGTAAAATAAACGCATCAGGGGTGGTGGTTTTTATATTATATGATGGTGATG
Organism: Flaveria sonorensis; assembly: GCA_025506505.1. NCBI lineage: Eukaryota > Viridiplantae > Streptophyta > Magnoliopsida > Asterales > Asteraceae > Flaveria > Flaveria sonorensis. The sequence continues at coordinate 62,163,655 of CM046424.1, read as the reverse complement.
GGGATTCATTGATGCCGATTGAAGATAAGAGAGATAGCAACACAATTGTTGATGAAATTAAAGGGATTAAAGGATTTACAGATGAAACCATCGAGGGGAGTCAAACGCTTCTGCAGATGAAACGGTGTGGGTGAGGGATTTGATCGGAAACCGGCAGGTGAAACTGCGAGGGTGAGGGATTTGATCGGAAACCGGCCGATGGTCGCAATGTTTATGTATTACATAGCAATACAGATTACACCATAAAATCATAAATTGTTTAATTATTAATTTGATATAATATTCGCATATATAAAAATAAAATTTAACGTGTCAATCTGATTATATATTAGTATATCTAGTATTATCTTACTAGAATATTATATGTCGTAAATAATATTGAATATTGTTTATAATTGCAATTTTTGAATGTTTCAAAATGTTGCGAGACAAATCTATATTACACTAGTTTTAAAAACTCGTATATTACACAGGTTGATACAAAATTAATAATGAATGAAATTTATTAATTATAACCGATACTTTAAAATAAAATAAGATTAAAATCTTTTTATAAAAAAATAAAATATTACAAAACGTTTTAAAAAAATGTCATACTAAAACTTTTTTATTATAACTCTCAGTTTTAATTATTTTTTATAAAAAATATACTTTTTAAAAACACCATTATAAATGTTTTGTATTTTTAAAAAAGTTTGATGTTTTAAAAGATTTTTAATTTTATGAAAAATTATTTTCTTAGAAATAAAATAGTAAAAGATCTCTTTTTTAATTATTAAAAACTCTTTTAATCTAAAAAATTAAATATAATATTAGTAATTAATGTGATTATTAAATAGGAGAGAGAAGCATGAAAAATTTGGTGATAAGGAATATGATGTTGACATCTGGTCCTTCTAAATACTTTTTTATTAGAGTAGGGAGATAATAAATGAATAACTTATATGACACGTGACATATTTTTAGAGCACATTCTAGCTTATTTTTCCGCCAAAATCATGTTCTATGATTGCTTTAAAATCTTTTTCCAAATACAATTAATTAAGTTAAAAATCACACATTCCGTTTTATTCAGTTTGATTGAAATTAAAAATTAAAACATACTATACATAAATTAACTTTACAAATAGATAGTTGAATCAAAAATTTCTAATATTTTTAAGTCTACATGTATCACTATATTTGATTTCCTAAATAAATTTATTTACACTAATTGATTTCACTTATTGAAGTTATTATAACTGTTTGACAAGCTCGATAATTCTTATTTTTTTTAACAATTTTAATTATCAATTAGTAAATATTTTACATTGCTACCTTTTTGTGATTTTACAAATTTCAAATTATTTTTGAAATCCATATAATACAATATTAATACAATATAAAGCAAAGAATTAAAAATATTAATCTTAGATAAAGATGGTAATATTATAAATACAATATAAAATGTTGCATACAAAATATAATTTAAAGATCTATGAATTATGAACTTTTTTTTTCATTTGGCATTTTTTTCATTTATTCATTATGTGTATCACACAGGTACTAACCTAGTCTATGGAATATAAAAAAAAACTTCCTTTTACTCATTGATTGAGAAAGTCGCACATACAGACCCTTATACGCCATAATCTTCATTTTGCAAGAACGACTATCTTCGTCTATTAATTCGTCTTCATCTCGCACAAGATCTTAGATTGTGTTTTGATCATATTCATCTGTCTCAATGTGTTACAATAAGTTTCATCTTTGTCTCCAAATTGATGAAATCGTTTATCTAGTCATCTATATTTTAGTTTCATCATGATGTTGGTCCGAGTCTAATTCAGGTTGTATTGTAGTGTATTGATTATTCATTAATTTGTTGTTTTTGTTGTTTTTCTGTATTTAGGACAAATGCTTTGATTTGGGTTAGTAAAATTAGATTCTTAGCTTATTGAAAAACACTAACCTAAATTATTATCTACATGAATAAAATAAAATAATTATCAGTCACATACCTGTTTTTTAGCATGTCCATGTCATCTCATCCTACGCTCCACCTAGGATTATCCATATGTCACCATCACAATAAATTTATAATTTTTGGTAAAAATTTTGACTTTAAAAAAGTTTAATAAATAACTCTCGTTTAATACTATAATAATCAAAATAATTTCTTTCTATAATAGATATCCATTTATTAAAAATACTTAATAAGACTTAAGTTTGTTAAAATATAGTTTAATTTGTAGCTAATCATTGTTAAAACTATAATATTTTAAAAGATATATAAAAAGATTTATGCATATTTATGAATAATAAAATATTTGTATACTATTGTTTATACCCTAAATATGTTTGTTATATATAATAATTTTTATTGATATGTTATCTATAACATATATTAGATTATATATATATATATATATAAGCTATTATATAAATTTTTATTTCAACTTTTGTAACACAAAGGTATTTAACCTAGTTAATATTGTTACGATTCGAAAGATTAAGGTGAACGAAGAAGCCTAGAACTATCCAATAATTTTGGTTTTGAAGGATCAAGAAAGAGTTTGGATAGGCATGGAGATTTCTATGGAAATCTTATATGGATTTTATAGATTTGTATATATATGGTTAGTCTTGTGCAAGAGAAATTATATACTAGATTTGTATGTAAACAATCAAGATTTCTATGTAAAAGGTTATAAATTAGAGACAGAGTAGTATAAATAGGTTGTTTGTTCATTTTGCAAACCACCAAAAACTACCTCCAAACCTCTTTGAAATTTCAGTAAAACTCTTACAAGTAATCAAACATATAAGATTTGTTTGAATAGTTGTTGCTGGTAAAACAACTGATCGACAAAGGGTCACAAAGACGTTTGGAAATCACTTTGTGCCTTATGTACATTAATAGTTTAGTCCTTCATTTCTTAAACAATTACAAAAATGTCGTCGACCAGTTGATGCATTTGATTTGTTTAATTTGTGGTTTATGGATTTTTTTATGACATAAACCTACTCTTGAGAATAACACTTACATACATATATATATAATGTATTATATATATATATATAATGCATTTGATTTGTTTATTTGTGGTTTATGATGATTTTGTTTATGACATAAACCACTCTTATAAATAGCACCATATATATATATATATATATATATATATATGTGTGTGTGTGTGTGTGTGTGTGTGTGTGTGTGTGTGTGTGTGTGTGTGTGTGATAGGAAATAAATGTTACTCTTTTTATTGTGTTAACTTGTTAACCAAACTAGTAGTACACAACAGTCTACATTGCTACTGTAAGTTAACATTACAATGGTATAACTAGTGGTTTATAACGAATGTTAAAAACAAGAGTTATATATATAAAAACAAGACTTACTCAAATTAAAGATATAAAACGATTTATTTAATGGTGCAATTTGTATAAAAATTAACATTGTACAAAAAAAGTTAAAAGTTTTTAAAAAAAATTGTGATTGTTTTTAAAGGAAGTTTCAAAAACGGAAGGAAATATCATTATATTAGTGGTGAATATAGTACGTTGTAAGTATTTATTACATTGATCGTTATAGCATAAAATATAAAGTGTTTCTTACATTTGACTTAACATGGTAACGCAATAAACAAATGTTAACAAATAAACATTGTCATGTATTGTATAGTATATATATTATATATATAATATATATATATATAATATATATATATATATATATGTGTGTGTGTGTGTGTGTGTGTGTGTGTGTGTGTGTGTGTGAGAAAAGATCAATGCAGAACTACATATATTTTGAAATAAGTAGAACAAATGAAACATTCATTTTCTGCACTTTAAAAAACCTAAAAACTAAAAGATAACTATATAAACATATTATTTATTGTTTTACTATGAAATAAAAAAAACAAACAAAATTTATTTATGTACATGACTTATACATGTGAACGTTTGTAGGTAATCGGAACACAATTGAAAATATGCATCAATATTTTATTCTAATGGTTTTTTGTGTAAATGATATATGTTGTGTATATTAGAACTTTATCTTGTGCCACCCCCTCTTCCTCTTATCATGATATTCGGAGGAGGACTACTAGGTCTCACCTTATGGATGGGGGCACTACCATTATCTTGCTTTGCGTCTGACTCGACCTGTAAGCTCCACCATTAAAATCATAAAGTCCAACACAGACATGGAATTTCTGGCCGAAAAAGAGCTGTTGATCCTTACACCATGTAACATCCTTTTGACATAATGTAAATTATTCTTGTGTCAATGTAATACCCATCGTGATGTAAATGTAATAATGTGTTATGTCAACATTTGTTGCATCTTTAGATTCATTAATTATCTTTAAAATTATATTCGTTAGTGTGTATATAATTGCAACTCTTAAATATCTGATGTATTGGGTGTCATGAATGGCTTTGTTCTATTTATATACTTGTATTTGATAATTACTTTTTAAAGTTCTTATAATTATTTAGATATGCAATTCGGTCGGTATGTATTTATTATAATAATATAATACCGTGTTATGTCAATACTTGTAGCGTCTTTATATTCATTGATTGTCTCTAAATCATATTTTTTGTGCATATATAGTTATAACTTTTAAAATACTTATGTATTTGATGTCATGAATGGCCTTGTTCTATTCGTGTACTTGTCTTTGATTAAATTGTTGTTTGAAGTTCTCATAGTTACGTAATTCGGTCGGTATGTGTTTGTTAATAGATACATAATAAACTCTATGTGAGAGGTTTGTTCTTTTATATATATCCGTTACACCAATGTAAGTGTTTGTTACACTAATGTAATAATTAATGTCGAAAAAATTATCCAAGATAATAGGAAATCAAAGATAAAGATGTGATGGGTTTAATGATGCGGTTTTTATAAAAACATATTAGAAAAGGTTATAAGATTTTTAAAAAGATTAAGAATCTTTTTATAAAAATGGAAAATTAAATCCTTTGATGAAAAGATGACACTTGTCATCTTATTACTGCATTTGATACTTTTTTGGGTGTGTTAAAAGATCATAATTCCTTTTGTTATTAAAAATGACTATGGATACATGACATCATCTTGTTTATTCAGACTTTTTTTCACCATTAGAAGAAGGTTATTGAGTTATTACAATTAATGTAGGTTAACATTGGAGCCATAACCTACATAAGTGTGTGTACATGTGTATATATGTATGTGTATATATGTATGTGTGTGAGGAGAGATCATTGCAGAATAATATACATATTGTAGGAATAAGTAGAACAAATGAACCTTTCATTTTTTTATACATTCTAAAAATACTAAAAAACAAAAGAAAATTTTGTAAAATATTATTGACTGTTTCTTTATGAAATAAAAAAATAAGCATATTTCATTTAAGTATATAATCTACACGTATGTATATTATGTGTAAGTTATGTTACCTATATATGTATAGGTAATCAATACACATTTGAAAATATGTATTAACAAGTTATTCTCATGATTTTTATGTAAATGATATATGTCGTGTACGTAAAAACTATGGAATTTCGAGTTATGGATCATTAATAAAGAAATTAAATGTTTCACATATTTGTTGTATGTTTTCGTCCATGTATGATGGTTTGTAATAACCCTCTGATGACCTGTTGTTGGTGTTGTGCAAAAACATAATAAACATAAGTAATTAGAGTAAGTCAGATATCTAATTCAAAAGAAACATGTGGTTAGTATTACACGTTTTGTTTGATTAACTATACTAAACCTAATCAATTAATTAACTTAACTAAATTAGATTTTGAGAACTGGTTGGTTTAGAATAAACTAATATTAATTTAAAAGGAAATTAACTAAGAAGACAATTAAGCACGGAAATACGATTTGAAAACTTATAATAAGAAAGGCAATCGCGTTTGGGATCCGAGTTCAAAGATTTATTCAAACTCGTTTACTTAGCTTGGAGAACACATACACATGAACTTATAATAGTTTAGCTAAAAGTGATAATTAAGGACAAGTCTTAATACTAATTCGTGCGTCTAATTACCCAACCATAAATGCCAAACACCCTCTAATTGTCAAACTGTTCAAGATGCACGAAAACCGAAATCGAATGATAACAAACAGATGTTTGAAACACAAATAATTCGTTTAAATTAACCAAACCACAAATAAATTCATGGTGTCATTACAAAAACAATCCAAGAAACCTAGGTTAAACAAAATAAATATAAATTTTACAAGAACCAATCACCAAACGATTATCACGAAAGAGATTAACCAAACATAATAATAAATAGTTTATATACTGTAAGTACAAAAACTCTCATTAAAAATAACTAGAAAATCTTCTCTAATTATAACTATTACGTATTAGCCAATGATCCTTGGTCTAATGGTTCAAGGGGGACGTGGGAAGTTTTTCCTATTCTTTGAGGTCATTGGTTCAAAACCTGGCATGGGCGTGTTTACTAACTTGATGTTACTAACTTACTAACAACTAACTCGCCGTTCCAAAAAAAAAAAAAACTATTACCCATTAACGAACGATCTTGCCAAAAATCGTTCGATGAAACCTTGGATGCTTGCACTTGAGCCACGATTGCAACACCCCTAGTTTCCTTTTCCAAAAAACAGCCGTCCAAGTCCAAGGTCCAACAACCCTGTTTTGAGTGACGGCTCCAACTTTTGTTCTTCACGTGGTGGGCTTTAGATTTTTATGGGCCACCAATTGTTTTCGTTAAACACCCACTTCAAGTTTAAGCCCAATAAATAATGTAAGAAATCATATTCTTGACATTCATCTCCACACACTCAAGAGCCCTTAAATTGCTTTTGTTTCTTCAATCTTCATGTGGTTTATTTGACAAAGGATTTAAATTATGAGTCAAACAATTGTGCTACACGTCTCATGCATTAAAGTCAACGTAGACTTATCAAATATGCTATAATTATGGTGGCTTTTAAATTTTAATATCAAATAAAGACCCTAACATGATCTGTTTTAAGATGTACATGCAATTCATCATCAAATTCACAATCTAATTTTAATGCACTAACTCACGTAAATTTTACTTTAATAATTCTGTCATTAATTCTTTTATTTCTTTTACCTCATCAGCTTTCTTTCAATTTATATAAATGTTTTAATCACCTGTCACCTTTAAATTTAGTCAAAATATATCATTTTAGCTTGTTGTCTATTGAGACTCTAAATATAAACCAATTACGCATAAAATAATTTTAAAAAGATATTATCAAGTATAATTAATGCATACAAATCATACTCATATATATGTACACACATATATATTCACAACATAATTTGATAGTGAATTATTTAATAAAGATGTCGAGTACACGCCTCTTCATTCATGTTGGTGGTTTAGGAACTAGTAGAAATTAGTATACGTTAGTTTTTATATCTTGTATGTAAATGAAATACCTCTTCGTTCGTGTTCTCTTTATGCTCTTGATTTACCGTCTTGCCTAAAAACATGTTTCAAAAATGTATAAATAGTATGTTAAGATTTGAATAATCAAACATACCGATGAATCTTCCATAATATGTATGACCATCTTCTCCTTCTTGTCTTGCTCATCATATTCTTCTTATTATTCTACGTGTACTAGTGTCCAGCGGTGCATTTACGATAACTAGGGTAAATTCTCCCTAGTCTTGTTCTTTGCATTATTGGAATTGATGTAAGAAACTAAGATAGCGTTTTGTATGCTGGAATGACAAAATAAATGGAATGTGCTATGCGAGAGAATGAAAAAAATTTGTTTGATTGGTCAATGAAATGTAATCGTTAATTACGCAAGGAATCTCATTCCCTCTAAACACTTCAAAATAATTACTCCACTCCCCTCCCCTTGTTTTTTCCCCATTCCATTGCCTATTTCACCATTCATTCCCACCACCACAAATCCCCACCACCATGCCCACTACCAACCACTGCCACCATCACCACCCCCTCGAATGGCTGGGCGCTGCAACCACCACCATTGTTGCCCAAACACTGCCACCAACAACCAACACCTCCACCAACCACAACCTCCAACACCACTCACCAACCCCCACCATCATCGCCGCCGCCACCGCCACCGCCACCCTCCACCACCGTTGCCACCAACCACCGCCACCACCTACCACCACCAAACCTCCACCCACCACCACCACTACTGTTATCTATTTCTTTGTATTTTCTTGCCTACCAAACAACATAAGTAATGATTTATTTCATTATTATAAGGTAACCAAACACGATAATGGAATGAAATGTTTCATTTTATTTCTTTGCCCATTTCATATCGTCGCTCATTCAATTACGTCGTAAAAAAACCACCCACTCTGTAAATGTTGAAGTAAAGAGGTGGCAAAAATTGATGGTTCGGTTTGTTGCATTATTATCACTGTAATATTAACTTTGTGTCATCCTCTAGAAAGAAAATGATTTTGAGTTTTATTTGTTAACTTGAAAAAAATAATGAAGGAGATAGTTATTTTAGCCATTTGTTGCACAATTCACCATTTGCTGTGCCCCTTGAAGTTATAATCTTGATCATGCGTTAAAAAATAGATAATCTTGATGCTGTGCCCCTTGAAGTTTTAGCATAATGAATTCAACGTTTACAAGTGAAGAGATTGTTATAAGCTCAATAACACAAAATTTAAGACACTAAATACTTGTAACCAGTAAAACATGGTTCTGTGTTGAGAAGAGTTGTTTTTAAAAATCAAAATATATACAAAAAGCACTTATGATGATATATTTGGAAGTACATAAAGATTATGTGACATGCCAATGTTTAATAAAGTATGTATTAAACACGTAACAACTTGTGCGTTAAAAACACCTAAACGGAATTAAAAAACAAAATAGAAAAAAAGGGTAAAGGAATATGAAAGTACACGGGCAAAACGATTCGGTTCAAATAAATTAAAATTAAAGAAAATATCAAACTGAATTAAAGGTGTTTTGCTTGCGCTTTGCGTTGAATCGGATAAAACTTATATCGAAACAAGGCGGAAAAAACGTATCGTAACGGTATATTCAGAATATTGAAAACAATTACAATGTGTTGAAAAGAACAACAAATATATTATACTTGGGTCGCGGTTTCGACCGCACGTTACAAAATTGATTTTAAAAAAATTAATATTAAACCTACATAAAGATAATCACATTGCAATAGTATATTCGGAGTTTTCAAAAATATTACCTTATTGTGAAAAAATATAAATATATAATATTATGGATCGGTTTCAAACGAAACTTAAGCCTAATCATAGATTAAAAAATATAAGCATGTCCTATGGTGTATTCAAAATTAAAAAAAAAAACTTGTATTTAAAAGCTATAAGAGAAAACAAAATAGGATACAAATTAATTATAATATTAAAATAATATTTAAACATTTAAACAAATGTAGCCTTATAAAACGAAGGGAAGCATGTTTCATGCAATATTAGTTGTTTAATATGCATTGTCTATGTTGTGTTTGGGTTTTAAAATATTACTAATAAGAAGAAAACCTCGCAAATAAAAAGAAAAAAAAAAAAACCATTGGCGCAGTCACAACTTTTGTGCTTATAAGCGATATTTTTAAATTAAAATTAAAGTGAAAAGAGAAACAAAGTATGAGTAAAACACGACCCTACGCTTACAATACCCAATTACCAGCGGATGAGATTTGTAAGCCGAAGTTTAAACGACTCATACATTGTTATTCACTTCACGGTTATTAAATAAAATTATATCGAAACAAGATAATAATAGTCAGGTCACAACATCCTATTCATAAAAAAACATACGCTAACATTTTAATTATTATTACACTTTGTAGCTTTTAAATACTTTGTATTGTAACATTTTCCTAAATAAGAAAAATTATAAACAATGTGATGGAGTGAGTTTTTTTTAATGTTTTCTTAATAATTTAAACATAAATTACACTAAAGGACTTCAATACGAGTACTCTAAGAAAACTAGCTAGATATTAGATATAATATTACAAAAAAAAAAAATAGTTCGTCAACCTACTCAATAGCTACCTAACCTATAAATTTGTTTTTCAGTAGGGTTCCAACACCCATCTCGAAAGTTCAAGGGTTTGCCAAGGAGCAATCAAATCGGTGGTGCTCATTTTGTTGGAAACTAATTCATCCACATGTGACTGGAACTTCGACGAGGATGGTGTAGTGATCCTTAGTAATTAAAAATTTGTTTGACGGGTCACGGAAAATAGAGAAACATAAATAAGTGATCAGTTTTCCGTTTGGGTTTATTGGTCGGTTTTGAAACTGTCGAAATTGTAATAAAAAATTAACGATTTGCATAGAGGGGAGACGAGATGTTTCAGGTCAAATTGTTTGGGGCAAATTGCAACTATAATTACACAACTAGAACCACCCGAATTGCAGTAAGGAATTCATGATTTGCACATGATTTAATAAATCCAATTCATTGCTTGTAATGAGAAAAACTAAGTGGTAAGAAGCTAAGCAGTTATATTTTTTTAAACAAAGGATATGTTTGATATCAGGAATTTGATAATGTATATATGATAGTGTTAAAGTTTAAAGGGAAATATATAAAATTCTTACATCACATTATATACTCCACTGTTAAACGAATAAGATAACCATTACGATGTTGCATATCAGCCGTTCTATCAAACTAAGATTAAACCTCAGACGTTTATCAACGCTTGCGTTATTATACCTGGCATTCCTCGCTTCCCACATATCCGCTCCTCCCTTATTAACCATCTCATCTGCTCCATATATCTTCATCTCACTCGCTATTAACCTACATCATGGAAAAACCGGTTAACCCGAACCGATAAACCCGAAACCCGATAAAATTACCTAACAACACCCTGACTTGTCTTTTACATCTTTCGGGTTGCAAGCCTTTGGAGAATTGGTGATTGTTGTCCTCGTTTTAGGGTTTATGAGGAGATGGGTTTAGACTTTAGAGTATCCCATCAGCATCTTTATTCACCCTCTTTCTCTAATTTTAAGGGAAAAATTAGGGTTTTAATTCATTTGTGAGTGCCATCAGAATCCTTATAACGGGAAAGAAGTCCACAGGAGCAATAGCCCTTGAATTTGCGGATTTTGATTAAAATTTTTCCAAGAGCTTTCGATTTGGTGGAAGTAGTAATCAAATTCGCTTGAGCTTTCGATTTCCAAAGGCGGATTCAATTTGTAATCAAATTCGCTTTAGGTTTTTGAAATTTGAAGGTCGCTTTCGATTTGGTGAAAGTTGTACACAGAAACATGAGTTCAACTATGGTGATGCGAGCAGCAGGTAATGTTTCGCATTTCTGTTTTGTTATGCGCATTTGAGCTCATGTGAAAAAGTGTGAAAAAAACGAACACGGTGCACGTTTAGTTTATGAATTTATGAACACTTCCATTTAATCTGTTTTCAGGTAGATGTTATAAGATATTAAGAAACTATCAAACATCCAGATGGATTGTCAATTCAGCTGCTATATATTCATGTCGAAAAAGCAACGAAGGTGTTTTAAGATATGCACAACATACTCATAGGTAAATCTGTTTTCTTCCCATTGACTGTCACTAGTATGGAGTTGCTTTACTTTCCTAATTCACCAATGACAGTTTCTATCAGGTTTTCATCTGTAGCGGAATCATGTAAACCGCCTCTTTCGGAGATTGATTCGTTGTCGACTTTCATTAGATCTAGTCTTAATGAGATTGAAGGTATGATGCATCATTAATTTTTTTAGATTGATTGTAGATGTGCAATTGATGGTCTTTTGTGACAATTATCGTCATGCATTGTTATTTTTTTAAGATCATATGGCTTGAAAATATTATTCTGTGAGGAACTTATATTTTTAGAGGTAATTGGTACCGATAAGAAATGATTTTTTATTATGAGGTTATAAACAAGAAATCTATTGACACATGTGTATATGTGCGTGGTCTGTACCTAATACCCTGTATGTGCATCCAACTTGTGTAGTTGTGTACTTGTGTCATCAGATATCTGGATTCCTGTCAGATTATTTGTGGATTTCTTTCCCCACTAAGGTGTTATCCAAATTCAGAAAATGAGCTCTGTAAATTGATCAAAGCATCATTCTAAAAAGTTCAAACACGCTAAAGTCTCAGTAGAAAAACATAAGTCACAAAAGAAAATGCAAACCTTCAGATCCATATCACTTTTGAGTAGACTTAAATATGGATGATGTCAGCTTTGACTAGATGTTAATAATATCCACTCGAACCACATATGAGATTAGTGGGACTTATGATTTTTTTCGTTTCCATTTACGAACCCTAGCTTGAGTATGTATACTTTCTCCATTATAGTTTGGCATGTTAAGGCTGCCATTTACAAACCTTAGCTTACACAAGGTACGAGGAAGTCGTGTATCATGATTCATGGATGATTATAATATGGCCTTCTCATTGGCTGTATATAGTTTTAGGTCATATGCTTATTCAGTTTATAAGTAGATAAGAAATCTCAGGAGGAACCCTTTTTTGATAACCCGTATATATTTTTAGGTCAAATGCTTATCTATTATATCTGATGTCACTGTAAAACAAATACTGTTTACTTTGAACTGCCTGCTGTTAAACAGATTGACTTAATATATAGGCCCTTCTCATTGCTGGCTAAACAGAAGTGCTGTCACGAAGGATCCAAGTGGGAAAGATGGAGTCTTCTTAGTTGTTGCTGGTGCATTCGTTGAGGACTTTACCTTTATGTTTGAAAAAGTTAAATCACTTCAGCAAAGGTGCAAAAATATGTAGTTATCATTAGCTTATTTATTTCAGTCAATAAATTTTCTTATAATTATTTTTGTATATGTTTACCGGTTCAGGTATTCTTCACTCAATGTTATGGGATTTCAGGTCTGCAGAGTATTCAGCAGTGATGTTCTTCGTTCTCATTTAGCAAAGTTAATCATGAACGAATACATCACATTTCCTATTTTAGTGTCAAATAAGTCGCTTTCTGAGGTAAATTTCTTAATGTCAGATGGCTCTTTAACGTTTTGAAATTAGTAGTTTAGTTCTCTTTCTGTTTCAGTATGGCAAATATTTGAGTTTAAGCCCTCTGTAGCTCGTTGCCAATGAGCCAATCATCTAGTTTTTGTTTTTTCCTTTCAGAGATGATAAAATATAACTAGTTGATATTTGGTGCTTCTTTGTTTGAAACACCACTTTATATGTGTCAAAAAAGGCGCATGTGTAACAGGTTAAAATAGATTTGTTTGAGTTTTACCCGCAACACATTTTTTTGTTCATGTTTTCAATCTCATAAATAATCAATATACTATAAGGCTTACAAACTATTATTTAAATTATGATCAAACATTTTGAAATACTTTGTGTGGCTAACCCTCTATGTTTTTAGCTAATTTTTAAAAGTCTAACAACTTTTTCCAATTATCATCAAATATGACCCAAACTGACCCATTTTGTTGTAAATGAGTTAACATTATCACCTCTACATGTCATGATTAGCAGTTGCAAGATTTGATTGTTTACATCAGTGCTTTTTTTGTAGATATCAGATAGAGTGGGCTATATGTTATTTAAAGGCATGGACGGTCCTCTACTCTTGTATGAAAAGGATGTGGAATTTGACATTCTCGAGACTGGTAAGCTTATTTCTTTACTCTTCAATGTTTGTTGTCACTCATTTTACTTATCGGCTTATAGCTGTTTATATTTTTGTAAGTTCATACAATCTAATGTATAACTACATGTACGCCAATCCAAATGCACATAAACTCAGAAATATATGATGCCATCAGTCCATCACCCATAGATGCCACTTTTCCGGGACATATAATACATTGCCAAGTTAATAGGATATTATGATAAGAACAAAGTGTTGGGAAGAAAGAAGTTGCAACTCGAAAAATATGACATCAATGAATTAATCTTATGCATCATGTTTCTAATTTTTCTTATTTATTTATTTTGTTGTGATGCAACACCTGCAGCCATAAAGGATTTAATTGTGCAGCCAAAAGAAAAACCAGGATTACTGCAAAATCTTAGAGGCACCTGGGTAAAGCCACTTGATGCTTTCAAGGAACCGTATCTCTGTGCTCCATTGCAGAATTTACTGCTTTATTTCCCTGGTAAAGTAGTTGAAGTATAATATTCTTCTACAAATGGTTTTGCATTTTTATATAAGAAGTGGATATATTTAACGCAACAACTAAAATGCTTATAAGATTTATAGTCATATTGATAGTTCAAAGAATGTTAGCTTATGTTGTAGTAATACAATTTGCAGGGTGCGTTGAGGTTGATGAAGTTAATGAACGATTGTTTCTTTCTGACATAAATCACCATCGTATAATTGTGTTTGATGGCAATGGAAATATCTTAGATTCTGTACGTAAGGAATTGCTTGTGCATCTCACATGACATTTTGATAGGGTGTGCTGAAAGCTTTTGTTAATAATACCTCTTCTTTTCAGATCGGATCATCTCCTGGATTTGAGGATGGAGAATTTGAATCTTCTAAGATAATGCGCCCTGCTGCTATGTTCTATCATGATTCTGAGAATTTCCTGTATTTTGTTGACTCAGAGGTATGTGTTAAAATAGGATGTTCTAGACTACTGTTAAGTTTTTACTGTATTTTTACATTTTCTGATAAACCCCTCATGTTCGAGTTGTCAAAATGGCAGGTAATTTTTAACGCCGTTCAAGGGTGAGTGGGCTGATACATGAACATTTTTTTTATCAACTATCTTTGATTTTATACAAACTTAATGCATTAAATGATTACAATAACTTTATTATATTACTATAATCCAACTTGTTTTCTTAATAAAGCATTTTAGGATGTTTTATGCATTTTGAATGACTCAACCACTCAACTGAATTGACATGTAGATAATTAGTTTTAACTTAACCCATCTGACCCTTTAGAGATTAAATCTAAGTAGTTTGCTTGAAACAACATTTACGAAGTGAATTATTCCAAGTACATATACATGCTTACTATACTTTATATTTCTTTGCATGTCCTAACTCATTTCATAACATTAAAGAACCATGCAATAAGGCGAGCTGACTTGGGGAGCAGGACCGTTGAGACATTCTATCCCAAACCTAATGGTTATAAGACAAAAGGTGGCCTGCTGAGCTGGATCATCGATAAACTCTGGAGTACAAAATCCGTTTCTTCAAATTCCGAAGAAGTTGAATCTAATTTACTTTTTTATCCTTGGCATCTGCTTAAATCATTGGAAAATGACCTCTTTATTCTCAACCGCAGGTAAAGCAAATGTCAGTTTTTTAAACTTACCATCTTCTCTTCTCTGATTTGAATTTGAATCTTTATTGAAATTTCCAGTTCCACATGTTAAAATGTCATTTTCAACTTTTTACTTTTTCATGCAGTTTTGAAACTTTATGGATCATGGATCTGTCATCTGGCCTTATTAAAGAAGTTGTCAAAGGTTTGCCTTTCATCTTCTAAATGCTCTTCTTATTGCAAATCTTCCCAACTAATTATCAGCTTTTGGTATGATTAATTGTTTGCACCATGAAGGTTCTGCAAAGATTTTAGAGATCTGTAGACCTTTAATCTTGGAGAAATTTTCCCTACTGAAGGAAATACCATCTAATAGCCTTCCACAAAATATTGCCAATAATTTCTCAGTAGAGGGAAATTCACATGCTGGTCTGGTTTCTTCAGTGGCAACTTTTCAGGATAATATAGTCATTTGTGACTCAGGTAAAATAGTGCATGATTGGATATTTACTAGAGGTGACATTTTTGACCTGTTTTCCTATAAACAGGTACATATGGGTTATTTTAAAAACTTGGCCAAGGTGTAGTCATTGCTTACAACCTTCCAAATTTCTTACTTTAGAGTAATTAGATTCTTTTTAATAATATAGTTTTTGTAAGGGCTAATGGCATAAAAGGTAATCAACTTTGCTCCAACTTATAATATAGGTAGCCAACTTTTTCTAGATAAAAAAAACCTATCAAAGTTCCAAATATTTTGATTTTAAGTAACCAAACTTTCAGGTTAAATTTATGGTAACTTATCCAGGCAACTGATCAAAATAATTAAGTGGCAGACTGGCAGCTTATGTCAATAACTTTTGACCATGTTGACTTTTGATCCTAATGTGGACGTATAAAAACTAGTGGTTGTTAGCTCAAATCAGAATTTTTAATTGATGATCTTTTCTTAGAATAAGCTAGTTACCTTAAACAGTAGTTAGATCTATAGCAGTCAAAGTCGCAAGGCGCAATGGAGTCTTTTTTCATCTAGGCACAAAAAAGGCACCAAGGGCAAAAAAAGAGAATGCCTGGGGCACAGAAAGGCACGATACTATGAGCAAAAAAAAATAAAATATATAGTAGACATAGAAGTTTAACATTGTCTTTCCTTTTCTCTTCTTTTGAAGAACTTCACCTTGATAGTTTTCTAAACAATGGGCATGCTTAGATGGTCAGGTGGTACTGAAATACAACAAAAATTCCAAGGCAATGAGTAGCTTTGACTTCTCAAACTTTGGAGCACTTGGTTTACCATACTGGTTGATTTCCCCTATGGAATCAGCTTATGCTGCGTAAGTACTCTATTTATCTCGCATTGCATTCCCATTTATGTAAATATGAGGTTTTCACAAGGGCACTTGTGTAAATTTGCATCTGATGTCACAGTGGTTTTGGTGTCTCTGGAGTTCACGTAGATCATATTCAACATTTCACTTTGTTACCAGGTAATTGGTTCTCTACATCCACCCTTGAAGTTATGAACAATGCTTAATAATTTAGTATACTGAATTTAACCAATAAATAAGTTATAATAACACTGATTTGAACAGGTAGGATAGACATACAGATTAATGTAGAAATTCCTGAAGATACCGAGCTTGTGGAACCACTAGATGAGGATTGTATATGGCGGCAGACAAGAGGCACCGCTACTGAAACTTTAGTAGCGAAGAATAAAGCTGAATCTACCGAGAAGGTTGAAATTTGGATCTCTTTCTTTAGCTTTTCCTTTTTTTTCCTTCTTTTCCTTCTTTTCCTTCTTTCCCTTTCACCAGATACCATTTTACCAAACCTGATTGCTGTATTGTTCAGTGACTAATGAGATGGTGGTAACTGTTTGATCATCGCTAGAGGTGGCAATGTTGACTGATTATGAATAGGTCATTTCGGTTTATGTTTCGTCTCCTAACTGGTCAAATGGGTATTGGGTAAAATTCAAAAAAAATAGCTAAAGGGAATTGTGTCAAAGGTCAAAGTGTATTTTTATTATAATCTCAAGTAAATAAAGTTTTCTATGAACGATAAATTTTTCAGTCATATTTTGACCCAGTAATTATCATTGAATAAATGTTTTGGTCAAAAAAGTGTGCTTTTAATGCGTAAAATCTCCAAAAGTGTGTTTTTATTTATCATTAAATAAATTTTCAGGCATGTTTTGACACAGTAATTATCATTAGGAGGCCAAACAAGATAAAAGTCACCAATAGTGTGTTTTTAATGCGTAAAATCTTCTAAATCGTTATTTCTAAAAACTAAGGTGATAATTAAAGTAATTTAAATCTATGATTCATGGGAACCTGATTATTAATAACAAAAAGTGTCTCAAGGTCAACCCGGCTAACCTGCTTTGACCCGTTACCAATTAACTGTTCTTGGGCACAAAGTTAAACGAACTTAATCTACCAAAAATATATGCAGATTGGTGTTGCCCAACAGTGGTATGATGAGTTGGATGACCTTGCATCTTTAACTCAAAAGGAATTCAATATCGAAGAGGATACGACTTCCGAGGCAAAAGTGCAAGATGGAAAAATAAGCATAGATTGTGCTATCAATACTAGCCCGGGCACTAGTGAGGTATGCTTCTCTAAGGGCATGCTTGTCTTACTGATTTATAGTTTACTTGAATATTTTCAAATCAGAAAGGACAACAAAATGAGGGTTGGAAAATGTTGAAAAAGGGTATAATTATAAAAGTTGGGCTGACTCGGTTGCTAATGTTAGAAGATGCTATAAGTTGCTTTATATTTGGAATGGTTTGAAGCTTCTTAGATTTGTAAAATGAACAACGTAGAGGATTTACAAACCTGTAAGACACTTCAACACCAAGGATTTGTGAAATGACCCACTTGATTATAATAACTGCCTCTTAAGATTTCTTAACAGCAATCCCTATAAGATATTTTCCCATACAGGTTTTGTTGGCTTTCGTATTGCCTGTTGCATGGCTGAATGTAGTTTCAGGGCAAGAAATTTTTTCTTAGGCCTAATTGTTTTTCTTTGAACAGGGTAACATGCTCAAAGATCATTCTCTTGGGGAAAAGACCCATGCTATAATAAATAAACATGTCGGCCTTAATATTCTCCAGGCTTCTCGATAGAGTGTTCTAGGGAAGGAACCCAGGTCTTACATATTAGACGTGTTAATACTAACCAAGCCTGCCTAGATTAAGCATGGTGATATTAAGCCTGCCTATATTAGGCCTGCATATAAGGCTGAATGTTATAAAATGGCAAAGTACTTTTGTCTTGGGTCTGTTTTGATAATTATAAGTTTAATCTGTCTTTGTAATAAATTAAAACAGGGTAATATGTTAATTATAATGTGAATAATTGGGCCACTTCAAACTTATTGTCAAACTGGATAAAGAAGAGTATAATTACCCAAACAAACTAAAGGCACAAGTTTACTGGTATTCATTGATATTTGCTCTATAAACAATTTGTTTCTAGGCATTATAAATACATGTCTGATCTGTTAGGGGTGTAAAATCGACGCATTTTTAAGGATATGGGTCAAAATTTCATAAGTTTATGGGTCAAAATTGTACAACACATTGTCAATTCTGATTTCATAAGTTTCCGTTTACCAACGTTGCAAATAAAACAATGCTAATGATATGGGTCAATAAGATTTCTTGTCTTGTTTAGTTTAGATATTTGACAAATAGCGGAACATTCAGAAAGTCAGAAGTTGCAATATTTTGTAGGCTTGGTTTTTTTCGATAAAGATTATCCTGTATTAATTTTTTTAATTGAAATGTTATATTTTCTCCAGGTTATTATCAATGCTCCGTTGTACTTACGGATGCAAAATAAAACCAACACGTCTAAGAAGCAACAGCTGGCTAGATTGGTTCACATTTTGAACCCTAGCGGGAAAGATAATTCCCAAATAGAGGCGTGTGCTCAGATCCTATCAACATCAAAGAAAACCCCCGAAGAGCTTGTCTTTTGAGGCCATTACATGTGAGGTTGAAGATTAATTCCCTTGATCACCCAAAAGCAGAGAATTCGAAAGATATAATTTTGACAGAATCTTTTATAGAGGTTGATGTTTGTCTCAAATAACTATTCTTGATCGAGTTGTATAATCACTCTGTTTTGTTCCAATGTGGATAGATTTAGATTGAATGTTTATTGCGATGATAACTTGGTTTTTTGGACTATGAACATGTATTTGGATTTAGTGTTGTCTTGAATTTGGCAAATCAACGATCAAAGCAGAAAATCAGACGAGTCTTTGCCTTAAGGCGGCTAGGATGGTCACATAGCTGTTGGTGGTTGGTGCATCTCTGGTTTTGGCAAAATGTTTTTATCATTTTTGCCAAGGTAAGAGCAGCTGTAATGTGTGGCATGCATGACATTAGAGCTAAATGTTTTTATCATAGTTATTGCTTTGATGTTAATAAAAGCGGTTTAGCAACTAAACATGTTTTATGTTCACTAATAACTTCCTAGTTTTGCTGTAACCTATAAACCCACATTTAACCAACAACGTTCATGTCTTTTGAGTAATGGTAAATACATGACAACCCAAGTTTTGACCATAAATCACTTTTTCTGCAAACAGTATTTCATGTAGAGGAAGACGTATCTAATTCTGTATCGGACCATTTAAAGCCTAAAGACGACAATCTTGGTTATTTTCATTAAACATCACAATAAAAGCTTCAAATTTCATGTACAGGAAGATGATGTTTGAATAGTATGGTCTCTGATTACATGCAATTGCAATGCTTTCACCATGACATAAATATTTAGAATGTTGTTTTCCGAATAAGTATTAGGTGGAATTCGGGAAGTCGTATCTTTGCATCACATTCTTGATTGCAAGTGTTGCAGCCTCACTCGGGCCCATAGTTCCCTCGGCTCTGATGGCTTCAAACTCCTTCGCGATCTCATCTTGCACCACGCTTCTAGGATTTCCAAGAGGATCAACCACTGGTTGTATCATCTTTGACTCAGAGGGTTGACCTTTGGTGCTTACAGATCCAGTTGGTGCTAGGAACTGATGAAGACCTCGTGGGACTTCACCTTCCTTCAATGTAGCCTCCAGATTATGTATCACTGGCACTGCAAAAAGAAAAGAATATGCTTTTCAGTATCAGTTTGAACCATTGTTTAGGAACCGAAATCCAATTTGTTCCGTTTAAAAGGATCCAACCTAATCAACACCCCAACCTAAATCGGATTGTGAATGTACCCAAATTTCAGTTACAATGTCCATGAACAGAAACATCTCAACAAACTGAATCATGTGACAAACCTTCAAACCTGAATTCCATCATTTGGATCCTTGCTTGATGTAAAAACATGTGAATCCTCGATTTGAGTAATTTACGCGTTATTTATTTCAGTTTTTAAATTTTTTCTCGCCCTGTCAAATTTCGGTTTACGTGGGTTTCAGTATCATATCAAATTCTCTCATGAGTTCTCTTTTTATATCTGTGCTTCCACACCACGTGTGGTCTGTACTACAAGTTACTTCAAACAAGATAAAGCATACCTTTTTCTTGATTTATGGTTCCGCCCAGAGTCTTTTTACATATATGTAACGAATATAACATAATTAAAAGATATAAAAAAGAAAGAGAATTATATATAACTTACTCATAAGAGGGGCGAACGGGCTGCCACCGACTTCACTAGGGAGGTTGAGAATGTACTCCGGGATGGTGGCTCCAACGAGAAACTGAGCGATTTCATTGCTAAAATTATTGCAATTATTCTTCATTATATCATATGTTTCTTGAGTATAGCGTGGACTTATTTCCTTTAGATGTGCTTCAAACACATCCTTTTTAACATCAGTAACACCAAGATCAATAGTTCGAAGTGGAGTCCCATACGGCACCGTTCCAACAGGAGTTATTTGTATGCCACCACCAAAATAATATTCATTCCCATATACAACTACTCCTGTGTGCCTGTGTTTTCCACAATAAAAGCAACTTATCATGTCACATTCTTCATTATTGGATGTCAATTTAACATTGTATTCTCATTTATACCCAAAATTTGAAATATGATTTTGGGTCTTATAATATTTATACACATTAAAGAGTGAATTATATGTATGTTTATACAGAATTATTAATTATATGTACCATATTCCTTCAATAACTTTTCCTAAAAGGGAACTTGAGACCTGCCGAGCTAGCCCTTGGCTTAAATCATACACATGCAAGCTCACCTTTTGGCCTTCCTATGAATGGAATCAAAACAAAAATACTATAGTAGTTAGTCTTTTTTGTCATGTCTATTTTGTTTCCTAAACATGTTATGTTTTGGTTGACATATTCAACTCGTTTGGTTAAACGGATGGTATGGTTGGGTTGATATGTTTAATCTGCTTAACTAAACATGCCAGCTTATCAACCCGTTTTAGAATTCAAAAAATATGTATTTAACAAGGTCAACTTATCAAACTTGTTATGATTTGTTTAACTCATTTGTTAAAATTTGCCGACCCATTTATCTATACTATATATAAAGCATATGAGAGTGGTATTTTAAGATAGCATAAAATTAAGAACAATTACTTTATTCAATGCAT
Source organism: Flaveria sonorensis (assembly GCA_025506505.1). NCBI lineage: Eukaryota > Viridiplantae > Streptophyta > Magnoliopsida > Asterales > Asteraceae > Flaveria > Flaveria sonorensis. The sequence goes on along the minus strand of CM046424.1, from coordinate 62,141,787 downwards.
AAGATACAAACATTTTTAAGAGTAAAATAGTATTTATAACATTATTTACATATTACCCCTTACGGTTAGTTACATAATAACCTTACACTTACTAACACTTGCATAAAATTTTATATTATCTACCCATAAACCAAAAAAAATTAATATGTTTTAAGATTTCAGTTGTATCTTTTAATTTATCACATTTAAAAACGTTTTGAGACTACAACTTAACCTTTGTTTTTTAAACGTTTTGGTGTAAACTTTTTGCTGAACAGATTTGTATTTTGTGAGGTACAATAAGGTAATGCATATATGTATAAGTAATCATGTAGAACTCATTTATTTGGTGTTTTAAATTTTAGTTTAGAAAAAACATTATAGAATTTTGTAAAACTACTACAAGAATAATAAAATACTAAGTGCACGTGCCGGATGTAAAATGACACCCCACCGCATTGCGCGGGCACCCTTCTAGTAACATTTAATATGTTATAACAACTTAATTACAATTCGTTTACATTATCTAACCTTCCTAAAAGCCAATTTAATAAGACATGTGATCACTACACTTTAATTTGGCAACTTTTAAGTTTCAACCCATTAGAACCATTTGACCCGTTTCCTTTTCTACTCACAAGACTCCTTGCAGATAACGAGTTGGATCGCCTAAGTACAAAACACGAAAAATTGTAACAACGGTTAGAACCTCATACCTGGGCCATCTCCCAACAACCAAATATAAACAAACGTTTGAGGTGCTAAGATGCCTTAATTGCCTTTGATATCTTCACTGATCTGAACAACCATATGTTAATTGTGCTTAAACAAAGCTGATCGAATAACACGAAAACAAACAATTAGCATCAATACAATCTGGCATATGCATACAGATCACATCTTTCATATATATGAAGCAAACAATGGCTTATTAAAACAGCATCTCATTGTGTGCGCGAACGTGTGTATATATAACTGTTGTCAATCAGATTTGCAGGCATAAACAGAATTAAAAAGAAGGAAACGAATATCTGGAAATCACATTTTGATTTTCTGGCAACATCTCCAATATATTTGGAACATCAAATACCATAATTATAAAATGTATTCGCATAGGAACACAAATAAATCGCGATTAGATCATGCAAACAAATAAATATAGATCACAGACAACCAAAACATACAGAATGTCAAACATAAATTGGTGATTAGTTGATGACTCAACAATAAATTTGTTTCATTCACGATCAAAATATGGAAATCGATTGATACAACGACATAAGAACAGATTAATTAGGAAACAAAACGACAATAGTCTTACAGATTCCACATTAAAGAGAAGGGTGATGAGAAACAAATATATGGAAATTGGTTTCCTTGTCAATGGTCTATTAGGATCTAAGGATGTATGGGAAGCATGGGTTAAATATGGCCTCTTGTTTCTTTTAGTTGAGGGTTGTTAATAAATTATTATCGTTCATTTATGTAAACAAACATACCAACTAACAAAACAAACATATCGAATAAAATCCTACTTATAACAAGACTATTGGTAAGATGAAAATATGAGAGTGGGACAAACATTTCCTCTAACACAAGGGATAGAGAGGTTACTCCAGGTTAAACTCCAACTTCAAAATCTTTTTTTAATGTGTAAAACTAGAAAAGTGGGCTTCCGCTCCTCGACGAGGCTAGATTATGACTTTAACGTGGTAAATAATGCATTTGCAAACTTCTAAACTAACGTTGAAACTTTGCCGCAAACATGTTTAACTCAAAATATTAGAAACTTAAGAGGGTAAAATTCACATTTTACATCGTTGAGGGGTGAAGTCTGACATCTTACAAACTTTAAGAGTTGGAAGTATGAGGTGGCAAAGACCAATTTTACAAAGTTGAGTGGTTAAAGTTAAAACTTTAGAAACATAACAAGTTGAGGGGCGAGTTATGAAATTTTACAAATATAAGGGTCTAGAAATGTACGATAGTAAAAAGTTGAGGAATTAAAAATGTTCATTCTTAAATGTCAGTTTATATATACTATACGGGGTTAACTCAAAATTATAGAAACTTGAGAGGTCAAAGCTATATTTTACAAAGTTGAATCTTAAGTTTTAACAATGTATAAAAGGTGGAGGGCTAGAAGGTTTGGTGGCGAAGGCCACCAAAACTTTTAAATGAGGTATTATAATCCAGATAACATAATGTGACTAAGTTAATCAAAGCGACGACCATACACAAGTACCAGTGTTGACTTTCATTTATGTATTGTGTTGAAAATAAGTCAAGCTATTATCGAGATACATCTTGATCCAAGATTTATCGATTTAAACCTTTGTTGAGCTCGAGCTTGAGATACAAGTATGATTAGTGTAAACAAGTGTTTGTTTGATAATCTAGCCTCTCTATCCTTTATGATAAGAGTAAGGTTTACAAACATCCTATCCTTCCTAAACTCTATCAATAGTTATGTTATAAACAGAATATATTAGATATGATTATGGTTATGTTATGTCTAGGTATTATGTGACTTGTTTTTGTTCATATTATTCAAGTTGTTCTTCAAAGTCTTGTATCTTGATTAGGTGAAAACATGTATTAGTTCTACAAGTAATTGTTCTTGTTGCTTCATAACGACTAACAAGCTTTACAATATTCGACAATTTTACTTATTATATAGAATTTCATCTAACTTCTATATGATAGCTAACAATGTTAAGTGTTGTATTGATTTTCGCCACCTCGATTTCAATTAGTCTTATTTTTGTCTTAATCTGTTTTACAATAAATATTTTCAACTCTCGTCCTAAGCCCTCTTACTAGTGAAAATTTTCGTTGCACAAAGACTAAAAAAACAAAAATATATTTATTTACTACTATGAAATGCAAATAAATAAATAAATATTTAATCAACCAATAATGTGAGAGAGGGTTTTTAGCGGGAAAAATGCTTGAAAAAGATTCGGTTCCTAAATTACGCATTGGTTTTAAGGAGATGCTCATACCAATGAAACTTTGGCGGCAGCCACGAGTACTACTCTTGTTAGTTGTCATATTACTTTTTGGCCTTTATGCCTAGATAATTTTTTGCATTTTTTTACATTTTTAATTTACTAATAATTATAATTGTAAAACAATCCAAAAATAACATACAAAAAAACAGAAAGAGATGCACTATAATTTCCGTTGTATACTTGTTTTATGGATATATAAACATAAAAACTAACTTCAACTTCATTTAGTTATGCATTTGAAGTGACAAAAACTTAACAAAACAATAAAATGCAAAAGATAAAAGAAGAATATGTGTAGTTTTTTAGGCAGGTTTCAATATATGCAATAGAACTCAACCACCATTTTATGCGGGTTTCAATGAAAAAAAGAACAAAAATGCAGGTATTTTTTTTTTCTTTTTTTTAACGACTAACAACTAGAATTGTTCTATGATAGTTTTTTGCATTGGGAAAGTTGGAATATATAACATCTTGGTTGTAAGACTCACTTCTTACCACTAGGTCCCAACTCTCACCCTTAGATGTGATAGCTGCACAACAAGAGCTGGAGAGAAGTAACAACATGGCAGTGTCTAAAAAACTAAATATGAGGAGGGGGTTGTCGGTGATGGTAACGGTTTGTGGAGGTATGAATATGTTAATGATAAGAGTCAAAGATCCTTTAAAGAAGACCAGAGTTCATATATTAATATCAGTTAAATTTGAAATTTGGAATTAAAAAATATCAGGTTTGATGTTAGTAGCATTTTAAGAAAGTTGGTGTAGTTGGGGAATTTAACCTAAAAGAATTATTATTTTTTATGGTGGATTGTGATTGTAAATTTTTTAAGAAGTTAAGTTAAAAAAATATGGTCATCAAAGTCATGGAACAAATTTATTACGCGTGCAAACCAAATATTAAATTCCTTATAGGATTGTATCCGTAAAATATGTATATCACACATAATATTCGTGTAATTCGATCCAAAAAAAGTATCCGGGAGACCTAATTAATATATCTACTTAAAAGTTAAATACATACATTTAGAATTTAACATGTGATTTAATTTTTTTCGGTAGCTTTAATTTTCTTTTTGTGAACACATATTGAGTTTATACAAGCTTAACATAACTTATTAAGATGTTCTCCAGTTAATAATCAGTTAAAGCACAAGAATTAGGAATTTATAAATCAAAAAGAACTTTAGAATATATAAGCTTAATTATCAAATATGTTTTATAATGATAATTATTTTAAGCTTGACAACAGTCTTTATTAATAATCAATTTTTTTAAACCAGTCAATTTTTATTGAGTTTTATTGGTAGAGAAAAAAGTAGTTTATGCACAAATACAATTTGATTATTATAACCTCTTTTCAAAATAACATAAAGACAACTAAACTCGTTGTTGTTTGTGCACACAAGGCCAAAGGGAATAATCACGTACGGATAAAGCCGAAAATGAGGGAATCAAAAGAATGAATTAGAGCCAAAAATATATGATTTAGTCTACAACAATAGCTGTATAGACCAGCTAAACATGTTACTCAAGTAAATGAAGAGCTTATGACACAAGTTTAAAGTGAAAACTTCACTTGCGAAGAAAAACGTAAATTAAACTTTTTCACTAATCCTACATTAATGTATTAGTGGAATACATGAAGAGTTTATTACGATATAAGTTTAAAAAGAGTGTTTCCACTCTCACATTGGGCTATGTATAGAACAAAGAAGCACTAAACCCTCTATAAAAAGAAAGTTCAAGACAAAAACTTTCACTTATGGTAGAGAACAAGTAATACTAAATGATTTATTTTAAGTTTTATCCACATTGTCAATGTATGAAGCATGGTAGGAGGAAGCCTTTCATCATTAATGTAGTTTTGGTAAATTTTATTGACCCAATCCGGAAATGGTAATATAGAAAAATGAATCCAAACATTGGTTAGAAGTATAGTTGGCCATTTATTATTTCATGTCGGATTTTATAGTGAGTTTAAGATCACGCTTCTAGTAATGAGAACTCTTATTGTAATTTTCAACCAGACAAGATCATATAGGTATACCGACACTTGTTGAAAAACTTGTGAATTGACGAGTACAAAACACGGTTGGACTATAAGGCATGAACTCGGCCACCAAAATCCGACCCATTGAGTCATTGACACCTCTAGTATCAATATGCACGAAAAGAAGAAGTAAATTTTCCGATTAAATGGAACATGTTTGATGTTTGCGCAGGCCGATAAAAACACGTGTCGTATATAGTGGCCTTCATCAAACATTTAAACTTAACGTGGTGTTGACCCATTAATGAGTTAACACAACTCATTTCACACCGTAAAAAACTAAATCACAAACACAACTCATTTAACCCGATAAATAACACACTAATTCACAATAGATTCCATATAAATGTGTGTGCATGTTTCCTATATTATACGAAATGATTGGAAGTGATTGTGAGTGAATAAAAAAAAAATTTAATATTTATTTGCATATTAAAGGAATCATTGTTAAGTTCATATAGATCTTTTAATACTTTTAAAAGTAGTTGTAAGTGAAAAAAAAAATGTAACGATAAAAATATATAAAAATATTATTTAATTAAAAAAATAATAAATTTTAATATAATTATATAAATAAAAATAAAAAATCAACTATAAACGCTTTAATACACACTTCGCTTCTTTCACACTTGCAAGAACTCAAAATTTACCATTTTGGATGAAAATTTTCTCTTAAAAATTTGATTAATCAACCAAGGGTATTTTAGGCACTAAAAAAAGTGATCCATACAAATACACCCAAAACTGCCCTTCTTTCCTTGCACTAAACCCTAATTTCATACCGCTCATATTTCCCCCCTTTTTTCTCCACCATCTTCATTTTCATCACACTCTACAATTTCATCAACAATTATAATAAACCCTAATTCTCCGTAATCCCTCATCAAATTACAGTGATGGGGAAGTACTTAAGAAAACCCAAATTCACCACCGATGTTGTGGCACTCATGGAGGTCTCACAGTCCTCTCTCGGAGTCCGAACACGAGCCAAAACCCTAGCTTTACAGAAGCTTCAAGCTTCCAAAACCACCGACTCACCGCCACCGGAGCAACACCATGAGCCGTCGTACCTCCAGCTTCGAAGCCGTAAGCTGGAAAAGCCGCCGCTGCAACAGTTGTCATGCTGCAGGCGACAAAACCCTAACCCTAGTTTGGTGAATTCGAGGTTGGTGATTCGGTCGGGTGGTGCGGGTTCGGTCGGGTCCGGGTCGGGTTTTGTGAATGTTAGGGCTTTGGGTGAACCCCAATTTGTAGAGGAGGAAGTGATTGAGGCTAATTGTGATTTTGGTTCTGAAGAAGCTTCTTTTGGGGAAAATAATGTTGATTTTGATGGCAGAGAGAGGTATAATTTTGTTTTACATTTTCTGCATATAAATGCTCTGTTTCTTTTTATGCTGTGTTCTTGGTTTTTTGGGGAAAATGGGTTAATTTCCACTTTGATTATAACTATTTTGTTCATATAATTTTTAGTGTTTTTAATCAGCTTCTTGTTATTTGATAAATTGAAGGAATATGCGTATTTTGATGTTATATTCTTTTGATTTGTTTTATTATTGTTAAAGAACAAATTCTTGTCGTTTGTGGGTGTCAATGTTTTTCTAATGTTGGTTGATAATGCTCCTTTGAGGGAGACTTTCTTGTTCTCATATGCACCATCATGCTTGTACCTTCTTAAATGAAGTTTTTAACTTTCAAAGTTATCCATTTTTTGTTGCAATAGACTACAAACTGCAAAACTATGTCTATTTGAAAAAGAATGAACACATTTGAACAATTAACAAAGACACTTGTTGTTTTTGTATATACATGTTTATTCAAAATGGATAGTATCATCTTGTTGATGTCCATGCAGACTCACCATATCAGTGGTCACACTTGTGCAAGTCTGCTGACATGGCACAGATTGCTATACCATTGATGATGAAACTGTAGTGACTTGATTTAAAATCTAAAAGAGATATTGACCCCAAATATGGCCAGTTCTTCTGGTTTAACTTTGTAAACTTTTTCTTTCTTTATTGCCAAAACTAATAAGACAGGGGTTGTGAGATGTTGCTGTGTTTGAAACCAGCATTGTTAGTATTATCCACATGGTCTCATTTATTATCAGCTGGGATCTTTTTATATAAAGACAACTTCTTTAAATGGGCACATAGTTGTGAGTTAAAATTGTGTAGCATCTATTTTTGAATTTGATGATGAACTTTGTTAGGAAACAAATCCAAAACCAAACCTGTTTCCATCACATGTTGACCATTGTCATTTCATAGTTTAGATTTCAATCAACAGTGTTAAGACTAGCATGCATGGCAGAGGATGAAAGGGGGTCCACATAAATTGTTTTTATCTTATGTCAGTGAACAGTTCGCAAACAGTTGGAGCAGGGAAAAAGTGAAAAGTTTCACTTTCACCATCATTTTTTAATAAAATAAATCCTTTTTTGGGTCTGATATTGTTTGTTTTTATCTTGCAAACTGTATATACCACCCATTGATGCATCTTTTTAGTGGGCCTGATATAGATAACTTGTGTTTCTTTTGAGTCTATAGGAAAAGAAAGATTCTTGTTTTAAAGATTGAGTAAAGATTAAATTTGTAAATTGCATTTACTCATCAATTATTAGATGGATTTGTTTATCTTGATGCAATTAAAGTTGTGTTTTTTTGGGACTATAGCAAAAGAGAATGTTGTTTTAAAGATTAGGCAAAGATTCATTTTCTAAGTTGCGTTTAATCATCAAGTATTAGTTGAATTTGCACATCTTGATTCTTGTAATGGTCTTTTGGTATTTTTTTTAAAATAATTTTGTTATGCTAATTGTCATTTATTATATAGGGGCACGAGGGAAAGCACACCTTGTAGCTTTATAAGAGACTCAAATGACAGTATAACCCCTGGTTCGAGTACAAGGCCTACAAAGCGACATGCTTCTAATCATATTATGCATAATTCAATGCAGAGGATTATGCCTTCTGCTCAAGAAATCGATGGATTCTTTGCCCATCATGCACAGGAACAGCAACGGCTTTTTTCTGAGAAGTAAGTTAACCTTAACCTTTAGTCTCATAAACAAGTTTGACTTTGACCCTATGGATTTTGTTGACCAAAGGTCGGATTCTCATATGTGATAACAAATGCAGGTACAACTTTGATATCGTGAATGAAAAGCCGCTTAAAGGGCGTTATGAATGGGTGAGAGTGCAACCCTAGATGAAGGTGGATATTTAATAAGTAATAACATTGTAGGATAGCATCAACATCATAATTTGAAGATAAGAAACTAGGATTAATTAATAATATCTAGTGTTATGTAAAGTGCAAACAAAATAGTTGTGTAATCTAATGGTCTCTTCAAGATAGCAGGGCTGATGAAATTGCATACCTAACATATTTAGGGTAGTATGGAAAGGAAAAATGTTATTTGTGCCTTTCTTTAAATTGCAAGTCATAAATAATTGCTTAGTGTTCATGTTCATTTAGTTCAACTGTTTAAAAGTATGCATGTTTTAATGCTTTGAAGTGTTGCTCCTCGCAAGCTTATACAACTTGAGGCAAAAAGGTTGCATATCTTTATCTGATTATTGTGTTTTTATGCTTTCCTAATTAAAAGCAACTGGAAATGTACTTGTGTGTGTTGTGGTGGTAATTTCTTTATGGGCTCTAATATGAAAACGTAAATACAAAAATATATCGTAACAGTTATAGTTCTGAAGTGGAACCTTAAAACATCAAGTAACGGAGCGAAAGAAACAACGTTAACAGGACAAAATAAACTTAACAAATATGTTGAGTTAACGCATGTGTTTAATATTTTTCCAAAAATAAAAAAACGATATCAAATAAGAAATAAACATTTGTATGCAATGATGAAAAAAACTATTTAATCTGCTATTTTTTTGAAAATGAAAAAAGAACGATAGCAAATTAAAAAATAAACTTTTGTTTAACCGTTACAGATGCATCAAATGACTATTAGGTTGTAGATTAATAATAGAATTAATTTGGTTGGTTTTGTTTGGTTTCATTCTTTCTATGGTATGGTTTCGAGTAAATATAGCTACTAATAAATTGGACTCGCCATTCAACCTAGAAATCGTGGAAACCGATTCATAAGACACGGTGAACATGTGAGTTATGAAAGTGAGCAAAAGTGAGCTAATAGTGCACATTTGATTCAATTATTATAAACGTGAGCAAATAGTGCACATGTGATTCAATTGCTGTCAGTAGTGAGTACTGAGTACCCTTTGGAGTTGAAAGTTTGTAGTTTAGATTAGACTAAGATTCCTTGACACCACTCATTGAATAATGTTGTATAGACTAAAAAGCTACTCAGTCACAATAGCTTCAGTACATCTACATCAGGTAACTCCAGCCTGTGACAAATACACCCCTGTTAACACTCACCATACATCCATGCATAAAAAAACTAGCAACTTTTAGTTCATTTTCCATCTTTTTCAATAAGGTTTTTTTATAACTATTCATCTTTATTTTCAATTGTTTCACCACTTTCAACTCTTTATATCAATAAAAATCATCCTTTTCACACTAAAACATAAATAAAATATATTCGATTTGACGTTTTCAAGAGAGTAACCGAAAATTTAGAGGTTATACGGAGGCAAGTAGGCAACTCTTTCTGGTATCATAGGTTTAAGGGTTGGTTTTAATGAGCACACAACTTTCCTAAATTCCGCGCATACAAACTTTTTAGAATATTACAAGTTACCGAACCAGTTGTCTTATTAGTTTATTGGCGTTGATGCGTGGTTTTAAAAATTAGTTAACAACTTTAACTTATAGTGTGAATTTGTAATGTTAGAAACATAAGCTAGTATTAAAGTCTGAAACTCTAGTTCTTCATTGTAATTAACTGACAATAGAATTTTATTGGTTTTGTTTTATAGTTCTGATGATCTTGAACTAGTCAACTAGACGTGTCACTGTGCATCTCTGGGCTACTGGGCTTATCCACGTTTATTATTGGGCTATGTGTAAATGATAGAAGACACCAGGGCCCATGCAACTATTGGCCTGCAATTTACAAACATTTCTTCATGGTCATGGACTGAGGGTCAACCAAATCGTAGTTTTTTTTTTAAATTATTTATATGTAACGCATGTTACGGTTTTTTAACCAACCCTTAAGATTTTTGAACGCTGACAATCGAGACTCTAGACTTATTTACAAAAGATCAACTTATAAATGTGGCATTTAATAAACAAGTGAAAAAGGAGGGAACTGAACATCGGATTCTATTTAGTGCTTCGGTTGTTTAAGGAGTCAAATTGTAAGATTTTTGAATGCTCGAGATTTTCATATACAAAACTGATCAAAATTACCTGCTCTTTGTCGCGGTTCGGTTTTGAACACAAGAACATCACAATTACAAGTTTTTGGGTTATTTTGGTTTTGGTGATTTTAATAACGTAGGTACGTCATGATGATAGTTGATATTTACACATGCTTGGATGATTCGTTATTATATCGTTATAATACTATTACTAAATATATGGTATTTGATAGGGATAGATATCAATTAAAACAAATATGTTAAAAATAAAAACTCTTATCAATTAAAACAAATATGTTAGAAGTAAAAACTCTTATAAAAAAGGGCAAATATGAAAGAAATTTAAAGAGAAAAACAAGAATACACTATGACTTTTTATATGGTGTCATAAAATAAAAAAATTACTAATTTATCCTAATGTTTTGTATTATATAGTACTAAATATATAAAATATCAAAGTGAAAATTCTCCTCACTTTTTAGTTTTTAATTATGTATTTATTGTGAAACAACTTTATATCCTCGTGTATTATCAACTTAATATAGCAAGACAATTAAATCATACATATTATACACGTACGTCGTACCATAGGATGCTTTAATATTATTACACTCCTAAAAAAGCATTGGCGTGCAAATGCTCCAAAATCATTTTCTTTTCCTAAAAAGTTTTATGGCCATCAAAAGGTCCCCTTTGAGGACGACATGTTTTAAAAGAAAAACAAATTGTCAAATACCCATCATTTCTCTTACTCTAAAATTCTTACCCTAAGATAATTAGATTACATATCTAATTTTTCCAAATTATTCAAACTCAAGAACAATTAAATCATTTTATACATCCAAAAACTATATAATAGTATAAGCATTTTAATATGGCAATTTAATCCCATTTACGACATTAGTTATTCTCAAATTAAAAAAAATACAAAACGTGTATTATAAACTGTTGACGCTTTAATTTAACTTTACTGTCTTGACTAATACTAAATATTATCTGGTCTAAATACCCATTCTCACATGCACAAACATCGTTGTGAAATGTTTTTAGGAGAGTTAAGTGATCTCTACTTGATATCTCTTTTACTTTATTTATTATGTTCTATAAATATGACAGCAACCAAATATTACGTGTGAAGTGATGATGACTATAGTTTTTCTTTATGTAAATGATGGTGTAACATTATCAAATTGCTACCACCGTAAGCTTTCATAATGTAGGTGTTACTTTATGGGTAAGGATGGGCACTCATGTAAATTTGGCCAAAATGTATTTCCCTTATAAGAAAAATAAAATTTAGGTCAAAATTTTATTGGCAAGTAAGATCTTGTATATAAAATCCATTTACTACGTTCCAACTTTTAGTTATAACAATATCTAGCTAAGATTACATAATGAAGATAAACTTTTATGATTTATAAAGCTAACATGTTACCCATAAACTATGAAAATAACTAAGTTTTTTTAACAAACTTTTTTTTTAAACTTTTCAACAACATCTAACATTTAGAATTTAAACCTACACCAGTTTTTATGAGATGCAATCACTAATGTCACTAGACTACAAGACTATGAGTGTAAAAATAACAAGTTAACGACATGCGTACGTATAGCTACCTACATACGTGAGTATACAAGTATATATGATTGGACACAGATCTTTTTCTCCTTTACAATAACGATATATTCAAGAAATTTTATAATTAGTTAATTTCCCAAAAAAATGCATTCATTCATTTATGAATACGTAATTGATAAGTTTATTTTGTCTGAAACACATAGTTTATAGATTTCAACAATTAATTTATATTTTTTTTCTTCTTCAAAATAATTTGACTTTTTGCGTGAAAAGAAGTAAAGAACAAAGTTCATGATTCTCCATCTATTTACTCCCGTTTTCCTCCTTAAATTATGCACTAATGACCCATTTCCCTCATCAATCTCATACAATCAAACGCCCAATGTCTCCGTTACTTGATTTAAATATAAACTAAATTGTCTTAGCTTTTAAACTGACAAAATATCTAATATTTTGAGAAAAAAATAATTGTCAAGCAACCCCGACATAACACATTGTTTACTCATATTAAAAGATTACTCAATTAAACATATACTTAACTAAAATCACCTTTTAAAAGTTTAAAATTTTTAAGTGATGTGTTTAGTGTTCACAAATGTTTCTTCATTTTTATGGCTATCGAAAAGTATTTTACAACTGAATAACCTTTTATATTGAAATCCTTGTTCATACTTATACATTCATTTTTATTTCATTTTGATAGCATTTGTACCATAAAGAAAAAACAATTATTATTAATTGTTTTGATGACCCTACAAGAGAAAGAGAGGCCCATTGCTTTGGACATTTGCAATCTTATGATTTTGCATAATTGACCAAAATATGGCAGAAGAAGCTTACAAACATTTGTGTTGTTCCAACACTTCACCATTCTTTTTCTCCTCTGTCTTTCTTCATGGACAACCATCACCACCATCGCCGCCACCCTCCGCCTCAATCTCAACTCACTCCGGCCAAGAGTTCCCGCCAACGCTATAACGAATGGTTTGTCACTCTTTCATATATGTTCTTTTATTCTTTTTTGTTATAACGCTATAGATATACATATTTGGTCCCTATATTATTTAACGTGATTTATAATGTAACTCGGTTGTATAAAATAAAAAAAGTTATGATCTTTCATACACAGGATATTTCGTGATGTTCCAAGTGATATAACGATTGAAGTTAATGGCGCCATTTTTGCGTTGCATAAGGTAACTTCTTGTTGTGTACTCATTTTATTGAGATCGCGTGTTAAAGTTATACTTTCAAATACATGCTTTTGCTATCGTTATTCTTTTTGAATATTTAACATGAACTTTTGTTTTAGAGCTCGGATCTTTTTTTTTTAAGAGCGTGTGAGTTTGACCATAAGGTCAAACTTTCATCGTGACAACAATATGTGAGCTCATACACAATTATATCATATCCAATTGACAAGAACTATCTTTTGAAGATAAGTTCATACAAAATTGCTTCATACCCTTTGTTTCTGCTACATCAATCTAAAAATCAAAAGTTCTTAAGAATCTTGAAAAAGTTTGACCAAAAAGTCAAACATCCATTTATAAGTGATCAGTGAATTCAAACACAATTCCTTCACATCAAATAAAATCTTACTTTTCAATTTCATCTCCTTCATATTATACTTCTACTAACCTTATTCAGCAATTACATTTCCTAAGACATTTGAAGGAAGTACGAGTTTGACCAAATAGTCAAACTTCTATCCTGCTATTAATCAATGAATTCACACACAATAGCTTCACACCCAGTTGAAAAAACATGTTTTTTCTTTGCAGTTCCCGCTCGTTTCTCGATGTGGTCGAATCAGAAAACTCGTAGCAGATCATCGCGACAATTCCATATCAAAGGTAGAACTTCTTAGTTTACCAGGAGGTGCAGAAACATTTGAGCTAGCTGCAAAATTCTGCTACGGTATCAACTTTGAAATAACATCATTAAACGTTGCTCAACTATGTTGTGTCTCCGATTACCTAGAAATGACCGAAAAATTCTCAACCCGTAACCTCGGATCGCGTGCCAACGAGTATCTAGACACTGTTGTCACCAAGAATCTTGAAATGTCAGTTGAGGTCTTGAAACAGTCAGAAAACTTGCTCCCATTAGCTGATGATTTGAAAATTGTCACTAGATGCATTGATGCTATAGCTTCTAAAGCTTGTGTTGAGCAAATTGCATCAAGCTTCTCGCGACTCGAGTACAGTAGTTCGGGTCGGCTTCACATGAGCCGACAAGTGAAGGGGGAAAGTACTGACTGGTGGATTAAAGATCTATCCGTTCTTCGAGTTGATATGTATCAAAGAGTCATGAGTGCAATGAAATGTCGAGGTGTGAGGCCCGAAAGTATCGGTGAATCCCTTATGAGTTATGCTGAAAAGGAGTTAACGGGGTTATATCATCTCAACGGTAAAAAGCCCGATGCTCGTGGGGTGTCAGGACCCGAACGAATCGTGGTTGAGACAATTGTCGGTTTACTTCCAGTTGAGAAGCCTGCAGTGCCACTGAGTTTTCTTTTCGGGCTCTTGCGGGCTGCAGTGATGCTTAATTGCTCGGGGGCATGTCGGGTTGATCTAGAAAGGCGGATCGGGTCACAGTTAGATTCAGCAACACTCGATGACCTTTTGATCCCGTCTCTACGCCATGCAGAAGACACGTTGTTTGATGTTGATGCGGTTCATAGGATTTTGGTCAACTTTTCGCAGCAAGATGATAGTGATGAAGAAATAGATGATGGTGAGGGTGGTGATGGTTCGGGGTTCGAGTCGGATGGGCCGATTCGCCTTCACAAACGGCTTTAGTCAAAGTCTCGAGGCTGGTTGACAGTTATCTTGCTGAGATCGCCCCGGAAATGAACCTTAAACTTTCCAAATTCATTGCTGTGGCAGAGAGCTTACCCTCGCATGCTCGTACAGTTCACGATGGTCTGTATCGATCCATCGATGTTTATCTCAAAGTATGTAAGTTTTTTGTTTACAGTTTATAGTTTACACTCCCTTAATTAGAAAAACATGCATCTTGACTTTTTGGTCAAAGCTAGCAAAGTCAAAGCTAATATTTTTTCAATCATTTTAGTAAAATTAAAGCTATCTGGTAACTTGGTAAGGTTATCGGAATCAAACATAAAGAAGCTTTGAAAATGCCACTTTCATGGTCAAATTGACTTATCAAGTTCAAGGTCAAATGTTGACCATTTGACATCAAAAGTCAAGCTATACACTTCCGATACAGTTCTTACAACACTTATAAACCTGCAGGCTCACCAGGGTCTATCAGAATGTGACAAAAAGAAGCTATGCAAACTGATTGATTTCCACAAACTATCACCAGAAGCCAGCGCACACGCTGCACAAAACGAACGTCTTCCTCTTCAATCGATCGTTCAAGTCCTTTACATCGAGCAGCTAAGGCTCAGAAACGCCTTATGCTGCAACTACCCTGAAGACATCCACAAACAGCCACCACCACACTACCAGTCGTGGCGGATCAACAGTGGCGGCCTCAGTGCCGCCATGTCACCAAAAGACAACTACGCATCACTGAGACGCGAAAACCGTGAGTTGAAACTCGAGTTGACTCGGTTACGAATGAGATTGAATGACTTTGAGAAAGAACATGTGTGTATGAAGAGGAGTATGGAGAAATCGAGCTCGCATAACTTCATGAGTAATTTTTCGAAGAAGATTTCGAGATTGAATCTGTTTGGGCTTAGTTCTTCAAGAGGATCAAGTTCTCCATCTAGGCATTCACAAAGAACTGATTCTAAGGTAACAGTGAGGACAGAATGAAGCAAGTTTTCATGTATTTTGTTTTCTTTTTTTACTGTTATTTAATATTTAAAATGCAGTTTTTCATTCTCTGTTCTCAGATTTGTATATAAATTGTGTTGATTTTGCCCTATCTGTGTTAGTGTTAGACTGGTGTTCGAACAAGGACATTTGAGTCTAGAGGTGTAAACGAGACGAGTGGCTTGTGAGCTACTCAGCAACTAGCTAAAAACTCGAATATGGTCGAGCTAATACATGGAGCTCATTTAATAAAGAAGCTTGAGCCCGACCTAACGAGCCTTATATTTTTCTAATAATAATTATTAAATATATAATTATGATAAAATAATATATTATGTTATATATAATAATAGTTTTAGTTATAAAAATATATATAAAAGTAAATATAAAAATATATAAATAAAGTAATTAAATAACTAAATTATTAATAAATAGTAAACGAATCGAGCCTTAGCAAGCTCAAGATTGAAAAAAAAACTACTCAAGAGCTCAGTTTGAGCTTGAAAAATAGAGCCCTAAACGAGCCGAGCAAGAGCTCTTTTAAGTTAAACACGACAAGCTCGCGCTCGACTTATTTGCATCCTTAGTCGAGTCTTCAAGGAACAATTAAAGTTGCCTTTCTAAATTTAGTTCGTTCTAGTTACAGTTTACCTATAATGAGTCAGATTATGAAACTTACAACAAGAAAATCACATATCAAATCACTTTATTTAAAATAATAATATATATATTTTAATAATATAATATTCCTAATCATTGTCAGCATATTAATCATCTACAAAATTCAAGGAGAAAAAATGTGTGGGTGAAGTCAACTCGACAAAAAAACCATTTGGACATGTTACCAAACGCTGCCTGATTTAGACATGTTACCAAACCTGCCTGACCCGCCACATGGCCGCAATGTGCTTCATTCAATAGCTCTAATAGCTCAAGAATGTAGGATGAAACAAGCTCAAAAATATCAATATAGATAACAAAATACATCTTTAAAAATAAAGTACTGTTATTACCATCTTAAAGTCACCATAACATTCCCAACTCGGAACATTTTCAAGATTCAAGAAACAAGAACACGAACAACTCAAACTCTTAAACAACAGAATTATAAGACAGATTAAAATACCCAGATCATGATCTTACAATGATTTTGTATAGAATCGGATCCCAACTGCAGCACCCAAGATCACCAATGGAACCAAGAATTGCAGGATCTTGATGATGAACTCAGGCGTTTTGTCTTGGTTGTAATGAGCCTGAACTGGAGGCTTGTACTCAACCTTTGAGGGGATTGTTGCTGTATCTATATCACCCACATAAAATTCATCCATCATAGTTTTTGCGGTTGTGCTATGGCCCACATCTTCAAAATCATCGGTTGCATCCTTTCCTGCAAAAGTTCATAATAAGCACACATTCTTTGAGTAGTAAAAAGTAAAAACTAACACACGTAATGCACCTGATTTACCCTTGTTCTTTAGTTACTGCACAACCATCTTGCTATCTTATACCGGTAAAATTTGATATACAAAGACAAAAAATGAGTATTGTACCTGTAGCAGACAACAAAACGTCATCGCCTCCAGGATGATCGTCCAAGAACTTTGTCACATCATAGACCTACACCAAAACATTAAACCATAACCTAATCAAAACAACTTAATGAGTGATGATATATAAAGTTGTTAATATTCATGGAACATGATGATTACATGGTCCAATAATTTATATGCATCCAAGGTTATCATCAGAACACTTGTTTAGATGTTTCTTTATTATATCAAGATAACCAAACAAAAAATGAAGAAAACTGAGAAACTGTCATTGTAACTGTCTAAATGTTGTAATTGTTTTCCTTTACGGGTTGGATTCGCGAAGTAATAGTCGTATTAAAGCTATTCATGGGGTTCATTTATATGGTTCTGAAGTAGTGTTTAAATGTGAGTTAAAGCTGATTAAACATGGTTACTGTTCTCAATCACATAGTTGACTTTAGAAGATTGATTATTGTAGTAAATGTAAGACTGACTACATGTCCCTAGCTTTAATCAACAAATTATCTCATCCACGTTCTCAAGTCACGATATTCGCTTAAAAAAGTTAAATCCTCAAAACAGTTTGAGTCGAACTACAGCGTGTTGAAAGGCCCCCTAAAACTTCAGTATTCAATGTGTGTTTATATACGTTTACATTCAATAAAAGACTAAAAGAGCAAATCTACCTCATGTTGCATACTCCTTTTCAGGAAAATGCAAAATTTTTATCTTTAAAATTATTTCAAACCAGCATACAATCTTTACTTGTTTATTTGCAAAGAGGCCTTCAAAAATTATCCTATTTGGTCCTTAAACATCATCAGAAGATATTAGTGATCCTGACTATAGTCCAAGACTTCTCTTGATATTGTGAAGTTAGGAGTACTTTAGGCATTAGATAATCAAATACGCTTATTGATTAAGTACATTCGACGAATAAAGCAAATTCAACTAAATCAAAGCTCATACCAAACTCTGAACCATAACATGAATCACAGATTGAATCCTATATTAAACACTTAACTAACAAGCTTCATATCAAAATTCTAATTCAAATCCACTTATTTTGACTATAAAGTCAAACAAAGCTCCTGCATCTGAATGAAGACAAATCCCCAAATTATTCGATGCAACAACAACCACCAGTAATTAACATAAAATAATCAGCAGAAAAAACAACACAAACTAGCATCAAATCGATCAAATCCACAAAAATTAGCCCCTAAAAATGCAAAATTCAACGATAAATTAAAAAAATTAACAAAACAAATGAATCCACCTACCACAAAAGAAACTGTAATTACATCGACGCTGCTAATCAAACATCAAATCAAGTCAAACACTGATATCAATCATCAATCACATCATCGATTTCACCGTATTCGATCATACGAACAAGATATACATACCTTTCCATCGATTATGAGCCAGCAGTCTTTGGGACTGTTGTGCTCAGCAACTTCCTTCAAAGTATACACTTTACCCATTAGCGATGCCCCAAAAGATGCAGAATTACAGCAGATCTGTGAAGCCTCAAATTGAGATCTGTAAACAACACTTTGAAGATGAATTGAAGGTGGGTTGTCAGAGATTTAGGTGGGAGCTTGAAGGGGTTATTGTTGATGAGTGGATTATTATATGGCAGATTGTTTGTGTGGGGTTGGTGGGATGAGGTAAAATGTGGTAGAGTTGAAGAAATTGAGTGGAATGATTATTATTTTGTGTCTTAATAATATGGTGAGGTTTGAACCTAATAAGAAGTGGGGTGAAGCAAACTATTTTATAAAAAATATTAAAAAGTTTATATAATCGAGCTGAAAATATTATAAAAAAGAGGGGGGCGAGGGCCCTCTGACTCCTATCAAGCTTCGTCATTGATATAAACACATTATAAATAGACACCCTTCTATACGTTTCTTATAGTATCATAGGCGTATGGGTTCGAAAACATTAAAAATGAAGAAAGTTTAAGGGGGGCTGTCAGAGTGCTATACGTCCTATATAGCTCTATATGAACCCCTATACGACACATATAATGTTATATGACGCGTATAGCAAATTTCGACATTGGCTACTAGGAACAATTCAAGGGGGTGTTAGAGCGGTTATACGCCTCATATAGGGCTTATAAACCCACCTATACGCCACGTATGGTGTTATACGACCCGTATAAAAAATTGGGTTGTTGATTGATAATCAAAGGGTGTCTAGATATCGGGACCTTGAGTGTTTAATAAACTCTAAATGAGTAATTTCAAAGGCAAATAATATAATTTTCCTAATATCTATGTTAAGAAGGCTATGCAAATAATTTTTCCAATAATTGGAATAAGTTGATATGTATATTAGGGGGATAATATGATTGAAAGGGACGTTTTGTCGTGGTCTATGTATATATGATAGTGAATAAACAATTTATAGTGTCATTGTATGATTGTATCTTATGGTGTTCTTATATATACCAAGGGACCACATGATTATGTATGTGGCGAGCACATGATCATGCGGTGAGTGATGACATACATGTTTAACTTTAAGTAAGATTGTGTCGTGTGATGCACATAATCCTAATATGTTTTGTTAAATGAATGGTTTTAGAAATCAGTAGAACGGGTAACCGAAAACCAGTCTCCTCGTGTTTGACGTGCATTGGTTGGACCACTAGTGTTGAGCTGACTAATGTTTGAAATCGCTGAAACGACGCATAAGTTAGCAAAGGCAATAAATACCATATGCACTATTGCTTGTGGCGGTGGTTTCACAACGGTGGTCCTTAGGTATGGTGTTTCTTTTCATACATGGTGTTGTTGTGAGGGCACTTAGGACAATGACCTTATCTGGTGTTTCTTATGGTGGTTCTAGGATATAGTTGATCATGATAGTTTTCAACAGTCACAACAAATAAGGGTCTCATAAGGTCATCACACGTCAGGTCATGCTAGTTGGTTGGTGAACTATCACTTGTTATGTAAGAAATGGGAAACATTGGCATAGTGAGGGAGCTAGGGTAAGGGGAGAAGTGTGGATTAAGAGGATGACCGAGAAAGAAAAACGGAAAAGCAAAATTATCATGACTAATGACTAAATGCGTATCATATATGTATTCGGGTTTCTAACTTTTGACTATTATTAGTGACTTTAAGCACAATGGGATCGCAAGTGACTTGTTGCACTATGTTGAGATTTATGATTGAATAACATCAAGTACGATCCAATATGAAGACACGCCTTACAGCAGATGCTTTTTCTGTCCAAAGCTTCGTAAATAATGAAAAACAAGCTACTATACGCTCCTTAAGCATATAAGTGACTAATAATGTTTAGTAGCCCATGCTTAAGGATAGCCTAAAATTTATGCTGAGCCAACTTAAACTTACATTAGTTGCCTTACGCTTATGATTTGATTCGTTGATTATACGCCAAATCATACGCCAAATCGACTTAGTGTATATCTAATTTAGTGTTAATTTCTTCGTTTTCCCTCAGTGCAATTCAAACATTCAATATCATTCACTACTCAATACCCCACTACTAGGATAAAAGGAGGCTTAAAATGAATATTTATTTTGAACTTAGACAAATACAGTCCGATGATTTAAAAAAAAAATAGCTTTGTAACATAACAATCAATTTTCAGGATTGTTCTAATTAAGTTATTTATAATTTTTTTTTCTCAATCAGGTAACTCATAAAATATTTTATCCAAATCAGGTAATTAAAATTTTAAAATTATTATAATTAGGTCACTCATAAATTTATAAAATATTTTTTAAGAAATTAACAATATTTATAAAAAAACCAAATTTTTAATTTTTTTGAAACACTCTTAAATTTACGGTAACCTGAACACTTTTAAAATTATAATAACCTGATTTGAACAAATAAAAAAATAATAATCTAATTAGAACACTTTTAAAACTTATTATTTTATAAAGGTTTTTTTTTTCAATAATGATAAATTTAAGTATTTAACTACAATACTACAATTGTCCTCCTCGATTCATCAACCCATGAAGTTTCCAACTGGACTCAACCCAGGCCCAATAGCCCCAACCACCTCACTACAAAACCCTAACCGAAACCCTAATCCTCAACACAACACAACGCCATCTTCATCCTCCAGCTACACCAGCGAGGGAGGCTCGAGCAACAGTGGTGCAACAATGGTGTCAGGATCCGGTATCTGCGCGAAGGAGGTCGTGGTGGACGCTCGCCACCACATGCTGGGCCGATTATCGTCGATTTTGGCCAAAGAACTGCTCAATGGTCAGAGGGTCACCGTCGTCCGATGCGAAGAGATCTGCCTCTCCGGCGGCCTTGTTCGTCAGAAGATGAAGTACCTCCGGTTTCTCCGCAAGCGCATGAACACTAAGCCATCTCATGGTCCCATTCATTTCCGTGCTCCTTCGAAGATCCTTTGGCGCACAATCAGAGGGTACACTGTTGTTCTGATGTTTTTTGTGTTAGTGTAGAGATTTATGTTTGTTTGATGTATATGTATGTGTACGTATTTGGTTTATTTCGTTAGGTGTTTACTCTATTATGTAGATAGATACCCAAAGGCTAGGTAGCACCGAAACGGGTACGGGAGGTGGGAACGGTACGGGTACGGGAATGACAAATATCAAAAATTCTAGATACGGGTACGGCAAAGAAAATATAAAAATATATCAAATAATTTCTAAAATAGACATTAAAGTATTAAACAAATTCCAAAAACAAATTCCTTAGGTAATTAATATCAATAATCAAATCTTTTTTATAACCCTGGTCGTCTAGTCCATATACTTAATTTCACTGCAAGATGTTTTAAAACTTAAAAGGTTGAAGGGAATCGTTGATGTGTTCCTATAAAAGCTGATTTCTTATTACACACTTTATTACACACTTACACTATGGTTCTTCTTCAATCGCGAGTGTAAGTTACTAAAAACAACTCAAAATTAAAAAAACTTAGAATATCCTTCGCCAAACTAATGTAGTTGGCTGAAGAATGAAGAATTGAAGATGTATAATGTATTTCAGTGCAAAATGTCTTCGATTAGGCTGAAGAAGTATATTAGACTGAAGAAGTCGATTAGGTTGAATGCGATTAGGCGTCTGATTGTCTGATTGAAGAAGGCTGAAGAAGTCAATTAGGCTGTGGCGGAGTGGCGGTTGAAGGTAACATCAAAAGTCTTAAACCGAAACCCTAAACTAAAATCGAAACTCCGAGGAAACTCCTTCGAAACGTCCCCGTCTGTACACCCCGAAACCGATACGGCCTCGAAACGCTTTGGACGCGTTTCTGATTCCAGTAAGTACCCGAAAGGGTACTCCACCCTTTGGGCCGCTTCGGTGCTTCTGAGCCCAAAGGTTGTGAGTTTTTGAGTTAGAGTAGTTATAAGTTATTGATTGGCATTTTTACCGATATAAGTTTTGTTCTTTATAAATGAATCGTCTGTATATAGTGACGGGGGCTGTGTAGGACTAGTTGATGTATTCAAATGCAAACCTGTAGAAAATCATTGTATACATGAATTGATGTATTTAAATGTGATTAGTGAAGCGGTGATTTCTATTTTTATGATGTTTGAGGCTGCTTACGATAATAGTTACTGTATGATATTGATGCTACATTGTATCTTGACCAATGAATGTGGTTTTGTTTAAAGGAATCTTTTTGTATTTAAGAAGACGTTGATGGCGCAAGTGATTGCCACTAAAGTTGTATGATTTGTTGTGGTGGTTTATGAGGCAAATTATTATAGAATTGTTATGTGTATATATTCTGAGCTGTGATTTGTATGTTTAGGATGATTCCACACAAGACCAAGCGTGGGGCAGCTGCACTTGCTAGGTTGAAGGTTTATGAAGGCGTTCCTACTCCTTACAACAGGAAGAAAAGGATGGTCATCCCTGATGCTCTCAAGTTAGTATCTTTATCTAGATTATATATTGATGGTTCTATGCTGTATTTTTAGTAGTAAATTTGTGTTAATTTAGTTTGTATTTTATGTTCGGTAAACGTGACTTCTGATTGCATTCGCCCCTAAAAATATATAATGCAGGGTTTTGAGGCTTACGGCTGGACACAAGTACTGCTTGTTGGGACGACTATCATCTGAGGTTGGATGGAATTACTATGAAACCATCAAGGTAAACATTTGTTTTTTACTCCTTGGTGATTGTCAATATATGATAATTGTTGGTCATCTGACTTCTTTTGAAGCATCTCTTCATACTTGTTAGACGTACCTGATTTCTGTGTTTGCTTATACGACATATTTTTGTTTTTTAACGTTTTTGTTGTGAATGTGCATGACAAATAAAATAAGTTAGTTTTTTTGCAGTTCGTTTGCCTTTTATAGATATACTTGAGAACATTTAGCACACTTAGTTTTGATGCAATAGTTTATGCATAATAAGTTTATAGATGCTTGTGAACCATAATGCACTCTTTACTGGAGTGACTTGTACAGCCTTGTAAAGTTATTAAAACTTGCCTACAAATGTAATTTTTATTGGTACAGGTTTGGTTCTGGTTTTTTTATTGATTTTTTTGTTCTTTTTTTGACTTTTTTTGTTCTTTTTTTTGACCATTTACTGGAACAGTTTGATCTCAAAAGGGTAAACTAGTATCTCACAAAATATCTTTTGCTACACAAATTTCTTTGTTTTTCTACTACGCTGATTTACATCATAGGGAATTTGTATCTACGAGTTTCTCGATTACAAATTACTGTCAAATGGAAGTTGATTTTACTTTATAGTCCTTGCTGACTGTTTATCATGGTGTACGAGAGAAAGAAGCAGCTGAACAAACTTCGGGCAAAGGCAGAGAAGGCGGCAGAAGAGAAACTGGGTTCACAACTGGAGATCCTCGCCCCAGTTTCCTACTAAAGGTTCTAATTTTAGTTTCATGCTAGGATTTTTGTATTTGATGATGTTGGCTTCTTATATTTTTATTTGCAATATCAGGATTTTTGTCTCAGACATAATCTCGTCTAATCAAATGTTCTTTTGTTTAATCTTGTGATAAATGATTGCACAAATATCTGAGGACGTGCTTGCATCATTTCTTTGTTTTTAATCGGTAAAAACATTTGTTTACATGTCTGATTGATTTGGTAGTTTAGGGTGAGTTGACAATAAGTTTGAGAATGATCATGTAACTGTTTCTTTATGTTGGTTAAGTTTTACATGTGTAATAATTAGGTATGTGAATAGATTCGTGTACATACTTTTGCTCGTGTTGTGTGGCTGTTTATTCTATTATATGTCCTTAAACATAGTCTACTACCCTTTTCTTCTTATGTCTTCTTCATTAGTACCATTGATGCTAAAACCAAATTGTCATTCAATGTAGAGACTATACCAAATTGTCATCTGAGATCATATTATCTCGATGCGTTTGGCGCTTTATAAAACCAAGAGTGAAAGATGATCTTACCACATGCGCTTGTTGTTTTTTGAAGATTAATCACTTGGTTTGTTAACGTTAACTTCCTTCGCATAAAAACCAAACATCCCGCTCGTCCATTACCATTAGTAGTGGGAGAATGTGGAGGCATGATCGAGTCAAGATGATACAAATCAATCCTTTACGTCAATGATTTTACCTTTTTTTGAAGAAGTGGAGATCTATCTCCTTTTCATTTCTATTTAAGATTTTAATACGCGTTTTTCTTTTCTTAAGAATTAATATAAGATCGTCCGTGTAATTTGCTCTTTTTGGATTACTATGTTGTCATGTTTATAATAACAGACCTATCATTATTTATCTCAAATATCAAGTGTTATACATGTTTAGTTGATTAATGTAAACCATACAATTTGTCACGACTCGTCTAAATACTGGTCATGATGCTTGAGTTTTGAAAGATTTTAGATAGTTCGAGAGATAAGACTCCAAAATACAGTTAAGGAATGTCGGAATTACTAAAGAAAACTTTGTAATCATGCATTAGATATTCCTAAGAGATATAAAATATCTAGGTTAGTTGTATAGATTTTGTATAGAATGATCAATGATCTATATTAGAAATGCTCTTATCAAAGACAAGATATAATTGATATCTTATAATTTAGTATGTTTTAATAATTTACTACTGACAATATTTATATTTTAGATATTTAATTATTTAGTTTATTTATTTATAATCATTTTTAAACTTAAGCTGAACTTGCCACGTATCCTTATAAAACTTTTTTTATTTATTATATAGTATATATTAAAACAACCAAAAATAAAATCTTGTTTGACATGAATTTCTAAAAAGTAAATATAACAAATAAGAAAATTGATTTTATATTATATAATAAGTAAAAAAAGGTTAAATTACATAAAAATCAAAAAATAACGAATTTAATAGATGTGATTATCTTCTTTTTCACTAAACACACACTATTTCTACTCTACATCTAAAATTCGGTTTTGTTTAGGTAAGGTTTGGTTTCTTTTCCTTCTTGTTGCTTGCTAATCGGTTTGCTATGATGTGTCTGTCGTTCTAAAAACCCTACATCTAAAAGCATCACACTTGTTAAGTTGTACTTTGTATGATTTTAACATACAATCATTAGCTAGGGAATATAACATTTTACCTTAAAAATTCCCTTTAAAGACATATGTAATACGTTTAGGTAAAATTTTTTAACACCAATATATATGTAATGAAACCCAAAAAAAAAACCCGCTCTAACAAGGCACTAGAGTAGCTAGGTTACATTGAAAAAATAAAAAATACATTAGAAGTTGAATAAAACCATTCAGTTCAATTTAAAAAGAGCATTTTTTTAATTTACTTTTGACCATAAGATAAGCCAAAACCTAATATATTCCATCAGTTTCCGGTTAGAAAATTCTGCTTTGATCCTAATCCTCCAGATGCACCAACATGTCACTAAGAAAATCGCCTTAACCAATTTACTTTTCATTGAGGGAGCGATAAGGTTTTATGTATCTTCAACAAGTCCAGAATGATGAAGGCAAAAACAGGTAGTAAACAACACCATTAACCCATGTACTGCCAAACCATAGAAGCGTAATAACAAGAGGTTAATAGGTGTTTCACAGATTCTAGGAGTTGCTAACATAAAGGACATAAGGCAGCCCCGACATTCACATACATTTTCGTGAGAGCACAACAGGTAGGGTCTCGTTCCATCTCGGCCCTCCACACAAAAATTTGTATCTTTTTTACATCTGATTATATCGTTTAAAAGATGTAGGAATTTGGAAGATGGTTGTAGTTCGGAATAAGATCTTGGATTGACTTAACCATTTACACCTTGAGGGTCCACATTCCATTACCACCCACTGTTTGTTTGGTGAAAAGTGACATTAAACTTTTTGATAATATGGAATCTATGTCGGATATGTTTGTCCATGGGCTTTAGAAACTTCTTCTGCAATAGATATTCCCATGTTTTTTGTAGTGAATTTTAACGGATACATTGGATGCCCTTACTTTATATGTGCAAGCAATTGAGATGATAACATGTGGTCATATGAGGTAAAGACATAATTATTGCCTGGACCAAGTAATTATGAAAATTGAACCACCAAAAATTATAGCAAGTTGAAATGAAAACGTAGATTAATTTATTTATTAGTTTTTAATAATTTCAATTCCTGCTCCATGTGAAAATAAATAAGGAGAAAGAGATTCGTTATGAATTTTGATAAATACTAATCGAATATTTATTAAGAAGGTTAGAGATATGATTGGAAGATCTAGTATAATGTTTTTATTTATTGTTGAATCGTCCAAATCGTATATGTTTACTATTATTAGTTTATCGTAGACTCGTAGTGTGTGTTTAGAAGTATAATATGTTATTAGTTTTAAAGTAAGCAAAATCCTTTTAAACTAAAAAGTATAATAAGTAATTATAACCATCAAACTCTTTAATCAATGGATGTGATCAAATTGAAAGAAAAAGTTTGTTAGATGAATATTTTAGAAATAATCATTTTTTTTGACTTTTTGTAAATTTCCCCATTTTTTTTAACGTTCATAACTTTTATATACGAAATTATTTTTTATATAAAAATTGCACCATAAAGACGAGCGTTTTGTTATCTTTAAAACGAGTATAGTATTTTTATATTAAAAGATAATATTTTTTTATATTTTTAAGCTCGTATCTTGTCATTATGTTTTTTTTAAATGATTAATATTACAAAATATATAATAATGAAATAATATTATTGTGTATCTCTAATATGTGAAATATAATAATAAATTAACAAATAATTAATCTAATAAATTACAAACATAACTATGTATTTATATTGTAAAACACAATAATAGATAAACATAACACATAATAACAAGTTTATATAATTTAAAAAACAATGACAAAAATAACACATTATGTTTTTTTCAACACTAATAGTTTTGAAAAATACATTGGTGAAAGTATATAATTGTGTACGTCTAATTGTAATACAGAATGATATATAACAAGTCTATATAATCTAATAGAAACATTAACAAAAATAACACAAAATGATTTAAAACGTAAAACACAATGTTGAATACATATAACAAATAATGTTATATATACGACAGATGAACTGATATTTGACACAATAAATGTATAAGACACAATGAACTGACGTATTTGACACAATGACCAAAATACACTCCTCTTTAAAACAATAGAAGAACACATGTAAAGCGACAATCATTTTTTAAACTTTTAGATTAAATATTATTTTTTAAATTTCGTGATAAAATCTGATGTATGTATTTGAAATAAGCTAAACCAAATGATGTAATCATGGTCTTTATAAAAAATTTAATGCAGTACTTTGTGTTCATACAATTCATAATCTAATCATTTTATGACTCACTTAACTAATTATGCATTTTAATACATCTGAGTTAGATACGTAATGGTGTTCTGTGACCTCCATGAACGCTAATGCGGAAGAGAAGGCTGAGGGGGAAATGATCGGGAGGAAAACATCGTTGGTCTTCGTGGCCTAGGTATGTATGCTTTAACGTCCACGTACAATTCCTATGAGAAAAGAGAGGAACGGATGAAGAAGATAACATAAAAAGAGTGGTTTCGGCTTGAAAAATCTACCCTTCCGATGTCCGTGAAGTATGGTACGTTACTAGATGCTAGCAAAGAAACAAATCTAACACCAAATTTAATTTTAAACAAAAAATTGTTAGGTTGATTAAATTGGGCAATTACTTTTTGTAATTAAGAGTCCCGTTTTTCACAACTTTAATTTGAAAAGCAATGGGGAAAAGTGAAACAACAATTGCTGGTGGTTCAAGCATCCCATCCATGCATCATTAGTCAATCTTATCTCTAAAGACCAAGTTCAAAGATTACTTCCTAATCTAACTTAAAGTTATTTGTCGGAGTAATCACTTTATTAGCAACTAGGTTGTATATTATACATGTTGAAGAAATGTTATTTAGAATTTTTTTTTAAATAAGTCATCATATGTTTCTTAAAAACATTTTATATAGAAATAATGAGTAAATTACACGGATAGTTCCTATGGTATGTTCAATTTGTGGTTTTTGGTCCCCAAGTTTGGGAACTACAAGCTAAGTTTCAAAGTATATATAACGTAACAAGTTTGATCCCTGACATGAATGGACAGTTACCTTTTTTCCGATGAAATGTTCAAAATATCCTTACTATTATAAAAAATTACAAATTATATATATATATATATATATATATATATATATATATATATATATATATATATATATATATATATATATATATCAATCTCCAAACCTCTCATCATCTCAAGTCATCGACTACAACCTCGCCGGAACCGACCGGATTTTCCATCGGCTACAGATTGTGGCCGCTGCACTGCACGTAACTCCACCACCACCTACATTGTCATAATCTCCTCTGCATCCAACACCACCACCGCTTTTATCCAAACCACTGCCGCCTTCGTCCTAGCGACCACCGCCCTTTTTCTCACCTACGACCTCCTTATTTCTCTCCCTCTTACCTCTTCTTTGTTGGTTTCAGATCCGAAAATGATTTGTTCTTGTGATTTTGAAATAGGGTTCTTGATCAATCTCGATTACAGGTAGATCGGACTTTTTAGTTGTCGTCGGAGATGATGAATGCGATGGTGTTGTTCAGGTGGAGGAGGTTGTGATGGGTTTCTTTAGAATGTGAGTAGAAATGGTGATGGTGATCGTCCGGAGATGATTATGACAGCTGGCTGGAGATGTGATGGTAGCCGACGAAGATGCGTTTGGGTCACGAAATTAAAAACTTTAGAAACCAACGTGAGCCATTAGTTTTAGTTTTTAATGGCAAAATGGTAATTAACACAAACATAATAAAAAAATTATATAACAAAAAATAACATAAAAATAAAAAAAATAAAAACACAAAAATGTTCCTCTAGTTTTCCTCTTTCATAAAAAAATTATAAAAATAAAAAAATTCTTATGTTTTTACGAAATTCGTTATATTTTAAAAATAAAAAAAATCGTTCACCGTTATTTAGTGAACAATTTTTTTAAAAAAATATATATCAATATTGTAAGAGTTGGAAAGATAAAAAAATACTAAAATTAATGGTGAATTTTTTTTTTGAAAAAATGATTTTGTGAAAAAAAGTTATGAACGATTTAAAAAAAATGGGAAAATAACATGTGACTTGCATGTGATAAGAAATATGTGACTTATATTGGTTCCTATAGTTCTTAAAAAAATGATGGTTATTAAGATAACCCTACCATATATATAAAATTAAAATGATTATTAGGATTTCAATTTTTTTTATTATTTAAGATAGGGGTAGTTTGGTCATTTCACATAACTTAATGAAAAAAGATAATTGTCAGTCCATGTCAGGAACCAAGCCTGTTACGTTAATGCATATTTTGAAACTGACCTTGTAGTTTCTCAATTTTGGGGACCAAAACCGTAATTTAAACATAGCACAGGAACTATCCGTGTAATTTACTCAAAAATAAAAAATACAAGAGGAACACGCCAACCATATTAACAATATATAGTTAGAAAAGAGGTTCAAATACAAAGTGTATTTTTGCTACAAAGTGTGAGAAAACACAATAGGTCAAAAAAAGTCACAAAAAAATTATATCTCACAAATTAAAATCGAATTTTAAAAAAGTAATTTTGAGCTTTTATTTTTCTAGTAGTCCTCACTAAGAAAAAAATAAACGAAAAATAAAAAAATAAAAAATTAACATTTTTTATTGTATCATTTATAAAAGACACAATGACGTCATTGTATCATAAAAGACACAATGAATTTTTTATTATTTTATCTTTTTTTTTTTTCTGAAAGAGGACGACGAGAGGAACAGAGACTCCGAAGTACTTTTTTGAAATTCGATTTAGTTTGTGTGATATAATTTTTTTTGGTGATTTTTTTAGCCTCATTGTGTCTTCTCACACTTTATAGCAAAAATACACTTTGTAAAATAACCTCACCCTATAGTTAGATATGTTCAATATCGTTACAGAACATAAAACCATTACAAAAACAAAAAAAAAAGTTAAATCTAATTCATTTAATGTTTGGATTTACAATTTATATTTACAAAATTTCATGATACTTAGATATGCATTTATAAGTTAAACTGGGTTTTTACCCGCCGCGTGTTGCAACGGCTTTTGTGGCATGATAAGGTGATTACGATTGGCCGACTCGTTCATCAACTAAATTTACATCAAAAGGTAGAGTAACTTGAATTTTTTACCACTGAATGAAAACATGTTATATTTGACCCAACTATTTTCCAAACGAAATTATGTTGAAACGTAAACCAACTCAAAATATAAAAAAAAACACGGGTATTGACGTCGAATGCGATGTGATATATATTACAAAAATGTCTGACTCATTTTTTAGTTAAATTTACAGATAACGTATTTAATAACGCCAAATGAAACATGTTATATTTGACCAAACTTGTTTCCCATATGAATTTATGTCATTTTTTTTATACCGTCAATTGAAACGTATTATATTCAACCCGATGCGTATTTCGAAACAATAAACATATACAATAAAAGACAATAATAATTGTTCATTTAGTTTCCAAATTAACATATATATAATAACATGATATTATTAATTAAACTAAACACACAGAAAAAAATAACAAAATAAAGCTCACTTGGGTTTCCAACCACAGACGTTTATTGCCAAATTGAAGGACCCTACCCACTCATCTAAGCCTTCGCTTGAATGATATTGTGAAGCGCTTTTATTTAAAACGGAAAGAAACTGATAATAAAAAAAATAATATACACACTATAGACACCGACATATTTCATTAATATATATAATAATATATAATACATACAAAACCATCAAACTAACTTATTCATATGTTTGTTTTTACTTTGCATCTTTTAGCAAAGGTATTATAACTAAACATAACTTACACACACATAGATTATAATCAATCAAACTAGTTTGTGCATTGATTTCTTTAAGTTCCAAAAGAGATGGGTAATAATAGTACATTTATACCATTTTTTAAATATTTAATTTTTTAAATTGGAAAAATCAATGGTTATTTTTACGTGTTCCTACAATCTACACTGTTTTACATAGATCATTCTTATATTATACATTTGTTAAATATTGAATAAATTTTTTTAATTGCTATTGAGGTTTTCTGACCTATTTTAATAAGCTTTTGAACCGAGATATACTTTATGCTACACGATTTTCAAATTATATATGAACTACAGTGAAACAATATCAATTCATCTAGATATTTTACATAAATGTTTATTAACCTTTTGTACAGTGCATCAGTGAATAATGTAAGAAGATTTTCTTAAATTTACCGCACATTTGTTGTCAACAATTTATATTAACATCCTTTATCAGCAAATAATGAAGATAAATTTTTTTTACATTGATTTTTCCCGGCACCTAAATACCACCAACCTTACACTTAAAAGGATTTAAAATCACATTATTTTTATGAAAAACAAACATCATATCATTATATCACAAGGTCATAGGTAGATAATAAATTGATACTTTAACTAATTTTCTGGGAGCGTTAAGTGTGTGTATATATATATATATATATATGCCCAAAACCTAGAGCTCACATTGAAATCGGAAATCAACGTCGAACCCCGGCCTTTATGGGCTGGGCCACACACGTGCTACAATGGCAATTACAATGTGAAGCAAGGCTGCAACCACCCTGATTTCCGACCTAGCCCCTCCGGTCCGAAGGGATATAATTTTACCCTAATCAACCGACATTATTGAGAAAGATTACTTTTTTTAGGTCATTAACTAATTTTCTAGGAGCGTCAAGCGTGTATAATTTGGTTATAAAACCAAAAAACTAAGAAGTTAATAATTAAAAAAACTAAACAAATAATTTCGTCTTAATAATATAGCAACGGGGAAAAAATTACAAGCCTCGGGTTTCAACAACATATATGTTAAAATTAATCACAGGAAAGAAATCCACGTTGAAACGCCAATAATAATGGTGTAATGGGAAAAAATTGTAAAAAAGACAAATCACTGAAGCTGCTTTAACTACTACATTTGTGACTCAATAACTATACATGATCACATAATTAAATTTGAAAAAATTGACGTCGAAACATAAATTAAAATAAGCATAACAAAACACACACCGGGAATTTTATAAAGTTTCGTATTTTAAAATTGTATAAAACTATATATATATATATATATATAGTGAGAGAAGTTTACGGTACAAAGTTGAAAAATCGTACGAAGTGTACGAAATAATTCCAACCATTGATTTAGTAGATGAACGATTCAGATTAAATGTGAAATAATCACGTTTGAAATGATGGCCGGAGGGGTAAAATAAAAAATAGCTTAGAGTTGTTGACTTTTTTAAAACTCTCCCAGTTTTTTTAAACGTATATAACTTTTTTTATACGACGTTATTTATTTAAAAAAATTATACCATAAAATCGAGCATTTTATTCTCTTTAATTTGAGTATAGTATTGCTATACTTTTTGTTTTAAATAAAAATCAACATTTTTTTTAAAACGTCTATGTGTTGTGCGTATAACTTGCGTGATTATTAAATGCGTAATTATGAACATAACTTGCGTAATTATCATATAACTTGCGTGATTATTTTTTATAACGCGAGTAATTTTTTTTTGCGTAATAATAAATATAACTTGCGTAATTATGGATATAACTTGTGTAATAATAGATATAACTTATGTAATTATGTACCTTTTATGCATAATTATAGCGCGGACTAAAATATCCCTCCGCCAAAAACACGTGTATAGTAACCTGTCCCTATATATATACATAGATATATACATACATATATACATACATACACATCTATATATATGTATGTATGTGTGTGTGTATATACATATATAAGTTATAAGATGAAAAAAAAAAACAAAGAATTATGTGTATGCATGTACCATGTCTCATAACTTGATAAAAAACTAAAAATATCAAAAGTATAAATGCTAACTTTATTAAATTTCAGACTACGATGTAAATTGGTTTTAAAATGTGAAAAAAAAAAAAAAAAAAACTTTACTAAAGTTGGAAAGCTTAAATGCAAATATAGAATAATTGAAAATTTTAAGTGTATAATTACATTAAAAAAAATAAAACAAAATTGATAACATTAGCATCATCTTTAATATATATACAAAGTAAATTATTATTAAAAGATGCATGATGAAATCATAAGAGTTATATAAAATACATTTTGGTTTGGTTTTCTCACACATTTCTACTAGTTACGTTAAACCCTAAACCAAACCCCAAAACTCGGTTTTTAAAGACGGTCATGGCTCTTTGGTTTTTTCAATTTTAGTTGGTTTCCTACATACACCTCAGAATGAGCAATCATGACCTAAAACCAAATCAGATCAAGTGTAGACACAACCAAACCAAAATTCCACAAAAACACGACCTATGGATAAAAAGGTGAGGCCACGATCCGTTGGTCCTATTTCCCTTGCCAGATGCAGCTGGGTTAAAACACAACAAAATTGATCACGGTAATGCCTATTATATTCAATTCCTTTTTGATCTATTATATTGTATTGTTGGTGAATGAGATACCACATTCGTGCTTAAAGAGACATCCTGGTAGTAAATTGTTATACAACATAACAGTAGACCTCAACTTATTCTTTTTAGCCAAAACCACCAATATCATGTCACACTTACAACCTGATAACATGTAAAGATTAGAAATTTTCATTGGGTTCAGTTTCAGACGGTTATCTGGTTCTGGACCAAACCAATCGGAAACGAAAATTGAAGGGATCTTAGAACAACCGAAACAAACACAATGCAATTGATTTGGGCCGGTTTTTCATATGATTAATTACATAATTAATTGGACGAAAAACTCTTTTAGAAAAAGTAAGTAGAGAGACGTTTTCTTGTAATGATAAAAGTGCAAATTCGATGATTGAAATAGTAAACTCACCAGCACGCCTTCATTATCACTATCCCTCCTTTACTCATCCAAAAGGTTTTAAAAAAAATAACAATATTATTTTCCTTGAATGATCCAAAATAATGCAAAAATAATATGGTTATTCTATTTATTTTGTAATATATATACTTAATTACTAAAACCAAAAGCAAACCTTTGAATCTCATGGACATCCATTGGTGTTTCTTCTATGTTTTCTTGTTCCTGAGCTTCACAAAACTCACTTCATGTGATCAAGAAGGTATACAAAAATACTAATGCTCAATTCATTTCAATATACCTTCTAAATTCAAAATTACTGTATTTGTGCACAATCATGCAACTTTTAAACAGGTTTCTGGAGTTTATCATGTGGAGGAGCTATGAATTTCGTCAATTCTAACAACATTTCATGGGAGCCTGACAACGGTTACATCACCAAAGGCAACACTACAACGGTTGATCTCAACGACAATGCCACCTCATCAATGTCTCTTCGGTTTTTCCCTGACTTGGGAACCCGGAAGTGTTACAAGCTACCGATGAATTACAAATCATTGGCATCTTTGATCCTTATTCGGGTCAATTTCGTTTATAAAAACTACGATGGGCTTCACCAACCGCCATTGTTCTATGTTTCTTTGGGAACAGCCATTGCTGCTAACATTAATTTAGCGGTTAAAGATCCATGGGTTGAGGAGTTCATATGGCAACCTGACAACGGAGAGGTTCTTTCATTATGCCTAAACTCGGTTCCAAACGGTGGGTATCCAGTCATTTCTTCCATTGAAATCCGGCCGGTGCCACAAGGTGGTTACTACAGTGGGATGGAAGGTTTTGCAAATAAGTTGCTTAGGAAATGCTACCGGATCAATTGTGGTTACACTAACGGCTCTATTCGGTATGAACTCTGCAGTATGCTTATGACTAGAGGTAACGGGTGGGTTGGATGGGTCAGAATGTGTTTCGATCGAAACGGATCGGGTTGTATTTGACGCCCAGCCATGTTGCATTCATAATTTAGTATTTCAGATGATTAGTTAACACATCATATATGATCACAGAAATAAAATTGCAATAATAGTCTATATCTTTTAACATAACAATTTAGGAGGTTTTATATATTAAAAATAATTTTGGCCACATTTCACACCGCTTAAAGAGTTCAACCCATATGACCCATTCCTCTTTTAGCTGATTTTCTATTAGTATGGGTCAGAACGGGCCAAATTGGGTTGTTTTGACCCAACAATAGAATATTGTCCAATTTTAGTTCTTTTCTTATAAACAATTAAAGTGAGCTATACATTCAAAATAAACAATTTACAAGGTTGTATGTATTAAAAGTAACATTTGGATAACTTTCACTAGATATCAAACCATTTTACATAGCCTAACTTTTTGATTTGGTCCATTTGATATGTTTATGATAAATACACAACCCAAATTGTCTAATTCATGAAATAGTTGAAATTGCCACCTGTAATTATAATTGCTCGAAGTTTAATTCTTGATTGTTTCCTAATATGTGATCATGTTAATTTCAGGTACCCTTTGGATCAATATGATAGAATATGGGATCCTGATCAATATTTTTCACCTTTTCATACATCAACTGGATTCAAGACCGTGGGCACTTTTAATACTTGGGGTCTAAACGAGAGTCCTCCTCAACCTGTTCTTCAAACGGGTAGAGTTTTGGCTAGGAGAGAAGGGTTGAGTTACATTTTTGCCCTGGAGAATACTGGAGATTATTATCTTATTTTATACTTTGCTGGGATTCTTCCGGTTTCTCCTACATTTGATGTACTGATTAACGGGGAAGTTGTTGAATCAAACTATAGTGTAAAAAGCTGGCAAGTTGGGAGCTTATATTTCTTAAGGAAAGGAATTAAGAGCTTGAATATTACTTTTAAAGATATTAGCTTCTACCCACTAGTAAATGCAATTGAGGTGTATGAGATTGTTAACATACCTCCAGAATCATCTACAACCGTAGGTTAGCCTCATCTGATTGCATAGCAGCATGTGCTGTACAACCTTCCAATGCACACCGTGGCATTTTTTTGATTCATTTCCTGTTACCAAAAATAGAAAAAGTGCCCACAAAGTCACATTTCAAGTACATTGTAGGGTTGTACGGCATAACATTCTAAAGCATGTCGTAATTTTATTATAACCTGCCTTTATCCATGCCCTTTTGCAGTTTCAGCTCTTCAAGTAATTCAACAGTCAACTGGGTTGGAACTTGAATGGGAAGATGATCCATGTTCTCCAACACCCTGGAAACACATACAATGTGAAGGAAGTTCAGTCACATCATTGTATGCAATAAATGTGTCAAAGTTCACAGGAAAATAGACTTTATATGAATGATTTTTTTTAATTTCTAATTCCTATGATTTTCTCCTTGACTTGTTTGTAGGGAACTATACGACATCAACTTGAGGTCAATCAGCCCAACATTTAGCGACCTATCCGATCTAAAAACATTGTGAGGAACTAGAAAAGAGTATACAAGTAGCTTAATTTGGTTTATAAAATTTAAGTTCTCACATTTCTTATACTGGCAGAGATTTGCATAATACATCACTTACAGGAGAAATAGAAAATCTGGGCAGCTTAAAGAGTCTTGAAAATCTGTAATGTCAACCACAACTAGCTCAGATTCTTTATTGTTTCTTAAATCTAAGAACCATAAATTTAAAAGTTTTTGCACTTAAATATGCAGGAATCTGAGTTTCAATAAGCTAACATCATTTGGCACTGATATGGATGGCTTAATCAGCCTTCAAATTCTGTAAGTTTTGTCTCGGTCATAATAAAAAGATGGCTTTAAAGAGCTCTTGTATGATCAGTGTCAAGTCTCATTACTTTCTGCAGGGATCTGAAAAATAACAGTCTAGAAGGTTCAGTTCCTGAAAGCTTTGGAGACTTGAAGAATCTTCACCTGCTGTAAGTTAATCATCAGTGTTATTTCTCATAAACTAAAAGAAAATCTATCCTTCTTCCACTAAATTTAATGGAATATTAGGGTTCTGGAAAACAATCAATTACATGGCACACTCCCAAAGGCATTGAACAGAGATAGTCTTGAAATAAGGTATGGATATCCTGATTGTTTTATTGTTACTTTGGATTGGTCTACGTCCCCTAAAAGTGGTATTTTGGACCCCCTTATTTATGAATGGGTTGATTCAGGTTATCTTTTATCTCTAACTGGTCATATAGATAATCTTTTTTAAGAGAAACACTAAAAACTAACAGAATGCATTAAACGGATTCACCCAAAGTGTATTTTAATGCATAAAACCTCTTAATTCATTTTATTAAAAATTTTGATCTTTGTAATCATATCTAACAGTACTTATGTATTAAGAAAAAGTAAGTTTGGACAAGTTCCGGCCAACCCATGCGACCTGTTTAGACTTGGTTACACAACCCACCCATTTTATCTAGATACTAAACCTGACGCAAAGGTTTTGTGCAGAACATCAGGGAATCTGTGTCTTAGCTTCTCCATGTCTAAATGCTATAATGCTACAACCAATGCTTCAATTGATGCGCCAAAAGTCTCAGTCTTTGACAAGAAGAAGCAACATCTCCACAGCCATTTAGCAGTTGTACTTAGTGCAGTCGGAGGAGTGCTTCTTGTTCTTATTATTGTATTCATTTTAATTTTCTTATACACAAGGAGAAATAAAAATAAAGCAGGATTTAAAAGCAAAGAGAGCTTGCAAGCTGACCTGCAGATGATGAACTGTAATGCAGCAAAAGCCTTCTCCTACAGAGAAATAAAAGTAGCCACTCGCAACTTTAAGAAGGCTTTAGGCCGTGGTAGCTTTGGGTCAGTTTACCTCGGAAAGCTTCCAGATGGCAAACTTACAGCCGTCAAAGTCCGATTTGATAAAACACAACTTGGGTCTGATTCTTTCATCAATGAGGTCTGTTAATCATCAAAACTTCTAGCTACTGCTTCTGAAAAGTGGTACGGATCAGAAGGGTAACTTTTGGAATGAATTGGTTGAACCAAAATACTTTTTTCCAAACTTTATAAGTCATTAGTGCGTCAAATTGTATAACGTAATTTAGAAGATTTATGTTTTAAAAAAAATACAATTTGGGATACTTTAAACCTGTTTGAGATAAAACACAGCCAAATATAGACCATTAAGTCTGAGTAAACAGGCCAAAATTACCACGTCTATGATTCTGACTAATTGAAGGACTGATGTTTTAGGTGTCCCTTTTGTCTTCAATTCATCACCCAAATCTTGTATCCTTGGAAGGATATTGTAGTGAATCAAAACAGCAAATACTGGTTTATGAATATCTACCTGGTGGATCTTTAACTGAGAATCTTTATGGTAAGCTACTAAGCTGTTAACATGTCAAGACCTGCCTATAAACCCTACATTTCTATCATTTAAGTTGCTATTTATCAGGAGCAAATAGCAAAAGAGTAACACTAAGTTGGGCTCGTAGACTCAAGATTGCAATTGATGCTGCAAAAGGTACAAACTCGTATCCAGTAATGTAAAAAAATTCAGCAATCTTAAGTGTTAAAACTGATATATCATGCAATATGTAAGGTCAAACTCATTTATTGACTTCTATAAATAGGTTTGGACTACCTGCACAACAGGAGTGAACCACGGGTCATCCACCGTGATGTGAAGTCTAGCAATATATTGTTGGATGGAGATTCGAATGCTAAGCTTTGTGACTTTGGTCTATCAAAACAAGTAACTCAAGCAGATGCAAGTCATGTGACCACTATGGTTAAAGGCACTGCTGGCTATCTTGATCCTGAGTATGCATCTTTGTTTTGGTCAATATCCCTATCAATCAAGTGTATACGATAACATAAATGCAACAATTTAAATCTACACAGATATTATGCAACTCAACAATTGACCGAGAAGAGTGATGTTTATAGTTTTGGAGTTGTTCTTTTGGAGCTAATTTGTGGTAGAGCACCATTAAGGCGAACCGGATCACCAGACTCATTCAACTTGGTTTTATGGGTACCCAAAATTCTTCTCAGCCACCATATAATATTGTACTTACAGGTGGCAAGATGGCTGGGTTTGGTGGGCTGGGTAAAGGACCAAAACAGGCCACATCAAGTTGGGTTGATGTGCCTTTTGTCTCTTACAGAAAAAAAATACAAATAATAAATGTGCTAACTATGGATGAGAGAGCCATACTTTTACAATAATAATCTAACAATTTGAATAAATTGATCTAGGAGGTTGTGTGCAATAAAAATAGACTTTGGGAGGCTTTCGACCTGCTTGACCTGTACCATTTCTAGCTAACTTATTTTTTGACCCATTTAAGGTTAGACACAACCGAACTCAACCCATTCAAAATGGGTCAACACTGCCACATCTAGTACTTGCAGGTTTGTTCAACTAATTTGGGAATTTTGACAGGCGAGGCCCTATCTGCAAGCGGGTGCATTTGAGATAGTGGATGAGAGCTTGAAAGGAACATATGATGAGGAAAGCATGAGAAAAGCAGCTTCAATTGCATCCAGATCTGTAGATAGAGATGCGTCACAGAGACCGAATATTTCTGAAGTAGTTGCTGTGCTTAAAGAATCCAACAGCATCCAGCTTTCATATCTTGCAACAGTTGGACTTCCCACTTGAGAGAGAATAATTCACAAGAAACATTAATCTTCTAGAG
This sequence comes from Flaveria sonorensis, assembly GCA_025506505.1. Taxonomy (NCBI): domain Eukaryota; kingdom Viridiplantae; phylum Streptophyta; class Magnoliopsida; order Asterales; family Asteraceae; genus Flaveria; species Flaveria sonorensis. The sequence continues at coordinate 62,101,401 of CM046424.1, read as the reverse complement.
TTGAATGTGATAATACATTAAACACGTGAGTCGACGATCATGTGTATTATTTATTGGATCTCACCAAGCAAAATAAGAATATACAAATAGAAAAAGGAGATAGTCGACAATCATGTGTATTATTCATTGGATATATATACCAAGCAAAATAAGAATATACAAATTATAAAAGGAGATATCTAATCAGCATCATAAAATAAAAGTCTTACATCTCTTAAATCTATATCATTTCATATAGAAGATATAAGAATATAGAATTACAAAGGACATACAGCTCTTGTCATTTGAAAAATGAGCTATCTAAATAGCTATACACCAATGTTTTGCTTCTTTCTAGATTTCTTATCTCTCACATAAACTCATTCTAAACAAAGATGAACCAATCAATTCAAAGAATTGACTATTAACCACTCTAAATATATTATAATGTTTTATATAACTTTAATGGTATGCCTATCTAATCCGTGGTACCTCATGATATGAGCTGAACTGATAGCAAGGTTAATTAGACTTGCGTTGTCGCAGGTAAAAGAACAATGCTGTTGAAGCTGCTACAGCATACGGGAACATGGTCCATATTCCCTGTTTAATTACACAAACTATTAGCTTACTTAGTAATAAAATAAGCAATAATTTGGGGTAAAAGATATATTCTTACCACTACTGTGGCAACAGTGGCTAGGGCAAATACAGGGCGTTCTCTCAGTAAGAAACCAATCCCGAGCTGAGATGCAGAGGAAAAACATAATATATTTTGTAATTATTGCTAGCTTGGCCATAGCTTAAAAGCCACGTAAGGGTTCAGGTGTTTATGAAAATAAGTGTAAAGAGATGTAAGTTATGTGAAGATAAAAGTTAAGTTACCTGAATCGGAAGAGTAATCAAGCCACCACAACAAACTCCAGCAAAGAAACACTCGGGGGATATATCCTGAAATAAATGAGAAGCAAGGTATACAAAATTCTGCTTTAAATGGTAAAAAAAAGCCATGATGTCTATTCAACATTGTCACATAAAAAAACTACTAATATCAGATTCAATACATAAATCAGTAGAACTCAGCCTACAAACAACTTATGTGTTTATGATGTTGAAAAGTAAGCAGTCAGTGGGTAAAAACGGATGTTCACTGACCAGTGCCCCAGCAAAGAAAGATGTTGGATTTCTCACTCCAAGAGAAAATCGTTCAACTGCACGTTATAATGTGAAAACAATCAGTATAAAGCAATTCTAATGAAGTTCATCAACCTCTATTAACGAACATTTTTTTTGTTCTTTTCCATAAGCAGAAAATGATATCTAATTATAAACAACTATTATATGTTAAAGACCATGCCAAATGCCAAGAAGTATAGAGTTATGAAATGGACTGATAAAATATAGAACCCACGAACTAGATGACAGGAATAAATGAGTGCTCTGAACTAACCAAAACCAATGAGATTCCCATATCTCTGAACAAGGTAGGTAAGGCCAACTGCTTTGTCTTTGCTAATTCCTAACTACAATCATTGTTAAAATTTAATTAATTTGTTTCATAAAGCAATATGCATGTCAAAGTACTAAAGTTATCTAGGAAGAAACAAACCTTTAAATAAATATCATCAGATGCACCAGATTTCTTAAAGAGCCTCCCAAGGTAGAATGGTATCATATCACTGATACAAACTCCCCTGAGGTTTACTCTTAATATTATTATGTATGTTGTGAAAAAGAGCACGTGAATATTTACACTATCAACATGAGTTACAGCTACAAATGATTGTCTTGTTACTTCTATGTAAGATTGAGAACTCTTAGTTTTGATATTTGTTTAAAGACATATACACTAACCAGTATACCCACAAAACAGTGGATAATATATGTGGGGCACTTTTAGAAAATGACTCAACAAACGACTGCCACGTCCCATCTACTGACAGTGTCCGTGCTAAGGAAATGCCAACCTACAATATCCAACACCGGACATTTATAAACAACAGGGTTTTCTATATATGTCTCTCTAAATATATGGAAGAAAAATCACACACCCATATGTTCAAAGCCTCTTCACTGATGAAAAGTCCACATCCAGCAGCCATTAGCAGCCAAAAATAGACCCATCTGACATGCATAATTGCATAAATTAAAAAAGGATTTATTATAAAACAATGTCAGTTTGTCTTCCAAGGAATATCATCAGCAGGAAGTTTGTTTCATTCACATTATACGTCAACAAAGCGTAACTCAGTTATTTAAAAAGATCAAATCCAGTGAAATATCGATATACCCCGGAGTGTATTCTGGAAGTATGACTCTGTATCCAAAAACATTGAAAGAAAAACCAACACTGGGTACAGCAGATGTAGATGCATCCCTAGCCAATATTTGAATTCCAGAAGTGGGCCCCTGATTAGGCTGCTTGAGAAATATAGATAACAGCGTAACTGTTGCAGCTATACCTAGGAGTATTGCTAATTGTGCCAGCAATGAGCTCCTAGTACCAGTGGTTTTAGTTTCTTGACTCCCAAGTATGGCATCAACAATCTCATCTTGCCTCTCAGAGCTATCTATGTTGCTTGCAGTACTAGAATATTCTTCATCGCCTTGCTTAATGCTCCTAAAACTAAAGATAATGAATGAAATTTAACATGTACGCGTACATGATTAGTAAAAAAGCATATTGTTATAAAACTTTACTTTGCTAAGACTAGAGGCTGTCTTATAATACTTTAATAGCAGTAAATACCAACTTATAAATAGCATTCAATTTTGCATCTCTCAACAGTTATCTACCATAAATTGACATATGGAAACATATATCAGTCAAACAAACTACACATGTGTCATCTGCTATTCACTTTTCATCAGTCAAGACAAATGTCAATAAGAGTGGCAAAAGATGTGTTTTAATCAAGTCTTACACAATATACACAACTGTTTTCTATAAATTGTATCTTGGTACAAGCTTCTAAACCCCTTCAAATAATAGTTGACAACGGCTTACAGAAACGTACGTTCTGAGCTAATATAAAATTAATTTTCACATAAATTAAGGTAGCAACTAGCAAGTCCATACTCAAATAAATTTTGTTTTTCATTCACTTTCTAAACTCCTAAACCATGCCAAATAAGACTATCACAGTTCAATTTCACCACCACAGAGCCCTAATCAACAACAAATCATGTGGAAACGACAACAACAATGGCAACGCTAACAAACGGTATAACATGAAGAAACATTTCCACCGACATACAAAATTTCACAAAACAGTTACCATTGCTTCGAATGTTTTAACAAATTGTTCGCACTGTTAAGACCGAATTGTGCATTTCTCGAGACCAGCGTACCACCAGTCAAATTAAGGTTACTGATCGAGCGACTATTGAAGAAAAACTTCGACGACGGTGGTGTAGGGTTCCGGTGGTGCAACGATGAGTTTGCGACGGAAAGAACCACCGACATTGACGACGGATGTTGGTGGAGCTACGGTTGTTGGCCACCGTGAAGTACTTCGTGACGATTTTGGACGCGGTTATTGGAAGATTTCAAGCGTGTGGTTGAAGACTTCGGTGTAGAAGCTTCTGGGCCAGTCCATGATACGTGGGCTTTATGTTACTGGCTGTTATTTGTTAATATATATTTTCTACGATAAATAATAAAAGCAATTAATAATGGTATACATAATTTTACTAGTAAATGTATTATGTAGGTTGAAAAAATAAAATATTTTAAATAGTTTGTAATTAAAAATTAAATTTTATAGAATGATATTTTACATAAGATAAGTTTGAGTTGCGTTTAAGTAAATACTTCAAGTAAAAACAACAATGATACCATTTTAAACTTTCGTTTTATAAAATTATGTTTTTTTTTTTTTTTAACATTTTGGTTTTCTTTTAAATTTTATTTTAAAAATAAGAATCATCCTTATAGAACTTAGAAAAAGCTTCTAAAATAGTTCGTATTTTTAAACAAGATTATTTTTTAATAATATTTTTGTATCGCATTTTTAAAGTGTGGTTTTTGATAAATAAAATACAGTTTATAATTTTTACAATTATCTATTTTTTATTTGAAAATGTTATAAATATTATAATTACTATATATATTATTATCATTTATTAGAAGAGATAGGCGGAAAATAAAAATAAAAAAGCATAATATGTTACACGTGGCATCTCAAAACATTCTTTTATTATACTTAATAGAAGATATGTCAAATCTAATATTTGGATTTTATATTATTGTATCTAAGTAAATTTAACAAGTAGATGTGAACTCACATGATATAAAGATTTAGGTTTAAAGATATATTAATATAAAAATTTGGCAACGCTGTAATTGATTTATAAAATGAGAACGGAAATCGCAAACGAAATCATGGAGCAGTTTTGATAACTTACCGTGCTCTTTAGAATAAAATTTTAATCAAAATGTAGATAAATATATATTTGTCTCATGGTTTTGAAAAACATATAATTGTAGATAAAATTAAACATGTGGCAAGGGCGTATTCTAATTTTTATAATAAACTGTATTTTAAAAGTAAAAAAAAATTGGAATTAGCTTTGGATTTACATTTGCTCTTCTATCATCTATGTATTACTTTTGACAATCCGGTTTTAAATAATATTCACACCCAAATACTGATTAAAATAAGCAACTCGCAATGACAAACTTTAATTTTTTATAAAGCATCGTTTTTTAGGTGGTAAGAGAACCATAAAAACATTTGTGAAAATACAAAATGTTAAAGTAGTTTTGACAGCTTTTACGTTTGTATTTTAGTGATTTGTACATAATTATGCATAACTTGGTTTTGAATAAAACTTATATCAAAACTTAAATAAATATAAACACGTCAAACGTTTTTATTTTGAATCACATAAAAATATAATATTCTAAAAGTTATATAACTAAAAGAAAAATTATGTGTTTATCATGTGTCAAACATTGGTTGCGTAAAAAGATGGGAAAAAGCAAAGAAAGTGTACAGCATAAATAATGTATAATTAAGGCTAAAGGATTATAGTAAGTTTAAGAATTTACGTTAAAACGGCTATAATAAATGCGTTTGAAGACTTGTAAAGTGTGATTTTAAAGGGCGGATGGTGTTCATCAACCTTTAAAATCTATTTTATTTAACTAGTAACGTGCCCCTTTAAGCATATGGTACTCGTCTCTGGTTAGTTTTATATTTAAAAAACTGAATTCTTTCTTTTAAGCATATTGTAACAAACATGGAAAAAATTATATATAATAAAGATACAAGGGTCTAAATGTAAATAAGTTTAAAGTTCCACTTTTTAGTAGCGTTAAAAAAACATAATTACCCTTGTTAAATTGATTTTTTGGGTTGTATCTTGTGCTTAAAATTTACAAATCTTTTAACTTTGGCCGGAATCCTTCCTTCGTGCATTATAATATAGTATAGATAAAATAGAGTTAAATGTGTTTTACGTCTCTGAGGTTTTATAGAGATTGTCATTTGAATCCAAAAGTTTAAAATGTTGCCATTTGCATCCAAAGGTTTCACTAAAATTGTCATTTGAATCCATTTGACTACACATACTAACACGGTTAACTTTTTCCGTTAAGTTTCCAACATGAGAGTTATTTTGATAAAAAAAATTACAAAATAAAGAACCAACTCACATGAGAGTTTTTATATGTTTAGCCTCTTTTGATAACTGCAGTTATGATTTGGCTCTATAATAGTCATTTATTGTTTTGTCTTCTTAATGTATTTTGGTTTAGTAATCGTTTTACTTTTGCCCGATTTATTAAACATAGGTTTCTTTGGTTTAAAGTTTAATTATGATTACGATGATTGATGTTTTATGATTATTATTCATGAGCAGTTAGTGTCATGTTATTAATTGTTAGTATACTTTTATGATAATTTGACTTTTATGGTTATGATTCAAATATTTTATATTATATGACTTGTTTGTTTATTTATAAATATTTTTGTTTTGTATGTTTTATAAAATTAGAAATGAATCACTTTTAGTTAGTTATACTTATATTTTATTTTATATAATATGATGTATAGAAATGTCTTTCTTGATGAAATGAAAGAAATGCTGACATATCCTTCCTGGTAAACTAAAACCGCAATGGTGATTACCAAAGAAGATTGAACGCTTAAAACTTATCACGTAGAGCTGATTTTTTATTTTGTAATTGTTTTGACTAAAATACCTCTAATTTAGGAAAACTTAACGGCGTTAATTAAGAGTAGTTAAGTGGATTCAAATGATAATTTTTGTGAAACTTTTAGATGCAAATGGTAAAATTTAAACTTTTGGATTCAGATGGCAATTTATATGAAACCTTAGGGATGTAAATTGTATTTAACTCAATAAAATAATATTTTTTTGCCACTTGTTAATCTCTAAACTCATATTTTTGTCATATGTCATTCTTTTAAAGATATCCATATCATTTTTCTCTCAAAAATTGTATTATAGTAATTTAAACACTCATACTAATTTCTCTCTCTTATTAAAAATCAATTTTATGAATCGTTACATTTCTCTCTTTTATTTAGATTTTTTAAAATCAAACTATCATTTTAAAGCTAGATTTTATTAAGAAAATTAAAAATCACATCTTTTTATTAAAATATAAAAAATTATATAATATAAAATTTTCTAAAACACTAAACCTTTTTAAAACAAAATATATTTTAAATCGGTCCTTTTTTAAAAAAATTATAAAAAGGTGAATTTTTCTAATAGCATTCTTATTAAAATATCCATAATAATTACAAACCATACTTTTTAATAAACAAGATTTTTATGTAAAATAATTTTTTTATAAAAAATTTTAAAATGAATGTTTAAAAATAAACTATTTAGATAAGAGAGTTAAAAAAAAATAGTATAATTGTATTATTTATTAAACTATTACTTATATATAATTTTAATCATATCTTATATCAAAATATCTTAGTGTAACTTTTTTGTTTATTATTAACTATAATCCGTTTAATAAATGAGTTTTTAGACTACATGTCTGTCTGTCTGTCTATCTATCTATCTAAAATTAAGAAAAATTAGGATAATACGTGACACAATTGTAAGTCTCGTCATACTATTTTTCTTATTTCTCTCTGTTATTATTAATAATATTGAATACTAATAATATTACTCATATCATTTTCAAATTAAAAATGTATAGTTTAATAAATAAAAACGTATTTTTTAATTAAAAACACAATTTTTAAAAATAAAAGTTTTATAAAATACAGAATAGAATGAGCTTTTTTAAAGAAAATTAATTTTTCTTAAAACAAAATATTTAAAAATCCTAATTGTTTTATAAAACAAAAGTTTAAAAAATACATTTTGTTTATTTACTTAAAATAACTATTATACGTAATTATAATCATATTTTATCTTCAAACATGGTTTTATAATTCATAATTTTTATTACTAATTATTTAATATTTTATTTATTCAACCTCTGTAATACACGGGGCACTAACCTAGTTATTATATATACAGTGATGTATGGAATAAATTTTCTTATTTATAATTTTAAATAGTAGTTTTTTGATTTTATTTTAATGAAAAACTTACCCTACTTCAAAATTATAAAATGACTTCTTACTATCATTGAATCCGGTTATATGGGTTTACCTTACCGCTGGCCTACAAGTCAAGTGGCTTGATTTTTTTTTTCTAATTGCAAGTTGTTGTTTAATATATATATTTTTTTATTTAGAAAAATATAATACCCAACTATATAACTAGTTTATAGAAATTAAAGAATTAAACCATAACTTTCTCTAAACTAAATGTGATAAAAAAGTTGATCTTTTATTTTGCTTTCTCACCTTAAACACTTTTTTATTAACAACAACAATCATCTTTATCATCACCATGAAACATACGATGATGACTCTCTTTATCCTCAACATGGAGACAACAAAGGCAACTTATCTTCTCTCAATGTCGGGAAACATGTTTGAACTTTTGATACATGTTTTAATTTATGACAATTTGGGGGCTGCAACTTTGTATCTTTAACGGATCATTTTTTCTATAACTTCATTAATTAAAAAAAAAAGTATAATAAATCGTTATCTTACAATGTTTGCATAAAACTATTTTCTGATTTTATGAGCTTTTTTCAAGTGTTACACACTAGAGGTCATTCGTTTATTTAATTAGTCTAGGTGCCAAAGCTAAAAACGCTACTTATATGGATTGAAAAAAATGGTTTGAATGCGTCCATTGGATACATTAATCAAATATTGTAAAGTCGGACGCATGTTTGCAGGGGCGGAACTATGCCCAAGACAACGGGGTCAAGTGATCCCATTGATTTTTAAGCCGGTAGTGTACCGTGTAATACCGAATTTTTGAGTGAACCCATAATTTTTCAAAAGGTGAACCCATTAATATTTTCAGGTTCACATTAAAACTTAAATGTGTTCTTGGTTCACTGGTTCAATCATCAATACGCGTGTAAATGGGAAAGAGGTCGCTGGTTCAACACTAGCTACCTGCAAGTCTGCAGCTTTTTTTTTTCCAATATGTAATTAGTAAAATTACCAATTTACCCTTATTTTTAACTATGTAAAAACCCTAGCCCTAAATACCACCATCGACCTGCTGATGTGTGTGCGTTGGAATGAGATTTTAAGTGTTTAAACGTCAAATATTACGTATGATTATTCGTTTATATGCATGTGATTGAGTTGAATAGGTTGACTATGAGTTGGAAGTGATTTTGTAGGAAAAACAAGAAATTTGGAAGCTTACATGATAAAACAAGTCATTGGAGGGGTCAAGAAACGAAGTTTCAAAGTGCAGCAGAAAGGCTTCCACCGTAGCCTACTGTAGCCACCGTAGGCTACGCCAGCTCAAGAAAAAAATCAGCAGAAAGGGTCCCAGCGTAGGCTACGCTGGCTGGCGTAGGCTACGCCAGGACAATTTTTGAAAACCTATAAAATCGCGTTTTTGTTATGTTTCAGCCACCACTTGATTCCCATTCGACCTAAGACGAAAAAAGACGTACTTTGGAAGTTCTGGGATCGATTTTTCACCATTCCAACCCACAAAAACAAGATTCAATCATCCGGAATGCAAATCAACAACGGTTTTGAAGATCATTCAAGAACAATGAGCGGCTAATCCTCTCGTGATCAACTTCGGGTATTAGGTTTTGTGTGATTAGGTTTTTGTTTTTGTTTAACTTTGTTGGGATTAAACTTTAGAACCCGTTAAGTTCTTTTATGAGTTTAACTTGTGTTTTGATTATTTAAACAACGACGTTGATAAACTTTTATTTGAATATCATTTAATCTTCCGGAAATTATATGATTGCAAGTTTTGGTTTCTAATTGAATTGGTATTGTGTATCAAGACCCATTAAGTCCTGATTATCGATATCACTTAATCATCGCACGTATAGAGTCCCTATTAAGGATTTTCCTTGAAGTTAAACTAAACAATTGCTGAAAACCAAACCTAGAACCGAAGTGGATTACTTTCTCTTATAATCGTTTTCTTAATCAAGTTTGATTCTTTTCAAGTTGTTTTCTTAGTTTATTTATTAATTATTCCAAAAATCCAATTTTCACAGCCAAGAGGCAATAGTTAAGTAATTTGTTAATTTAATTAATCATTATTTGCTAAATCAAAGTACAATACACCGACCACTAATTCCACGAGGATCGACAACCCTACTTACCCTAACTAGTTTAAGGTGAATAGGAACACACATTTTAACATCTTATTTGATTGATACTTCGACATCGATCAAATTTTGGCGCCGTTGCCGGGGAATCGGTGCGCTTGGTGTTTTGTTATTTTATTTGTTTCAAAAAAAAAAAAAAAATCTTTTTGTTACTTGTTTTATTTTAATTGTTTTTATTTTCGTGTTACGCTTGGTAGTTTAAGTGTGCAGGTGACAGATTGTATGCATACTCGATATTCGGGCAGGAAATCACCGCTAGTGTTTGATCCAGAGATAGAAAGATCAGCAAGGTATAATCGTGTTTTGCATCGATCAGGGTTACCAACTACATCAATTTCACAAGCTATCGAACAAGCAGCTGATAGTTTGTCTGATTCAACTCACATGGATAATCCAAACAACCAACCACCTCAAAATCCAAACCCTCCTCCCAATAACCAACACCAAAACCCAAATCCACCCCACCACCAAATAACAACCACAACAACAACCTAAACCAACCACCTCCCAACAATAATATGAATCAAAATAACCTCAATCAAGGAGACGACTTTGATCATGTAAGCATGCATAGTGTTCACACGGGTGATGAGAATTATGAAGATGAATGGGATAACAATGAAGAACCCTATAACGGTGCAAATTATGATGCTTGGAATGGAAATTTTGGTGGAGGTGATGGACAAAACGGAAATAACAATTGGAGGAATGATCAACATGGGTGGGATGCACCACCTATCAACCAACAAAGGGGTAGGGTTAATAATAATGTCAATCAGCCAAGAAGACTTCAAAGAGCTCAAGTACAAGGTGTGGATAGCCATTTTAGACCGGCTATTTCTGAAAATCCAAATCCCATCGCACCTCCAAATCGTAGAGGAAGAGCTTTTGATGTACGCCCTCATTATCTCACTATTCTTCCTGCATTTAGAGGTACTGCAACAGAAGAACCATATGTGCATCTTGCTGAATTTGATGCAATATGTAGCACTATTGGTGGGAATCACTTCACACAAGATGAAGTGAGGTTGCGATTGTTCCAATTCACTTTGAAAGACAGAGCTAAGCAATGGTTCCTTACCTTGCCTGACAATAGTATTCACACATGGCAAGAAATGCAACAAATATTTTTAGATGAATATTACTCTATGGGTAAGACCAGTGACGCAAGAGAGGCTATTCGATCTTTCCAACAACAAGCAGGGGAACAATTTCATGAAGCATTCACGAGGTTTAAGGAACTTATTCGCATGTGTCCACACCATGGAATTGAACGTTGGGAGTTGATAAAGGCTTTCTCGGATGGATTGACGACTGAGGAAAGAAAATATTTGTATTCTACAAGCAATGGCACATTCCTTTCCAATCATGAAGATGCCGACTGGGAATTTTTAGAAAGAATGTGTAGAAACTCCAAGGCGCAAGCCTCTGCCAATAGACGATCTAAACCTAATTCGGTACGATCAGCCACGGTTGACTATGAGACTAAGGAGCGGATTGCAGCATTGGAAAGACAATTGGCAAGGTTAGGGCGAACGGGTACAAAGGAGGTTGCAACTGTAGGATACGATGTGTGTGAAGAATGTGGTGAGTTAGGTCATAATGTTGATGCGTGTCAGTTAGTGATAGAAAGAAAAGAGGAAGTTAATCAAGTTTACGGAGATAGAAAGCAATTCGATATGAATTCCAATACTTATCATCCCGGACTAAGAAACCATCCTAATTTTAAGTATGGGAATGCTTCAAGCCAAATGAATCCTAACTTTCAAGGTAATAACCAAGGTGTTCCCACATACCCTAACCGAGCACATGGGAATTACAATCCAAGTGGTTATCAAAGAACTTCGTATGCTCAAGGAAACAATCAAGGGAGTTACAACCACGGGGGCCAACAAGGAAGTTCATCACGAAACCATCAACATAATTCTCAAACTGGAGTAGTTGGGGGTGAAGAATCTACAAATGCAAAGTTGGATGCTTTGATGAATATGATGAAGGAAAATATGCAAGAGAATAAAAGGGAAAATGAAATCAGAGATAAGGCTTACGAAGCATTAAACAAACAAGTAGGTCAACTAGCAGAAGATGTGGCTCAAATCAAAAGAAACCCTGGGAAGCTGCCAAGTGACACCACAATCAATCCTCAACATCAGGGAACTTCCACAAAGAATGTCAGAAATGTGCAAATCAATCAGGTAAGTACCCTTCGTAATGGTAAAGTTTATGATAACAAGGTTGGTTCTCCACCACCATTCGTAGAGGGGGTGGTGGAAGATGTCAATAGTGATAGTGAAGATGAACAGGAACCTGTTTTAACAAAATCAACGAAAAAGGTAACATTTCAAGAGGTAACCAAACCGGTTTTAAAAGATAATGTAGATAAAAATAAGGATAAGGCATTGGAGAACAATGTCATTCCTTACCCTTCAGCTTTAATTGAACCGAAAAAGATAGTAAATAAAAGAGGTCCACAACAAGATGAGATGTGGGAAATTTTTAAACAAGTTAAAGTGAATTTACCTCTTTTAGATGCAATAAAACAAGTTCCTGCTTATGCCAAATACCTGAAAGATATGTGCACTCAAAAACGAACTCACAAGTTTCCTAAGAAGCTTGATGTCCCAGCAAATGTAAGTGCCATCTTGTCAGGTGATCTTCCACCTAAGCTTAGGGATCCAGGAGCGCCTATTATTTCTATTCAAGTTGGTGAATTTAAAGTTGCTAGGGCGCTACTCGATCTTGGGGCTAGTGTTAGTATCCTACCTGGGAGTTTATATGACCAATATGACTTTGGTCCCTTGCAAAAAGCCAATACCACGGTAGTGTTGGCCGATCTCACAATGAAACTCCCGCGTGGCATAGTAACTGATGTCATTGTCAAGGTGGATGACTTCTACTATCCGGTCGATTTCTTAGTTCTTGATTATGCTTCACTTGACAAAACTAAACAATCTAATGTCATACTTGGTAGACCATTTTTAGCAACTGCTAATGCACAAATTAACTGTCGAGATGGAACAGTTGACATGACTTTTGGTAATCGTAAATTAAGTGTCAATGTGTATGACAAAGTAACTAACTCCTCTGTTAATAATGAATGCTTTATGGCGGATATTATTGACGGGTGTGAACCTTATAAAAATGAGGGACACATCGAGGAGACGTGTGTTATTTGTGACAGGTTAGGTATTGATCATGCATATGAGTTGGAGGAAGAAGAAAAGAAACTTGAAGTGTCTGCCATACATGAAGGAAGACCACCATGGACCCATCAGGTGGAGTCTCTACCTGAGCACATTGATTCTCAGTTAAAGCCATCACTGGAAATTCCACCAAAAGTAGAATTGAAAGAGCTTCCCAAACACTTAAAATACGTATTTTTGGGAGACAATCACACCCTTCCAGTTATCATTGCATCCAATTTGGAAAGTGATCAAGAAGAAATGTTACTGAATGTGTTAAAGGAGCATAAAGCAGCAATAGGATGGACAATTGCGGATCTCAAAGGTATCAGTCCATCTATTGTCATGCATAAAATCATCACTGATGCAGGTGCAAAACCTGTTAGAGACACTCAGAGAAGGCTTAATCCCAACATGCGCGAAGTAGTGAAGAAAGAAGTTCTCAAGTGGTTGGATGCCGGGATCGTGTATCCAATTTCTGATAGCACATGGGTAAGCCCTACCCAAACTGTGCCTAAAAAATCAGGCATTCAGATTGTTAGAGGCGAGGATGGTGAACACATTGCCACTCGACCCGTCACTGGGTGGCGAGTCTGCATTGATTATAGAAAGTTAAACGCAGCTACATCCAAAGATCATTTTCCACTTCCGTTCATTGACCAAATCATTGAGAAGTTATCAGGTCAGAAATTTTATTGTTTTTTGGATGGGTATTCAGGATATAATCAGATTGCAATTCACCCTGATGATCAACAAAAGACTACCTTTACTTGCCCATATGGTACCTTCGCATTTAGGCGAATGCCATTTGGACTTTGTAATGCCCCAGCCACCTTTCAAAGGTGCATGATGAGTATCTTTTCGGATATGATTGGGGAGTCTTTGGAAATCTTTATGGATGACTTTTCAATTTTTGGTTCATCTTTTGAAAGTTGTTTAATTCAATTAACAAAGGTTTTAAAAAGATGTGTTGAAACAAATTTAGTGTTGAGTTGGGAAAAGAGTCATTTTATGGTTCAAGAAGGGATTGTCTTAGGTCATGTAGTGTCAAAACGTGGCATTGAGGTTGATCATGCTAAAATTAAGATTATATCGACCCTACCCCCTCCCACGAATGTAAAAGGCATTAGGTCATTCTTAGGACACGCCGGTTTCTACAGACGATTCATAAAAGGATTCAGTACAATTACAAAACCATTATGCAACTTACTTTTGAAAGATGTGCCTTTTGTATTTGATGACGCATGTCTTAAAGCTTTTACTATGTTAAAACAGAAATTGGTTGAAGCCCCAATATTGCAAGCACCGAATTGGTCAATACCTTTTGAAATAATGTGTGATGCTAGTGACTTTGCAATTGGGGCCGTGTTGGGGCAACGGGTAGACAAGAAACCCGTGGCAATTTATTATGCTAGTAAAACTCTAGATGGTACTCAATTGAATTATACTACCACTGAAAAAGAGTTGCTTGCAGTTGTATATGCTCTTGATAAGTTTAGGTCTTATATTTGGGGGAGCAAGGTCATTATCTATTCGGATCACAGTGCCGTACGCTATTTGATGGAGAAGAAGGATGCTAAACCAAGATTGATCAGATGGATTTTATTGTTGCAAGAGTTTAACTTAGAAATTCGAGACAAGAAGGGTAGTGAGAATGTGGTGGCTGATCATCTATCAAGGATTATCAACAATGATATAGATAACACCTTGGAAATTAATGAGACATTCCCGGATGAGTATTTATTTACAGTTTCTGAGTTACCTTGGTTTGCTGATATTGTTAATTATTATGCTGCAGGTGTTATTCCAGAACATTGGCAAAAATGGAAGCGACAAAAATTCTTGGCACAAGTTAAACAATATATCTGGGATGACCCAGATCTTTTTAAAGTTGGACCTGATCAAGTTATCAGGCGGTGTATTCCAGATTCTGAAATTAAAGACGTCTTGGGACATGTACACGCTTCTGCATGCGGGGGTCATTTTAGTGGCCAGAAAACAGGATATAAAGTTTTATGTGCTGGGTTATTTTGGCCAACTATATTTCGGGATGCATATGCATTCGCTAAGAATTGTGTAAATTGCCAAAAGATTGGTAGCATTTCAAAAAGGAATGAGATGCCCATGCAGCCAATTCTAGTTGTTGACATCTTTGATGTCTGGGGAATTGACTTCATGGGCCCATTCCCAAATTCGTTTGGTAATTCATATATTCTTGTGGCAGTCGATTATGTATCTAAATGGATAGAAGCGATTGCCACCAAAACCAATGACCATAGTGTTGTTTGTAAGTTTGTTCAAAGCAACATATTTTCTCGGTTTGGTGTTCCCCGTGTGATCATAAGTGATGGGGGATCTCATTTTAAAAACTTTAATTTTCGAAAACTCCTTAAACAATATGGGGTAGATCATCGGGTTGCAACACCGTACCATCCACAAACTAGTGGGCAAGTGGAAGTATCAAATAGGCAAATTAAAGAGATTTTACAAAAAACAGTACGTACCGACCGTAAGGATTGGTCCACAAAACTTAATAATGCATTATGGGCGTATCGTACTGCATACAAAACACCTATTGGTACTACACCTTATCGATTGGTGTATGGCAAGGGATGCCATTTACCAGTTGAATTGGTTCATCGTGCTCTATGGGCGGTTAAAGAGGTTAATGTGGATTATGATGTTGCAGGTAAACAACGAAAATTAAGTCTTGTTGAATTGGAGGAGTTACGAAATGAAGCATATGCGACCGCTAGCTCATATAAGGCACGGATGAAGAGAGTTCACGATGCTAAATTGCAAAGAAAGACATTTGAGGTAGGTCAAAAAGTTTGGCTATTTAACTCACGTTTGAAATTTTTTCCAGGTAAGCTTAAAAGTAAGTGGACGGGACCGTATGTGATCAAGCGTATTGGGCACTATGGCGATATTGAGATTGAGGATCTGGATGATCACTTACGACAAGTTGTGAATGGTCATCGGTTAAAACCATACTTAGAAGACACAGATTTAAACCCGAAGTTAGAGGAAGCGGTGAACTTAGTAATAAGTTCACCGACTTGCGATCTACAGGTCTAAATATCTCTCGAAAGTCCAGCTAACGACTTGAAAAAGTTAGCGCTTACGGGAGGCAACCCGCGGTTTTGTTCGTGTTTACTTTTCATTTTAAGTTCTTTATTTCATTTATGTTTTGGTTTACCATGTTTTTCAGCCAAACTCGTGTTGCTTGACGCTTGCGATTGGTAAAGGCCCGGGTACGTTTAAATTATGGTTAAAGTTGAGGACAACTTTAAGTTTCGTGAAGGGGTGGGAGGAGCATGTAAATCAAATCATAATCAAAAAAAAAAAAAAAAAAAAAAAAAAAAAAAAAAAAAAAAAAAAGGCAGAACATCCTCCACCGTAGCCTACGGTATACACCGTAGCCTACGGTGTACTTGAAATCGGTTCGGCAGAAACCCTCCCACCGTAGGCTACGGTAGGTACCGTAGGCTACGGTGGCCTCAAACTGAAATTTCAGAATACCCCTTAGCGTAGGCTACGGTGTGTAGCGTAGCCTACGCCAGGGTCAAAACTGGTGGACGGGAATTTGACCTAAATTGTACCCACACACTTATTCACATCAACCCTTTCACCCCCATAACCCATCTCTCTTCTTCTTCAATCACCACAACCCCATAACCAACATTCATCTTCAATTTCATCATCCATCCACCAAATCTAACAAATAAGTAGTGCTTCTCGCTTAGTTTTTTGCAAGGAACGCATTGTGAGTGTTAGTTTTACACGAATCCTTGTCGTTTTTGTGTAATCAAAACGGAGCACAACGAACCCTAATTTCCAAAATTGGGGGTTTTTGATTTTTAAGCAGTTTTCTTGCAATCTAAGTGTTCCACAACGTATCAACAACAAAGGTAAGATCTTTTCACTTTCGTATATGATTACTCGGGTATGTTGCTAGAAAGTTGAATACTTGAATATACATTGCACTTAGATTGGGATGATTGTATGGAATTGTTGATAAATTTGTGTTACATATTGTCTTGATATGCTAGAATATGACATAGATTGTTGATGGTGATACAAGTTAAGGATAGTGAACTTTGAATAACATTGTTGAATATGACAGTTTGACTTTTATAAGTCAAACCTATAGAATTCTTATTGCTATTAATTGAGTTAACTAATCAAAAGAAATCAATAGCTACTATGCTAGAAATAAGTGTGGGGAGGGGGTTGTTGGTCATGAATGTTGTTTATTAGATGTTAAAAGTTCAATTGATAATGTTAATTTCACATGGTTTGTTGGTTGCATACGTTTGATGTGTGTAGATGGGACGAAAAGGAAAAGAACCGGCTGGACCATCTAGAGCCGAACCCGAAGCACAACGAAGGAGAGTGGAGGGTCAGGAAGATGATGACGGAGGAACCCGTATCGGAGATTATCCAAGGGCAAAGCCAGTGTGGAAGACGGGATCTCTGGAAAAGAAGGATAGGGTGTTTCATAAGCAACTATTCGCAGACAAGATGCTTAATCAGAAAGACCCTCATAACGGATTCTTATATGAGAGGGTAGTTAATTTGAATGAATTCCGAGCCTTTGGTATCGTGCAAAAATTTGAGGCTATCGGCTGGGAAGCGGTTTTGAATTGCTATGACGGAGTGACTGACAGAAAGTATATGAACCCCGTAATGGAATGGGTGGGTTCATTGAAGTATGAGGGTGGTCGATCACCACCAAAGACCATGAGGCTGGTCGGTGATGTTGGAGGCAGAGAAGTCATAATGTCTCATGACACACTGAAAGAGATTGCCAACTTCGATTCTATACCGGATAGGCGTGGAGGAAGCAAATACTTATACCCATCCTCGATGGAATTATTCGACAAGTGTCATTTACATCCTCAATGGAATCAAATGCTTTCTGAGTTGTTTTTACCCGACAATGATGGGAGGATGAGGCGAGACCAGATGAAAATGCAAGCAAGGTTGCTACTTTTGATTGTGCAACAAAACATCTTACCTCGTAGAAGTGATCGAGGGTATTTGAGGCATCCAGATGTGCAGATAGTGCATTCCCTCATGACAGGGTCACCAAGGATATCCTTCAAACATCTAGTGATGATGAACATCTGGTATTCACGCAACAAAGTGGATAAACAAATAATCCCATATTGCCGACTAATCACCGCGTTGCTTAAACGTCAAGGAGTCATCACACCAGAAACAGATTTCCATGAGGAGGACATCCCCATTTTTAATCTATCCGGGTTGAGCACGTTTGGTTGGTCATATGTAAAAACAGCCCGTTATCACAAATTGAAAAACGCTGGAAAAAAATGGAGAGCATTAAAGTTGGATGCTGAACCGTTAGACGAGGGGGAAACGGATGAACCAGATAGTGGGGAAGAGGAAGTTAGTGATGAGGAGATGGAAGACGGTGGAGCAAGAGCACCTTACTTTGGTGGTATGCCTAACTACTATGATACTTATGGGGGTTACCAAGGTATGGAAGAATTTGTTGTTCAACAAAGGCCGATAGACTTTGATTCGTGGACAAGTTACCAACAGGCCTCCTACGATCAAAACACTCGCGGGTTTGAGCAGCTACATTGGGACAACATGTTAAACCACAACCGTCAGGAACACTGGAACCGCACCCACGCATGGAATCAAGAACGTGAAGTGAACTTAAGGTGGCAAGATGATCAAAGGAGACGGATGCACAACGCTTGGCAAGCAGGTGAACCAGTGATTGAACATCCAGAGATTGTAGACTACACCACTCTTGCCCCATATGATGGAACAGTGCACTACCCAGCCCCACCAGTGCATCACTCACCATGGCTCGACCCTATTCAAGATGAACAGCAACAACAACAAAGTCAAGGAAGCTCATCGGACGCCTTCAACTTTGGAACATTCTCAGACACAATGAGGAGCATTTTTGGCGATCCACAGAATCCTTACTATTGAGTACTCGCTGATCCATGATCAGGTCCACGTACTCCTCTTATCTGTTAATGTTTTCTGAATATTAAACTAGCGTTAATTGTTATGGTAATTGGGTGGTCGGGAGGTGTGAGACAATTTATGTTAATGGGTAAAAGGTATGTTGGTTATGGTTATATTTTTGTCCGGGTCGGTTTGGGTTGGAAAAGTCGTTTGGGTTGATTTCTTGGATAAACTGATGTGCAAAGCAAAGAAAACATCACACACTTAACCTCAACACCATACATTAGGGACAATGTAACCCAAGTGTGGGGATGAGGTGAGGCAAGACAAGAGTTGAAAGAGTTGAAAAATTTTGAAAATTTTTTTTTTTTATTGTTTTTAAGCAATCCAATCGAACATGAAAACAACAAGCATACCAATTGATTCTTGTCATGTTTGATGTAAGGGTCCTTAGTCATGGCTTAATTCTACGGTAAAAAAAATAATAATAATTATGTTAGCAAGTTTTACAAAAAAAATAAATAAATTAAGAACTGTCTAGTTAAGGTTAACAGGCTATTGGTGTAATAAAAGCATGCACACGCCGGCAACCCTAATTCCCACTTGGTGAGATTTTGAAGCTTACTAGATTGTTAGTTCACATAAAAAGTGTTTCAATTGTTGAGTGTAGGCCATATGATTCTTTGTTTTAGAACTTGTGTGATTTGATACATACCAAGACGGTGAATTTGATAAATGCACATAGATGATAGAGGCAATCTAGGATTCCTTCTCTTTTAACACCATTTCTTGTGATGCATCACTTTACCTAAAATTCTCCCTAGTAGCCACTTTCGAGCCTTAAACCGTTTATTTTGACAAACCCATATCAATAAAACCCAAATCAAATTTTACCCAATGTGACCAAGTTACCACTGTTGATAACATTCAGACTAGCTTCAGTATTTGATTTATGAAAAAAAATAAAATAAAAAAAATAAAAAAAATAAAAAAAAAAAAAAAAAAAGAAAAAAAAAAAAAAAAAAAAAGAGAAAGAAAAGAAAGATGCAAATTGTTGGTTATGGGTTAAATATGCACCCATGCGTTTGCTTTGTTTGAATAATAGTTATGTCAATAAGGATGTCAACAGTTGGTATTGCCTTAATTTATATTTTAGCCACATTCACAGCCAATCATTCCTACCTTAACCTAAGCCCAAAACCCGTAAGTCCTTTTGATGTGTGCATTGTCAATTTATTATCGTGGAAGTTTGATTGTCACCCAAGCATATGATAACAAAGTTTTATATGTGGACCTTTTGAGTGATATATTGGTGCAATTTTCACCAATCCAAAAATAAACGAGAGGAGTGACAAATGGTGAGGGGTGTGTTGCATGACAATAAAAGCCGGAAGCTTGTTAGGTTTAATTAGTCAGGTTCTATTTTGAATTAAATGTAACATCCTTTACTTGCTAGCCAAATATGATTATTGCAATAATGGAATGGGCATGACTTTGGACTATCGCTAAGGCGTGCAAGGATTTTGGTTTATAATGTTATAATGTTGTTAAATGTTTTGAATTAGATTTGCTTGAGGGCAAGCAAAGCTTAAGTGTGGGGATGTGATGTGTGTGCGTTGGAATGAGATTTTAAGTGTTTAAACGTCAAATATTACGTATGATTATTCGTTTATATGCATGTGATTGAGTTGAATAGGTTGACTATGAGTTGGAAGTGATTTTGTAGGAAAAACAAGAAATTTGGAAGCTTACATGATAAAACAAGTCATTGGAGGGGTCAAGAAACGAAGTTTCAAAGTGCAGCAGAAAGGCTTCCACCGTAGCCTACTGTAGCCACCGTAGGCTACGCCAGCTCAAGAAAAAAATCAGCAGAAAGGGTCCCAGCGTAGGCTACGCTGGCTGGCGTAGGCTACGCCAGGACAATTTTTGAAAACCTATAAAATCGCGTTTTTTTATGTTTCAGCCACCACTTGATTCCCATTCGACCTAAGACGAAAAAAGACGTACTTTGGAAGTTCTGGGATCGATTTTTCACCATTCCAACCCACAAAAACAAGATTCAATCATCCGGAATGCAAATCAACAACGGTTTTGAAGATCATTCAAGAACAATGAGCGGCTAATCCTCTCGTGATCGACTTCGGGTATTAGGTTTTGTGTGATTAGGTTTTTGTTTTTGTTTAACTTTGTTGGGATTAAACTTTAGAACCCGTTAAGTTCTTTTATGAGTTTAACTTGTGTTTTGATTATTTAAACAACGACGTTGGTAAACTTTTATTTGAATATCATTTAATCTTCCGGAAATTATATGATTGCAAGTTTTGGTTCTAATTGAATTGGTATTGTGTATCAAGACCCATTAAGTCCTGATTATCGATATCACTTAATCATCGCACGTATAGAAGTCCCTATTAAGGATTTTCCTTGAAGTTAAACTAAACAATTGCTGAAAACCAAACCTAGAACCGAAGTGGATTACTTTCTCTTATAATCGTTTTCTTAATCAAGTTTGATTCTTTCAAGTTGTTTTCTTAGTTTATTTATTAATTATTCCAAAAATCCAATTTTCACAGCCAAGAGGCAATAGTTAAGTAATTTGTTAATTTAATTAATCATTATTTCTAAATCAAAGTACAATACACCGACCACTAATTCCACGAGGATCGACAACCCTACTTACCCTAACTAGTTTAAGGTGAATAGGAACACACATTTTAACATCTTATTTGATTGATACTTCGACATCGATTCGATCTCCACTTCGACAATCTGCCATCCCCCCAACACCAACCTGCAGCTCCTGCTTGTGGCGGTGGCTGCCATCAATTCCGCGCGACCGCGACCAGGGCCTATTGATGTTTTCAACATTCAAGCTTTCAAGATTCAAGTTAGTTTTCTAAATTAGTTTTTTATTTTTTTCATATTTTTAGTCACAAGGGATTGAATTGAGAAGATGGTAGACAAAAACTAATTGTTTAAATTGACAATATAAGTATTTCTAGTTACATTCAAAAACTTGAATGTTAGTTAGAGTCGATGAATAGGATGCCTATAGTTATTGTATTATGTGACAGCCTATAAGATGTTTGATGAATTGAATTAAATAGGTCTCTCCAGTAATTTACATAATCAATAAGGTTTTTTAGATAAAGATGCAAACATTTTGATTTATCATGGCAAATTTTTTGCACTTGTGTTCATAGTGAGAATTTTATGAATGATATTTTTTTTTGCCTTTGGATTGTATGGGTGGGTGTTAGTTTAAAGTAAGATGATTAGTAGAAATAGATAAGTTAAAACTCTAAGCATGATAGCTTTTGGTTTGTTCCATCTTGGTTAGATGCGAGGGTAGTTTTTTAGATATGAAGTGTAATTCATTGTAATCACTTACACATTAGTGTGGATTGTATTTTATAGCCATGTGAATCTTAACTTAACTGACAGCCTACGATTACAAAACTCTAAACCACCACTACGATGATTTCAATTAATAATTTACACTAGAAAATCATTGTTTATGGTTTGTATTGTGGTGTGCTTCCTGTATAGTATTTTTATTACTTCAAATACACTAAGGTTTAGTGTGACTAGGTAGACATTAAGGTTTAGCAACGTGGGGATTAAAATCACTAGACATGATAATTGAAAAATGTGTTAAGCTTTTGAAAAAAAAAGCCTCAAAGTTCCATTTCATTTTAGGCTCCAAAAGTTTGAGCCGCCCCTAACGGTTTCAAAAGATGAAGACGTGTAGTGAACAACTATTGTATTTTTGTTAAAAATTTAATGCATTAACGATGTCCGACCCGACCCGACTAGAATAGATCGGATGAACCGAAAAAATTGTTGTTTCATCTAATCATCAAAAAATAGTGACCCCATAAGATATAATTCATGGTTTCGTCACTGTATGTGTGTAATATGATAAACACATCATACAATGACTCATACCTTAAAAACAAGAAACATCGATGTGGTGTGTTAGACTAATCATATTGATAATTTTTAATTAACATATGTGAATTATTGTGCACCGGTATAAAACCAACAATGCTACAATGGTGGCAAATGTGGCGGAGAGGTATTATAATATCTACTAAAAACGTAGAGGATGAGTAATTTGTACCATTTTATTTTTATAACTTAAACTATGTATCACTTCTTAAACTATCTAAAATTAAAAAAAATTAGGATAATACGTGACACAATTGTAACTCTCATCATGCTATTTTTCTTATTTCTCTCTGTTATTAGTAATAATATTGAATACTAATAATATTACTCATACTATTTTCAAATTAAAAATGTATAATTTAATAAATAAAAACCTATTTTTTAATTAAAAACACAATTTTTAAAAACAAAAGTTTTATAAAATACAGAATAGAATGAGCTTTTTAAAAGAAAATTATTTTTTCTTAAAACAAAATATTTAAAAACCGTAACTGTTTTATAAAACAAAAGTTTAAGAAATACATTTTTGTTTATTTACTTACAATAACTATTTATACGTAATTATAATCATATAATTTTATCTTCAAACATGGTTATATAATTTATAATTTTTTATTACTAATTATTTAATATTTTATTTATTCAACCTGTGTAATACACGGGTACTAACCTAGTTATTATATATACCAGTGACGTATGAAATAAATTTTATTATTTATAATTTTAAGTAGTGTTTTTTAAATACCCTACTTCAAATTATAAAATGACTTCTTACTATCGTTGAGTCTGGTTATATGGGTTTGCCTTATCGCGGCCTACAAGTCAAGTGGCTTGATTTTTTTTTCTGATTGCAAGTTGTTGTTTAATATATTTCTTTTATTTAGAAAAATATAATACCCAACTATATAAAGTTTATAGAAATTAAGAATTCCAAACCATAAATTTCTCTAAATAAATGTGATAAAAAAGTTGATCTTTTATTTGCTTTCTCACCTTAAACACTTTTTTATTAACAACAAAAATCATCTTTATCATCACCATGAAACATATGATGATGACTCTCTTTATCCTCAACATGGAGACAACCAATGGCAACTTATCTTCTCTCAATGTCGGGAAAACATGTTGAACTTTTGGATACATGTTTTAATTTATGACAATTTATGGGCTGTAACTTGTATCTTTAACGGATCATTTTTTCTATAACTCATTAATTAAAAAAAAAGTATAATAAATCGTTATCTTACAATGTTTGCATAAAATTATTTTCTGATTTATGAGCTTTTTTCAAGTGTTACACACTAGAGGTCATTGTTTATTTAGTTAGTCTAGGTGCCAAAGCTAAAAACGCTAGTTATATGGATTGAAAAAAAATGATTTGAATGCGTCCATTGGAACTTGCTACATTAATCAAATATTGTAAAGTCGGACGCATGTTTGTAATATGATAAACACATCATTGTATTCATGTACAATGACTCATACCTTAAAAACAAGAAACATCGATGTGGTGTGTTAGACGAATCATATTAATAATTTTTAGTTAACATATGTGAATTATTGTGCACCGGTATAAAACCTACAATGCTACAATGGTAGCAAATGTGGCAGAGAGGTATTATAATATCTACTAAAAACTTAGAGGATGAGTAATTTGTACCATTTTATTTTTATAACTTAAACTATGTATCACTTCTTAAGATTGAAAATCTAAAAAGAAATCAATCCAATGTAGGTTTGAAAACAAACCGAACAAGTGCAAAGGTATGTTCGTTCGTCGCTCGTCGGTTTCGTTCGAATTATTTTTTAATTTAGTTTTTATATATTATATATTTGTTAATTTATTTAATTATTTACTAGTTACCACTATTTTAATTATTTAGTTAAAAAGTTAACAACCCTAAATGTAAAAACCCTAAGGTAGCGTTTGGTACGCAGGAATAGAGAGCTGAATGGAATGAACTATTGAGGGTGAATGAATAACAATATGTTTGATTGGTAAAGGTAATTAAATGAACCATTACATAATTGGTTTCATTCCCTCAAATTCATTCTATCCACCCCCTCCCCCCCTCTCTTTTTTTTTTCATTCCATCCATTCTTTCATCATTAGTCACCAACACCACCCACTCACCCACAACAACAACCACCACTGACAACCAAGATCGTTCGTCACCGGCAACCACATCCAGGCACGACCACCACCACTGACCACCACCAACCACCGACCACCCCGCCGCCGCGAAAACCGCTGAAGGCCTGCCGGCGGTCACCGCCGGCCACCACCACTACCGGGAACCACCTCCGCCGCCGAAAACCACCTAGAGAAACCACCGAAGCCACCACCGCCGGAAACCATCCTCGAGCCACCGCCACCGCCAGAAACCACCCTCGAGCCGCCGCCACCGCCGGAAACCACCCTCGAGCCACCGTCGCCGCTAGAAACCACACCGACCACCACCACTGCCCGCCATCCCCATCATAACTACTTTTACATTTCATTGCTTCGTTTTTTTCATACCTAACAAACAATACAAAGTAATAATTCATTTATTCCAAAAGGGTAACCAAACAAGACAATAAAATGTAATGATTTATTTCATTCTTTCATCCATTTCATTTCTCATTCATTCCATTACTTCGTGCATTTTATTACCCCATACCAAGCATACCCTAATTCTTTAACCAAATTATCACTTCACATTTCAAAAACCTTTCACCATTTCACCCATCAGCACTCAACTGTCGTCCCATGTATCCCCCCACCTCCTTGCCAACCGTCGAGGCCCCAACCTTTGGCACTCTGACCTTCAACCCCTGTCACACCCCAACCTTAACGGCGGAAACGTCGAGATGTGAGGGTTAAGATTGTTCACAGCCACATAACACTACCATAAATTGTAAATATAAAAATTCATAAGTTGAAATAAACATTACAACCAAATGTCTCAACAAACAAAAATAAACAAAGTTCAACTTTTAAGTCTCAGTTATTTTATTTATTTTTCCTAGGTCCCAAATCCTAGGTGTAAGCATGCTTCAAAAGATAATCATCAACCTTGTGCATTTCCTGAAACATGTTAAAATAAAAGGGTCAACTTTTAAAAGTTGGTGAGTTTCCATGGTTAAGCATACATATATATATATAAAAGTTTACAAGTAGCAATTCATGTCAATGGTTACGAATAAAGCAAGTTATAGATAACATATAGCTACAATCAAACCTTGACCAAGAATATCATTTACAAGTTTAACGATTAGCTAAGTGTACTTGGTTCCCATGATGAACAAGCATACGTCATCAGGAGCCGGCAATAACCTCGGCTTTAGCACCAAATAGGCTTGTCAGGCCCATAGATTATGACGTCGCCAGGCTAGCAATAGTTAATGATTGTCAACATATAATATTCATCATATAAAGCTCACAATATTACAAATAACCATGACAAAGTTTATAAATGAATGCTCGTGCATTTACAAGTAGCAAGATTTTACAAGTGCAAGTTTAAAATAGGGTTAACATGTTTCACCCTAAAGGTGTGAATAAAGTAAAAGAGGGGCATGAAAAACTCACATTATATAAGATGATAACAAGGAATAAACGGTGCTTCAACGATTCCTTTTACAAGATACCTAACGTATATATTTCAAGGTTAAGGTTAAAGGTAATATTAACGATTAAACGCGAACTAGGGTTTCAATAAGAATTTGGGGGTTTTTATAATAAGTAAGGTTATCTATTGAAATCATATATATATTTTATCCAATGAAAGAAATATACCATTTAGGTAATGTAATATGGAGAAAAGAAATTAAATTCTTTATAATAACTTGTAAAGTTTAAATATAAGATGCAAATAAATTTTTATAATTATTTGAAAAAACATGATTAACGTATTGGCCAATAATAATTATTATTTAAACTATTATTTAAAGTCTAAAAATAATCTAAGTATGACATTTGTAAAAAAAAAAAATGTTTATATAAAATATTAAAATATTTAAATGAACGAAATTTACAGAAATTAATTATGCGACTTAAAAAAATAATTAAAGTTTACAAAAATGATTTTTATAATTATAAAAATATTTCTGTATTTAATTTGTTAAGAAAAGGCTTTAAAAAAATAATGTGGGTGCCCGGGTTCGAACCCGGGACCTCACAATTGTGGGAAGTGATGTTTACCGTTAGGCTGGGTAGCCTATGCCTGCTAAAATCCGGCTTCCTTACTTTAAAACACAATCTTGGAAAACCCCAAATCGCATAAACCCTAGAGTGATTTAGGACCAAATTGATCATCAAAACGATAACGATTACTGAAATGAACATGGGGCTTTGATTCCCCATGTAAATTCGAGTATATGTATATGTTTTATTTACCCGAATTGAAACGAAACCGATGTGCACGTATGAAGAACAAGTCGCGACTGTGGTGAAAGTGATTCAGGTTGCAATCGTTGATATTATCCAAATTAGTTGCACGGAAGCTTCCAATGGTCACAATGATCAAAGCCCTCTGTCAAATTCTATTAAGATCGCTTGGAGTTGACGAACACCCGGTTGGTGGTCGCGATGAAAGGTGTGAATTGTTCGAGAGATTCAAGTGTGTTTCAGGTGAATTGAGTTCGATAATAGCTTAGGATTAGTTAAACGTTCGATTATGATTCATTAATTTGATTATTATTGAATTTTAATGTTCGAACGGCTCAACGATTAATGGCATCGGTTACACGAGTTGTTTGGGTTCATAACCGATATTTCAACCCAATTAAAGTACATAACCGTGTTCGATTCGTGTTCACAAACCGGTTAGACTGGTTTGCAGTCGAAATTTGAACAGTTTAGGGCCGTTTTGAGGCTCGCCGGAGTCGATCGGAGGGTGGCCGGAAAGTGGTCGCCGGAAATACGGGGAAAGATGCGGGAGGGGGTTGGGTTTTGATTATTGCAGTTTTAGTCCCTGCAGTTTTCGAATTAATATTTTATGCTTAAAACTTTCATTTAAAGTTTCAAATTTGTCACAAATACCCCCTGAACTTAATTAACCTTTAAGTTTTAAATGTTTTTTATAACTTATTAATGTTTAACTTTTATAAATTATTTTTATTATTATTTTTTTATTTAATTTTGACTATATTATATTATTATTTTTTTAATAAATTAATTATTAACTTCAAATTAACTAAGAAACAAGCCTTCAAATTCATAAATGACATAAATGGTCCTTACAAGAAACATAACAGGGTTAACTATAATTAACGAAAACACGAAAGGTTACAACCCCCGACCTCGGCAATCCGACCTGCACAGTCCGACCGCGCATCCCACCTCTGACAGTCTGCCTCTGAAGTCCGAAGTACAACCTTGTTTGAAGTCCGACCTTGTTCAATTCTTCCTAATTGCGATATCTTAAGGTTAGATTTTTCTTTGATGATTTGGTTCTTAAAGAACATTTGTAGAAGCTTGGGGAAGATATTTGGGTTGGAATCTGAAAGTTAAAACTTTTGAATGAATTATTAGTTTTGTTTTAAATTGTAACACAAAACCAAGGAAAACCGAGAACTCGGTTAAAACCGAACTGAGTTCGAGCATGAAATTTGCGCTCAAATTTCTGTAAATTCGAACCAAACCATGCCACTCGGTTTGAAACCGAACCGAGTACGAGCAGATCTACGTTCGGTTCGGTTCGGTTCGATTCGTGAACATCCCTAATCCAATGGTTCATCCGTCTTAATTTGAATGCGATATCGCCGGTTCTACTACGGTGCCGGTTTTCTTGTTTTTACTTTCTTTTAAAATTTAATACAAGTTTACCGCCCCTCATGTGTATAAATTAGCGTTTCATTTGTTAGTTGTTTTTTTATTATTGTTTTTAAATATTTATGATAATTTAGTTCTTGCTTTAATAGTTAAATCTAAAACATGATAACTTTTTCATACGGTTTTATTTTACAAAAGTTTTCTAAATATTGTCTTTTTTACTTTAATTGTTACCAAAATTAGTTTACTTTTTATTGTTTATAAGCATTTAATCTTTATAAGGAAATACTAGATGCACTTAGTTAACGTAAACACATCCTCTTATCTTTTAATTGCATGGTTTGAATTTTTGACAAATTAAACTTTAAACATTTATTTACCATCAATGTAAAATGTATATCGGTATCTTTTAAGGCATATTACCTCTTATCTTTTACTTGCATGGGGCATGCTTTTACATCCACGCACCAAGCGGTGTAAAAAAACTAGCATTTTACTATATGGGATGTTTATCTTGGGTTTACAAAGCAGTTAGGATTGATATATTTTTAAAACGAAAACTCACAAACTAATATATTTTTAATCATAAAATATCAATTAGCAACATTTAGATAATACAAAATAAATTCATCATCTTTAGCTGAGTTAAGAACGTTATTTACCGGCACATCAACCGCAACCGAACCCAATGATTTAAAAAATTGGATTTAGCCATTTAGGTGTGGCACCTAGTCCCCATACACCTAGTCACCTACCACCACCACCACCACCACCACCAAGCGCACTTTAGAACCCACCCAGTCACCAATCACTTCATCATCTAGTTTTTTATTAGTTGTTACCATTAACCACCACCGCAACCACCACCACATTTACAAAACAACCACCTTCGCAAACACACAGGTTCCAAACAGCTCCACCGTATGGCAACCACCACTCCACCACACCTCCAATTTCACCACACGAAGAAGAAGCAGAAAACAACCACCAGCAACCACCGATCACCTCTTCACCGCCTCACGCCTCCGTACCATCACCACCGTTACCAATTGAACACGTAGACCACCAACAAGAATTTACAACCTCAATTTCACCTTCTCCACCACCGCAACAACCGGAAAACTCAGCCGACCACCACCATAACCCACCGCCGGAGGACGTTGAAGGTCAACAGGAACCACCGCCTCCGTCGTCACCTCCGCCGGAAGAAAAATTCGACCATCAACAGTCTTTTGAACCGCCGTCGCCGTCGTCTCTCCTACCCCCGGCACCGCCACCGACAGAAACCGAACAACCACCGGAAAACGTCAGCGCTAA
The DNA here is from genome assembly GCA_025506505.1 of Flaveria sonorensis. Classification (NCBI taxonomy): domain Eukaryota; kingdom Viridiplantae; phylum Streptophyta; class Magnoliopsida; order Asterales; family Asteraceae; genus Flaveria; species Flaveria sonorensis. The sequence goes on along the minus strand of CM046424.1, from coordinate 62,071,547 downwards.
CCATGAACCTCCACTCTCAAAGCAACCGACTTCACCGTCACCGCCAGCAATTGGAAATGAAGATCCCATTGAAAGCCCTGACAATCGTATAAGCCCTAACCCTACCTCTGATCATGAATCGCCTCTTTCAAAGCAACAACAACCTTACGATCCTGATAAAAGCCCTAGTTTTCGTGAAAACCCTAGCCCTAGCCCTAATTTGGATCACGAATCTCCGTCTCCATCTTCGCCTGCAAAATTTGAAGGAAGCCCTAGCCCTAAAGCGAATAAATCACCCAAAGACCCTCTCCATCGCCACCACTGACCACTGTATCACCGTCGTCACCGCAGGATACCCTAGAACTCATCGCCACCGTAACACCACCACTAGGAGTACCACTCCTCCGCCACACGGCTGTTGGTTCATCACCACGTAAACCACAAATCTCACCATGGACTCCACAGGAAACTGCACACCTTATACAAGCTTATCAAGAAAATGGTACTCCAAAAGAAGGGACCTTTAAAGGCTGGACAGTGGGAAGAAGTGGCTATAACGGTGGCGGCACGCTGCAGCTACGATGAGCCGACCAAAACCTCCAAGCAATGCCGCCACAAGCTTGAGAAACTGCGTAAACGTTACCGTGCAGAGCGGGGCAAGCCTCGGTCCAAAGCCACTGCTTGGAGTTTCTTTGAACTTATGGACAATTTGGAGAAAGGGCCTTTGCCGATTTCATCATCACAGCCTATGGCATTGGTGGAGTACCAAAAACCAAGCAGTTCAAATGGCAAAAAGAGAAAAAATGACGATGACGACGAGGATGATGATGGTGATCGCGAGTTTCTTTTTAACAAGAGTAACAGTAGGTCTAAGAATCACAACCATCATGTCAGTAATGGTTATTTAACTAGAAATCTGCTGTTTTCAGATGGTGGAAATAGGGTTGTGAGGGGGTTGAGGACCCCTGTGGTTCACAAACCTAAAGGATTCTATCAGGAGGATGATGTAGGGGGTGAGGATGATGATGAGGAAGAAGAGGGTGGTGATACTGGCAGTGAAGAAGGCGGTGTGGCGGCACAATTGGCGGTAGAAATAAAGGGTTTTGCTGAGAAGTTTGTAAAGATGGAGAATAAGAAGATTGAGATGATAAGAGATGTAGAGAGGTACAGATTGGAAATGGAGAATAAGAGAATGGAGATGATTCTTGAATCACAGCAGATGCTTGTGGAGACAGTGAACAAAGCTTTCAGTAGCTCTCATAAAACACACAGGCTTTCTGCAAATTGACAACAATTGAAGGACTGCAAGGTTCAAAGTTTCAAGCTATCTTTTCTTGTGTAGTTATCAAACTATATGTTTGTTTTTTAATTAATAATTAAGTTGTTAAAACTTTATAGGTCTAGAGCAACTTTGGAGTCATGTAATCCTATTAGTATACTATTTAACATGAGGTAAAAAAGACACAAGATTATGATATACAACTTGGATCTTGCATATGTCATTACTTGATTGAATTTCATGACATGTTGGTTTCCTTCATACTTATTAGAGCCTCTTGTCTTGTTTTAAAAATATGAAGTGTTAAATGGTTTCTCTCTTGAGGGCGCGTTCAATACAGAAGCGATTAATACATAAACAATTTTAAGTATGAAACGATTTAAACGCACAAATGTAAATCTCTGAAGGCCCCATCCTCACTATCAACCTCCTCTGTCTTAAATTTGGACGAGCCTAGAGTAGAGGTGAAAGATAAGAAAAAGAGGAGGGGGAAAGTGTGTACACATATGCATCAATTTCCTTTATTTTCAAGAATAAGTTTGATTACTATTCATCTAATGCGGATGGAGAATGAAGATTTTAGGGTTCAATCTTCATGGAGTTGTTATTGTTCATAAACCGGGATAACGTACACGATTCTAAATATTCCATTGTGACATGTGTAGTTTTATGTACGTTTCAGTATAGATATTATTTAAACCAGAGTCATCATAACAAGGATATGTTACTTGTTATAAACAATTTATTAAAACAAACTAGATTTAATAAACCCGGTGTATTACACGGGTTGAATAAATAAAATATTAATATAATAAAAATTAATAATTATAAAATGATATTCTAAGATATGATATGACTGAAATTACATATGAGAAATGACTATAAATAATAAAACAGTGATATCAATTTTTTAAAAAAAAATTTAAAATTTTTTTTTTCAAAAAAATAAACATTTTGTCCTAAAACAAACCGTATAAAAATGTATTTTTAAAAATTTTCTTATTACAACTCCCAAATTTGATTATTTTGGTTTTTTAAAAAATAACTTTTTAAAAATACCAATTTTAAAATATTTCGTATTTTTAAAAAAATTTTATGCTTTAGAAAAATTTATTATTTTATAAAAAATTATTTATTTAGAAATAACATTAATGAATAGATTTCTTTCTTAATTTATTAAATCTAAAAAAGTATTAAATAATATTATTAATAATTAAGATAAATATTTAATATGAAAGAGAGGCGGAAAAATTTTGATGAGGATAATTGTGCTGCTTTCACGTGTCATCTCAAGTTACTCTTATATTAGAGTATGAAGATGAAGATAAAGATATGTTTTTATGGTTTAACTAAGTAATGTTTCAGTAGTAGTTTCTAAATTTTGTTTGTAAAAATCAAGGAGTAATACTAGGCCGGTTTGATTTGTGAAATTTACATAAATTAACTACTTTAAAAATCAAAATGAGCATAATCTATGCACATGGTACAAGTTCATACGTAAAATAGTAGTTAAGTAATTTTCTCAAACTTTTAGGGTGTCTTTAAAATAAAGTTTTGAATTATTAATTCTTTTACCTCACAAGTTTAGCTATGTTACACTTTCCACCCATATATATAATTGTTTTCTAACACACTCATGTTTTTTTACTTATGACTTTTAAATAATTTATCATTGCGATATGTTTATTTTATATATTTTTTTTATTTAAATTTCATCTTGAACGTAGTTGTGTATCATAATATACAAATCATTAAAGCATAAACGTACAAATTGATAAAAATTATTCAACCTTTTGATTTTGTATAGTTTCTGTTCTTTTTTTTTTCCTACAACTCTTAGAATATTACGTTTCATACAATGTCGATGATCTTTTTTCCGTTGTGGCGTGTTTTTTTTATCAACGTTTTAACGCGAATTTTTAACGTGATTTTTACATAAAAGTTCAAAATATTACCAACGGTCTTGCGGTAACACACAAGTTTGTGACAAATTTGTTTTTTTTATATAAAATTTCAAATGTTATCAATGACGTCCAAGTTCCGTTTTCATAGATAAAGTTACATATATTATCAACACCCCGTCAACACGCGAGTTCTCGACGATGTTTCAACATGTTATAAAAAGTTATGTACTGTGCGAGTTCACAACAACATCACAACATTAGTTTTTCTTTCACGACCTAAAGCCCCATCAACATTGGGTCTTAATACTAGTTACAATTAAAACCGAAATTAATTCTATCTTTCCTTGTAATAAATGGTATTGAATTTAGAATAAATTAAACCATATATGGGATTTCAACATTCCTTACATTTCGCAACCAATTTAAAGTTTAACAAAATAACCTTGCGTTTTTTTGTTACTTCAACCATGTGTTTTCTCCCTATCAAAACCCACGAACACCCAACCTTTAACTAAATATCGATTAAAGCTATAATTTAGCTTTTCTCTAATAACTTCTAAAGAAATAAATTATTTTAAAGATATATTTTTTAACTCCCTATTTATATTATACAAATTATCAACTCTTCTATGCATAATGGTGTTGCACCTTATGCATAGGGAGTTTTTTTTAAAAAAAGTTGATTTTTCATTTTTAACCCAAAGTTTGTTATTTTTTACAATATAACTTCTTAAATTTGATTCTTAAATTTGACTTTTTTTCATTTTTAACTTAAAACTTTTCGTCTTTTGCAATTTAATCTCAGAACTTTCATATTTTCAACTTTGTTAATATTTCGCAAATTTCATGTTACATTTCGTTCTAAGTTTTGCAAGTTAACACGACACAACATATATGTGTAATTCAACATTTTTACGTTTCGCTTTACGTTTCATTCTAAATTTGGTAAGTTAATACGGCACAATATGCGTATATGATTCAACATTTTTACGTCTAATTTCCCTTTTGACTGGTTCGTCACAACGCATGGATCTTAGATTAACTTAGTTATATTTTTCTATGTTTACGTTTTGGTCTAAGTCTTTCGTATTAACACACCGCAACTTCAAAGTTTATTTGGCACGGTTTTACGCCCCTGCTGCAATACGGGGCAACTAATTATTAGTAAATCAAATTGCTTGTTTTTTTTACATTACCTACTTAAAAATATAATGAAATAAAAGATATACTTGAGAGAGGCAATTAACGGTGAATTTGAACACTACTGATCTAAGTATACACTAAATGAACTAGTATCCACAAATTTCCCCCATGCTGCCTCTGCCAATAACTACCTACCTTACAAAAAAGGATACTGATACAAAGGGCCAATCTAAGGGTCCAAAAACCTGTTAAAAGACTGGAGTTTGAAGCCCTGTACACATACCTCTTAATCCCCTCTCCATCTCATGATTTTGTACAAAACACCCAACAATTAGCCCTCTCAACATTTTTTTTATCTATGCTAACATATAGAAAACAAATTGCAGCCTTTTTCCATCTTTTTCCTGACAGAACTGACTGTCCTCCATCTGTAAAAGATAACAAAACCAACAATTAGAAAACCAGTTAGTGTGCGTGTTTATGTATATATGTGTATGTTTGTATGTATGTGTGTGTAATGTACGTACATACACATACGTAATGTATGTATAGGAGAGGTATGGGATACCCTAATATAATCCCCCATGCAAAAGATGACTAGAAAACAAAAAGATATGCAAAGACAACAACAGAAGAAAATCAAAAGACTATGCAACTGCATTATGTGGCTGCAATAGTAAATGAGAACTAACCTCTAGATTGCTCTTACAAAGGATTGACAGCTCAATAGGTATGGCCCGTAACATCTTTCCCGTCTAAAACTAGCAGGAAAGCGGAATATGGTAGTTATGAAGGTGATTGCTACTGCTGTACACCCACATCATGTTCAGAAGGATTAGGTAAATTCTCTGATGAAGACTGCCTATGAACCATAGCCTGGTTCATAGGTGGCTCACTATCGGCCCCTAGGCTGCTTGTTTTAGGTGGAGAAACTCGCACAGGGTTCTTAACTATAACTGCACCTGTACTATCTGCAGATGCAGCCGAAGAATCAGGGGTTTCGGTATTATTTGCATCATTACCAGGTGCATTAGGCATTATGACAGGTGTACATGGCTGAGATGAGGTGTTGAGAGACATAGGGGACTCGGCTTGCTTGCTTGTCTGGTCAGAGGTGTTGCCTTTGCGATTAAGCAACAACAGTTTTTGAGGAGTTGTTGCTTGTTTTTGACTGACAAGCTTCTGGTTTACCGGTGGACCATGATTTTGATTCTTGCTATTATCAGATGCATCAAAAGGGGTTTTTGATGCAGCAGCTTGCTTCTGTTGGTGTGGTTGAGTTAAAGAGGAATGTGGTACAGATTGTTTGGCAGCAGATGAACCTGGAAAACCATTCACGAGTGAAGAATCAGTCGCGAGATTCTGATGAATTGTCAAATTTCCCCTTCCACCTTTCATAAGCTTAGCCTGTTGTTGCTGCTGATGTGGCTGAAACTGCTGAGACGGACGTGGCCTCTGCTGCTTCACTAGTTGGTTCCCACTCGTTTGAGGGTTCCTCGCAACACCAGGATGCTTTGAAGTCATGGTAGGTGAAATGGACACCGGTGGAGAAGAAGAATTCGCGGCACTATTTTGTGGAGATGAAACAGCAGGAAGTTGAGGCTCTTGTGGTTGTACATGTGGCATCATGGGATTGGATGTAGAAAACTGCTGCTGCTGTTGTAGCAAGCGTTGTTGCTGAAGTTGTCTCTCTTTGGCTAGCCTCATTGCATAAGCTGGATTTGCATGATGATTTGGAGGTCCTTGGAAATGATGTGGATGATGAGAGTTACTGTTAAGCATATGTGGTGATTGTTGTGGGGAAATTGCACGTGGGTATGACTGTTGTTGAGAAACTGGATTAGTGCCAAACGAAGGCACTCCTTGAGTGGTCCCACTTTGTGATACGTTCTGGTCAGTGTTCTGCTTAGCCTGTAGTAATAAATTAGAATACAAAGCATCACCAAAATATGATAAATTGCTAAAGAACTCACCCGAATCAAATGCATAGGATCACGTGGCCTCAACATCGAGTTTCCAGGTCCAGACCCAGAGTGCATACTGGAAGGGCCCGGTGTTGCTGAACCAGAAGTTAACATAGATGGTGAAGGAATCCCTTGAAAGCCTGGTCTAGTCACCTTCATGTTTCTATTAACCCCACACATAACACCCATACCACTTCCAGCAGGTAACATGCGGACCCCACGATCGGTTACTGAATGGGACCCGGGTGGCAAACTGGACTGCTGGGCGTTCCTTGCAGATAACATTCGGTTATATTGTTGCACTCTTTGCTGGTCATCTACGGATAATGACCCTGTTCTAGGAATCCCATACCTTCCCTCCCTATACAAGTGCAAAACAAACATGAAAACAATTAGAACTTGATAGCAGGTAAAACTAGGCGTGTGAAAAGTATTACAAGATTACCTAACAGATGGATTAAGTGGAGCAGATGCAGATGGAAGGTTATTTCCATGAACCGAATTGGATGAACCAGGTGCTGAGGAGGTGGAACCAGAACCAGCACCGGGGCCAGGAAGCATTGGTGCTATGGAACCGTGGTTCAGAGCTGGTAACCCACCACTATGTGGACCTTGATAGCTAACTGGAAGAACATCTGGGCTGGATGAGATTGCTTCACATAGTTCAAGAGGCCTTAATGGGAAATTAGGCAAAAAAAATGTATTAGCGATTCAGGAGAAAGAAATATAATGATAAGTAAATCAGAATAAAACAGACAACTCACGTAAGGACAGGCCCACCACTGAGGTTATTTGGGCAGACTTGAGAAAGGGCAAATGCATGAGAACTATGAGGCTGCTGGTATTGTCTTACATCCTGATTATCATTCTTTGCAGAAAATACATAGAACAAAGGAACAGATTATGCGAGTAACAAATGAACAGATTATGTGAGTAACCATAGAAATAGCAGTTGTAGCCTTTAAGCACATAGAGACACAGATATAATGTTGAAAAGATCAAACATTGCAAAAAGTTAAAACTTGTATCAACTGAATAGTACTCACCTGTGTTCTTCTATGACTATGATGCTGTTTTTGTCCAATCATAATAATTTTCTCAAAATGAGATTTGAGTGTAGCCTCTTCCATTGGTCCCTGCAACCGCTGAAATAATTGTCTTGCACTTCCCTGAATGAGAGAAGCCACTATTTAGCTCATTTATGGATGTTGATGCATTCCAAGACACAACACTTAAAATAGAAAATGAATATTGCCTCTGGAATGCCAGGTAAAGTAGAGGGATAAGGTTGAGAAGATCCTGAATCCTCAGCACTATCAGCTCCATCACCAGTATTCATATCCATTAATATTTTGTGGCGTTCTTTGCATTCATTAGACTTTCGAAAGATGCACTGCACATGTTATAAATTAACATAATGATTTATATATAATTACACCAAAAAAAGGTTAATGTATGTAATGTAATCAATAGAAAATACATTGGCACACAGTACTTACCTTGAATTGCAAAGTGCTGTTAATGGCATCACTAATAAGCTCCCAGTTTGGACCCATATCATGTACCAGCACAACAAGGGCCTGTGGAGATGACAACATTCTATATGATACCTTACAACCAACACTTATTTCTTAAGGAAACATATAAAATATAGTGATAAAGAAAAGCAAAACTCAAAGCTTTAACCTGATCTTCAAATAATGACCATGCACTGCCTGAACCTGCCTGCCCAACAGAGGTCTGCAAAAAAAAGATTTTTAATCGATCCATCAAGCAAAAAGAATCTAGACTACTCTAGAGAGTAATACGAAAGAGTAAGAAGAAGCATTAGAGAAACTTGAGTATCTATTGCTTCAATATATAGTACCTTATGTGTTTTGACTTTTCTACCATGATCGCGCACCAGTAGTTTCATGAACTTATTTGGGTTGGACATATTACTCGTTTGAGAAGCCACTGGAAAAGAAATTAGACCAGCCAAAAGAGTAAGATTGCCAATAAAATTTTCTAATACATGTGCTCATCAATGTATAAACCATAGTTGTTAAAGGCGCAAGGCGCCTCTAGGCGATTTGTTGGGACTATAGCCTAGGCGAGAAGCGCAAAAAAAGCCGCGGGACTAAGAAAAAAAAGCGTTCTAAAATAAAAACAATTTAAGATTTTATTATGTAATGAAAACTAACACTTCTTTCAAATACAAAAAAATTTCAAGACCATAATCTTCAACATAAAGTACTAACCAAAAAACTCCAAAAACAAAATGTTCATGCATGAAAACAAATAGTTTGTAAAGTAATAAATAATAAAACTAGAATAACCAAAAGTTCATCATTATATAACATCTTCATCTTCCTCCGCTTCCTCATAATCTTCATCAATCAAATTTCTTGAAGTACAAGACTTTAGAAAAGTTATTTATTACCATTTACAGTACTTGAACGATTTGGACAGGGATTTATTGCCTTTTTTAATGAAGCGCTATATTTGGGACTTGGCTTATTTTGTGGCCTAGTCCCACTAGGCGACGGCTTTTAACAACTATGGTATAAACCTTTATAGATAGATTGCCAGATGTAATTAGGAAACGTATGTTTAGAATTAATTATCCAAATTACTAATGACACAAAGAAGAAGTGGAAGAGCCATACCACTACTTCCATTAGAGTCAAATTGATGTGTCTCCCGTCTTCTTCTTATGTGATCCTTCTGCATTTCCATAAACATAGAAAACATTAGAGTTCTATTTTTTTGTTTGCAACCTTACATTTATATTTTAAATTTTAGGAAATGTCAACTTTCACCTGGTCATTATGAAAATTAGAATCAAGTTGCCAACGGTGCTCAAACGCAGATCCCTGCAACACCATAAAGCAAAGATTAGTTACCATAATTAAATACAAAAAAACTCAGGTAAAATGTTTACGTACAGTATGTCTTTCCTTCTTTTTCTTTTTAGGTCTATTTGAAACTTCCATGGAGTCAAACTGTAACTGCTTCTCATAGTCTCCAGCTGACTCGGCTTCCATATTGTTTGGTATTTGGGGCCCGGGCCCAGCATGTAGAGTACTCTGTTCATCCTGAAAGGAATTTGTATCAGCACTTGAAGCATCTGTTCTATTTAGTGCTTGAGCGTGGCCAGAAGCCCCTGCATTAAATGAACTTATAATCCTCTGTCTGGAGGCGGTACGCACACGTTTTGTTGGAATTGCAACATTTAAACTACTGCTAGATCGTTTTCCACTTAACACAGATGGTTGATGTCCAACAGCTCTTTCAACAGATTGCATGATTGGTACATCAGCTTCTGTTTCATATAATCTTGGGCCATATAATTTTAAGTTTTTCCTTCTTTTCTGAACAACTTTTGTAGGTCTGCTACCTTCAAATCCACCTGACAAATAATAGGTGTTTGTTTCTCCTTCATCCTCTTCAAATGCATTATCTTGAGACAATTTAAGTACACATATAGTAAGACTTCTAATTTAATTTGTATAACTCTTGAACAAGATCTAACAACAAATCTATAATACATTAATACCTGCAACAGCATCATAGCAAGACGTATCCACTTCTTCTTGCATGTTAGTGCCAGTTTTCTAGATAAAGTAAAAGTTATCATTAGCAAACCTCAGTCAAAGGGAATAGCAAGGGAGAACAGCAAAGGATTATGTGTTTTCTTTTAGTTAGACAGTATTTAAAAAAAAAAGCATAATCAAATTATTCCATGATTAATATACTACGTAGCCGTCAAAACTATTCAAACGAATTCCCAAACTTTATGGTAGGACTCTTGAATTTCATAGACACAGGCTTACAAACGCCTTCACAGCTTATCATCTTAAACAATGATCCCGTATATAATGAAGATTTGCATGATCTATTAGACATGTGATCTAAGGCACTTAAATGCATAAGATAGCACACAGTACCAATGTCAGCATAAATTCCTAAAGCGTATGTTAAAATAAATGTGATAGATGCTCCGAGTATTGTGTTTAAAAAGGTGAAGATATCAAATAATATAACGACGCTCCACAATACTAATCCATGTTACAAGTGCAATGATAAGAGGAGTTTTTTTCCATATAGGTGTTGATAAAAAAACTTATTTACCAAAACGGGTGATTTGAAAAAATATTATCCGCAATGGGTGTTTTTTAAAATTTTTGTGTTCTCACTCGTAATGTCATTGGATAAACCACATTATACTTAAATTAACATTATTGTTTCAAAAAAGTTAAGGAAAATTTCTAATAAAATCAAATAAAAATGTACTGGATTCTCATTTTTTAAAAGGTTTTTTGAAAAAAAAATAGTTCTTTTATCTATTTATATAAAAATAAAACAGCACATTAAATTTCCGTCAACTTCCGTAAATTTTTGTTATCTTACATATAAATAAAATACATTTAAGTTGTTGCTTATATCCTTCATTCGTTTTCTAAAAGAGTTCTAAAATAATTTAAAAACATAATAGTAAAACGAATTTGTAATATAAAAAAATACAAATGTGCTTTTCATAAACGTTTTATAAAATATCACACTTTTTAGTCAATTTTGATTGATGACGATTGAAGCAAGATTATAAGAACGTGATAATTAAAAAAATAAAAATAAAAAAGGACTTCTAAAAGAAAATTTTAGACGAACATAAACGCCCGTAAATAAACAAGCATATCAACGAACGCAAACAAATACAATTGAACAAACGCAGTTATTGTTTGTGTTCATTCAGTTAATTAATCGTACGAAATTACTTGTTCTTATTTGTTCATTTATTAAATAAGCGTCCATAAATGAAATTTCAGCCGCAAGGTTTGTCCCTCGGTTCATTCGTAGCCCTAGTTACTACTGATTAAAGTTTGTAAATGATATTGACGAGGACAAACTATAAGTGTTGTACATATTGATAAGTGCGTATGAAATATTTTACAGATTTTTAGTATATCACTTGGAGAAACCTTTTTTAAATTATTACGATTCAACAAATTATTTATTATATACTTTTTGTAAATATCACGATCCAAAAATATATATATATATATATATATATATATATATATATATATATATATGAATGAATACTTTTTCTTACACATTAAAAAAAACTTGTTATGCCAAAAATAAATTTGGGAAGCTTACGATCCAACTAGAAAATTTTAAAAACCCTCTTTAAAAATTTGTGAATCCAACAAATTGTTTTCTTGATTTGTTAGAATTTTTTAAAACAAAAACATGATTTTAAAAATAATTTGGTTTATCCAATAATATTAGGAGTGAGAAGGAAAAAGCTTTCAAAAACAACCATTTTAGTGAATATTCAAATCACCTATATTGGTAAATAAGTTTTCCATTAACACCCATATGGTAATAAACTCATGATAAGAGTTCACATATCTTTATAATAACTCTTCCATACACATAAAAAGCAAACTAAGAATGTGAGAAAGCAAGAGAAGTTTTACAATGGTAACAATACTAACATAATAGAAATTTGTTTCCATATTTTTACCTCAAACTGTTGTAAGTGAGAATCAATAGCTTTCCTGTAGGCTTCAATTGCGCCAGGTGGTACTGTATAAAAGAGGTTCTCCTACATTCAAGTAAACTAAAATTAAACAGGGACACCAGTGCATGTAAATATGCCAAACATCATTATATCCATTAAATGATCCTGCACTAGCACAGCTTGGTGTTCAAGCAACAGAGTGTTTGTCATTGTGTTTGTGTAGCAATAGCTCAAGGTCGCGAGATGGGCCAAGCGGGTAAAGTAAAGCGTCAAAACAGGTTGATAAAACATAACTAGCAGTGAAATGTGGTGTGATAGTGTTCAAACTTGATGTGTGAAGATACCAAGTGTTAGTCCATACTTCTGTCAAGTTATCCTCCCATGAATAGTCCATGACGGCTTGATCAGATACGACAGCATGAGCCACAGGTGCTTGCGTTGCATTGTACAGAGCTTGAGAGTTATTATACTCCATGAACCTCATTGCATATCCCTGAATCCCAACTGTATTTTCTTTTTCAATGCATTGCAAGTCTGGCCCCTTACATTTAACCTGTCAAAGGCAGCAAGAACGATATATACTTACTTAGATCTATACATACCTAGATATAAGAACGATAGAACATTGTCAGACATGCACTGATATCCAGAGTTGAATATACTTTTGGATAAATATCAGAAACTGAAAGACCTGTATCATGTGCCAAAACTGCATGACAGCTTCCGCCAAAGTGTGAGAGATTTCCTTTTGCTTCTGTGTTAAACTTTGTTGTTGGAATCTTAACTGTGAAGCAAAAGCAACTCTTCTAGAAATTTGAGCAGCTGCCGTTATTTTCCAAAGGCGCTCCTGTGTAATGATAAGTTTTATAAGGTAAGGAAGAACAAACATGACAGGATTGTTTATAAAATTTTCTAGACATTGCCGTTTATCCATAAAAGATATACATGACGGGGTTGACTTTGATTTGTATCAGCAATAACAAACCTGAGTAAAATCATTAGCCAGCCATGACATTTCCTCAAGAACGAAATCCCAATGTGATTTTAGACGTCTCTCCAGAGGCAAGTTTTTAACAGATAATTCAGCTATCCTCTTGCGTTTTGCCTGTTCATAATAGATCTCAAATCAGCCATTGAGGACACTTTAATACTGCTACAATCAAGTATTCAACTTCAAGATACATGAAAATAAGTAACCAACCTCTATAACTCGAGCCTCTTCTAAAATTGAGTCTTCATGTTCTTTGGTTGCCAATTTTAAGTTGTCAGCAGAGCATGTATTTTGGTCTGCACCGTCAGTGGAAAGCTTAACAGTCAATGTAGACTCCTGTAATGGAGTGTCATTAGCATTTCCATCTTGAGAAATAGAACTGGGTACCACTGGTTTTCTTTCAGTTTTTAAATCAGTGCTGCCATCCAAGCCAACTCCTTGAACAGATTCAGATCCTTTAAGACCTTCCTTTTCTTTAATAGCAAGGCCATCCTCATTGTGAATTGGATCAATATTTAATATCTTATTATTCTTTTCCACACCTAAATTATTACTTCCCAAATTTGGTTCCATCAGCAGACCATTTCCATTACGGTCATCAAAACGTTGACCGTTTTGGGTGCATGATGACTCAGAGTCCAAGACCTTTGCGGGACCAGGTATGCTTTTTATCTCTTTTGTATTTCCATTGGTGGGGCCCTTGGAATCTGTCAAATGAACCTGATCTATACTCTTAATAGATTCAGGTTCGATAGAAGCCATCACGAGTGGAGCTTCCCCACCATCAGATTTTGCTGGTAAACCATGGTGATTCTCGTTAGCCTCGAAGACAGCAGCATATGGACTGTGTGCAGGGCCAAGGGTTGATTGTACAGCTGGCACACCATCTAATTCATTTTCTAAATGAATGACAGAATTTTTTACAGCCACATTAGCATCGTGTGTTAAAGCTTTGAAATCCCTGGAAGCTTGTCGAATAAGATCACGATTTGGGCGAGATCTAACTCGACGTTTATATGATTTTTTTGGCAGTTCTAGAACAGCAGAGTCACCTGATTCTTTCAACAACATAAGATTATCAGCACTGTTTGGTTCACAGGCTGAAGGAGCCCCTAACCTACCACTACTTTCAACAGAATCCCCATGAGGTGAAGCAGTAATTGCGAAACTACCTTTTGCTTCACTGCAACACCAAAAAGAAAATCATAATAAACAAGAAAAGATTATTAATAAAAATAAAAATAATATTGATGCTAGAAAAAATAACCAATGAAATCATTAAATCCTAGATACAGACCTTGTTACAAATTGCTCAGGATATCGATCTTTTAGCGATGTGGACTGAAAGCTAATTGATGCTTCATTCCCAGGTTTTAAATCTAATGGATCTCCACCCTGCAAATAGCAAGCAACAGATCACCTATTTATGCTCAAAATCATTTGTAAGATAAAAATAGTGATGAAAAAATGATGGGTAAAAAAAAAATAATCCCATCCGCCTACTTTCTGTAGAAATTCTAATTCTCTTCTAAACTTCTCAGCAGCGGTGAATGATTGCCTGCAATAAAGATGATCTATTATTATGATCGCCTTCATTAGAGAAAGAAAACAAGATGTCAAAGCATAAAGTTTTGCAGTATACAAAAGAACACCACAGTTACCTAAGTTCTGCTTGAGTTTTCTCAAGATCGGATGATTGCAAAAGAGATGGTGTTGAAGAAATTCCAACTCCTCCCATGGAATCAAGCTCAGCATTGACTACAAGCACTAATCCTGAAGTACATCCAAGCATACGACTTAAAGCACCTACAGCCCTGTTCCTGCCATTGATTAAAAAACCAAATCAAGTAACTGAGAGAGAGAGAGAGAGAGAGAGAGAGAGAGAGAGAGAGAGAGAGAGAGATAGAGAGAGAGAGAGAGAGAGAGAAAGAGGAAAGAGATTTTTTTTTTAAAAAAGACATGTTTAGCAAATATACTGTAAAAAATGTGTATAAGATGCCCAACAGATCATATGCAAAAGAAAATATTTAACATGGTTATCTAATACAAAAGTCGTTCATGCCCAAGCAGCTGGACATAGACTATGTATGGAACTTGATTTTAACTACTTCGCCAGGGTAAAAGATTAAATGATGGGGTAATTGGATAAACGGATATATTAGGATGAGGTGAGCTATTTAATAGAAAGTGACAATGCATAAACTAAAAACAGAGAAGAAAATAAGCAAAGTAATGAAAAACATATGCTAAGGTGTAATAGCAATTAGATGCCTCTAGAGCCACAACCAAGCTGGGAAGTGGTAGCCACTAAAAACCCATAAAGTGATAAACTAAACATGTAAACAGAAATAAATTCTGGTAATATGACTACCTATCACCTATGAACCCATAAGTATACTAAATATATTTCATAGTTAAAGTAAACCAAAGCAGTGTAATTCATATGCTTATTGAAGTAGTGCACAAGGGTTATCTTCAAAAAATAAACCTAAACTTTAAAATAAGGAATTTGAGAAAACAGAACACAAGCATCATAACCATGTTCACTAGGAGCGGGCATTTCTAGTACAGAAATATCTAGGATGTCATATTCCTGTATGCTATAATTGGTGAATAACTATCAAAACCCACACCTTCTTCACGTCTGAAACCTAATCTCTTAAGAGTTAAGAAAGTGTCTATCATCACCATTGGCGTATAAAGTTTAATATGACAGGTGTTTATAAGTACTTGAAGCAGAGTAGAGTGAGATCACGTGGCAAAATATTAGCTTTTTATAACAACCTAACATAAGAATCACTATTAACGCAATAGTAAGCACACAAACATCAAACATCCATGATTGGCATGATCCAACCAACAATTACCACAAGAAACTACAAGGTAAATTCATACTAGGAATGTATAAAGCAGCCTCAGTGCTATCTCTTTGACGAATAAGTTTGAACCAAAAAGGTTACTTGTTTGATTGTGTCTTGCAGTGAATTAATGAGAGGGCCCGTGTATATGAGGAAGCACATAGATAATATTAGTGGTATGCCACGCGACCTTGATTTTAGAATAAAGAAATAAATCATACAAGGAAACAAAGGCTGTAAAGCTGAACCAACTAGGAAACAATCTAAATCAGATAATATTTATTCCCTATCCGTAACATAGTTATCATTCGGATCATGAATCCCAACTATTCCCGTTAGTCACAACTAATCTAGAAGTTCAGATTCAGTTAATCAAGTCACTTGCATAAAAGAGCAAACCAGTTCAATTCACATCAGTAAAAACCTAATCACTAAACTGCATACTCTTCTCCATCAGTCAGTTGATTAGTACATTCCATGCCCACGTGCAATCACCATTACAAACATCCATACTCTCAAATAAAATAAAATAAAAAATGCACTGTCTTGATGAATGAAAAAAACACACTACTTTCATCATGTACTTCATACTTTCAGCATGCATTCAATCAAAATGCACCAATACATCACTGCAATTGCATAACCACACACTCAAATACCAATGATCAACTCCAAGACAGAAAAACCCAATACTTACAGTTCTAGGGTTTACACAGCACAAACCATTTCATCCAATTCTAGGGTTTCCGCGAGAAATACCTGAATTGAACAGACCACAGCAACAATCTCCAGCTTACAACCGTTTCCCCTCTCCCCTTCGCTCCTCCCTCGACACAAAACGGATCAATTTCTAAATCAATAACGAATTTTGCCCTAGAAACACAGGACACGAAATAATGGACTCGTTTGAAAGAATTAGCCCTAATCAGTGAGAAATTATACGTATATATGATACATATGAATGCTGTTGGTGTGAAGATTTGTGTGTATGTAATGTTGTTCGTTGTGGTTCGTCTTCAAGCTCGTGTTTCTTAAAGGTTTCTCTCTCTGGGATTTACAAAAACTATTTCGTTTCGTCGTCTGTGAGAGTAGTGGGCTGGACATGCAGACGTCGACGATGAGGGCTTATTTGGGCTTTTTGTTTACTTTTGTTTTTTTAAAGGAGTTTCGAACTCGAATAATATTATTATTATTATTTGTAATATGTAAGAATATTTTGTCGGCACTGTTTTTTTTAGATTTTGATAGGAGAGTTGGTTTATTTGCATGGAGGATGTATTAAGTAAAAAGATACTTTCGGTAAAGACATATTACGGAGGGCGACTGAGTGTAAGGTTGCTAAGACACCGATAGCTAGAAACAACTCCTTAGGACCTTATCTTGAGGGGAGTGTGTTTGGTATATGGTAATGGAGTTGACGAGTGAATATAATGAATAAATGAGTTAAATTGATCATTATCCTTATATTGATTTGTTTGGTTGTCATTCCACGTTTAGGCATTTAGAGGATTACTTTGACAAAACGTGTTCATCGCCCCCATCTCGTGCATACGTTCATGAACATTTATGTGTGTTGTGGTTTTACTTCAACAAAACATGTCTGTGTGTCGCATCTTGTGCACACATTCATCCACATTTGAGCACATTAGGAAATTACCTACACAAAACGTGTCTATTGTCTCTATTGTGTGCATACATTCATCCAAGTGTATTAATCCAATCATGTGTAAACACAATCTCAATCATTATATTAACTAATGGTTTATATTTAATTGTATAGGTTTGCGTAATCCGGCTCGCCAAGATTTCTTAACAAAACATATGAATAATATAATCAAATCAATAAACATCCCTCTTCAATGAATTTATGAACCTTACCTTATTAACTTCTCTTCGTGTATTTTAAAACTAATAATTATGGTATAAAGGTGCATCGTATCGTGTTATCAGCTCAACATCTTTTAGAAAATAAGTAGTTCTATGTGAATTATTTTATTATTTATAGTTCCACATCAAGCCATCAAGCCATCTTCAATATGAACTTATTTATTTCTTTTATTAAACCATTCAACCTTATGCGTTTAAAATACTCCAACAAGAAGTTCACCATTTTCTTATCCATTAAGACAAAGGAAGAACAGCTCAAAATACAATTCGAATCAAACCATTTGAACAAGTGCAATATTACTAAAACGTCTTGTATCAATCTTTTCCAGATAAGATAAAAAAGACGTTTATAAGGGAAATAAAATACTATACATAACACGCTCATGGTTTCTAAAACAAATATATGATAACAAAAAATACCATTAAACGTTTGTCATTATATATTGTTATCACATAACCATTAATTATATTAATTTTGTATATAAATTAGTCGTTTAATTTAATCATATATAAGTCAATCATAAATTGGAATAAATATTTTTTATATTTAATCCAGTCATATTAAACGCATATAAACCCCCCCTAGATTTTGGATTTACAAAGAACAGGTAGGACTATACCTTTGGAAGTGGGCGAATATATAACAGATCATATACAAAGTTACTAATACATCATTAGTGAAACTTTTCACTACAATATATTACAGCATCATTGATAGATGAAGTTTCCTAACGCTATATCTATCTATAAATGTCATTACCCTTTATTTGGTCACAAACTCATAACGCAGCGGCCTTGGAGTCGCTCCTTCCTCTACAAAGAATTAAGGACTGAAAGCAACACATTACTCTGCATAACTCTTCCTGTACAAGTAAAAACTCATAAACACATAGAAGACTTCTTTGACCATTTTAAATAAATGATAATAAGGCGTGTTATATATGATGCAAAAACTATAATATTCCAACAATAACAAAAAAAAATCAGTTTAGGAGCTTGTATGCAATAAATATACATTTTGGTTGACTTTTAACCCATTAAGGAATAAATATAACCCTTACAAATGCAAGATGTCAAGTTTGCTACCTATAGTTTAATGGTGTCCCAAAATGCTTAAATATATGTTAATCCTTCAAATCTAATGAAAGACATACACGAGGTTACTATGTTTCTATGAAACAAATAGGCTAGGGGTGCAGGTGAGACAAGCCAGCTAAAAAGGCCTGGTGAGAGGACTGCAAATGGCTCATTTGATAATATGAGCCGTGCTTGAGCCTAGTATGGCTCGGCTCATCTAAGGTAGCAGCTTTGCAGACCTAAATATTTTCAACGACATTTTAGGCAAACTTCTGTTGACGAAGGGAGTGTAGTAGTGTACAACCGGGTCGTAGCCCCAGTTTTTGTTCGTAACTAGGGAGAGTGCACTCTATATTCTTCTAGATAAATGCAAATTCCCATTAGATCCACAGTGAGTTGGTTAGGTAACAAGTCAAAACAGAGAAATTATGAACAAGTCTGATTAACCTGAAACTTATGGTCCGAATTATTGATTTGTTTATATATAATTAGCTTCAAATACGATTGAAACTATTTAAACTCGTTCAATAAAAAGAATTTAGGTGATTTTTACCAGAAAAAATAAACTGACCAAGACTTTCAACCTATTTGACCCATTTCCTTTTAACATGTACTTTTTATTTCACATGTTTGAGTTATTAGATAAAACATAACCCTGAATTAATCCATTCCCTTAAAACTTACCGTGTGGATTCTGGTTTTCCAACAGAAGCAAGTGCATGCCGAAGCGCCTTCACATGATTGCTCATTCCATTCATGTTATAAGCTTTAATCATGGTTCTATATGTGATCTTATCAGGTTGACATCCTTTACTTTCCATCATTGTCAGAACCCCCTTCATTTCTGCCAAACACCCCATCATACCATAAGCATCCACTAAACAATTGAAAAAAACTGTATCAACCGTCACGTCAGAACTCTCAATATATCGCAAAAGACCCTCGATTTTTTCAGCTTTTCCAGCTTGTGCATAACCCCTTACAAGTGAACAAAGTGTCACACAATTCGGTTTTATGCTCTCAGATTGCATTAATCTAAACAAAAATTCCATCTGGGTCAGATCCCCGGCCCGTCCAAATGCGTCTATGACTATATTATAAGTCACAAGTGTCCATGAGAAATGGTATTTCTGCATGTACTCCATAACAGCACTCATTTTTTTATAATTTCCAGTTTTTCCGTATGAATCCAAGAGTATATTGAAGGTTTTAACATTAGGTTGAATCCCGGCACAAAGAAACTTCTCGTAGCATTTTTCCATTGTATCTATTTGCCCACTGCCACCAAACGCCCTTAGTGTTGAATTCATGGTCCATACGTCAGGCTTACATTCCCTTTGTCTGAGCATTTCCACAAGTGTTGATTCCATGTCTACAAATCTGTCAGCAAAAGTTGATAACAATAACAATGAGTTGTTAGTTCCACATAGTGGTGTTCATTGGGTCGGGTTTCAGTTTCCTTGCTTTGTTCAAATCTGGTTGTTCAAGTTTAAAAGGTTTAGCTAAATTTGAAAAGCAAACATAATCGGTATTCAAACTCCTAGAACCGCCTCCAATTCAAATTTGGTTAAAACCGATTTCAAAGAATTTGGTTGATTTGGTCCAATCAGGAATTAAAAGTGTTATTTAAAAATTACATGTAGGGTTAAAAGTCCAACCTTTCATCTCCTTAACAAGTAGAAATACTGAAATACAACTTACAACTTAAAATTTGAAGTTCACAGTTGGGACAAACAATTCAAACTTCTAGTAGCCAATTCTTTTAATTTCAGCAGATTTCAATACTTTCACACTTCAATCCAAGACATCATTATGGTAGCATTTCCTTTAATGAAATGCGTAGGAGGTTTATACACCATATACCTCGGGTTAGAACGAATGTGTGCCACTTGTTAAAGCAAAAGGAGGGCCCTTTACACGACCCACACTTTTTTGGACAACATGAACACATGATTGGTCATGTTTAGATCCCAATTTGTGGGGATCCCATTCATTAGGAATGAGGGAATGGGAATCAAAATTAAAGCAGAGTTTGCTTGTAGGGTATTTGTTTTAATAGAAGAAATCAAATCCACAAACTGAGGCTGTCAGAAAGAGTGAGTTTAAAAACCAATTCTAGTTCCTCAGGATTATTTAAGTATTTAACCCATACCCGATAGCGATTACCGACCACAAACTAAGTGCCACTTACACTTTGGGTGATTTTGCCTGTTTAAGTTACTATCTTTGTAACCAACTTTTGTTCATTTTACCCTCTGACTAGAATCAACCTATGTATAAGTGCATGGGTTTAAATTGATGCCTCTACTTCCACATACCAACACACCTAGAGAGTGTATAGGAGTGGAAACGTTACCTTTTTGCTTTCCCATACGCATCAATAAGGGTATTATAAGTAACTGTATTGGGCTTGATTCCTTGTGAAGCCATCTCAGAAAGCAACGATTGCACTTTGTCAAATTCATGAAAATGAAGGCATGATTTTATAAGGATTGAATACGTGTATACATCAGGGTGGCAGTTAGGAGTGTTCTTCATTTCTTCCAGTACTGAAAATGCTTTTCTAAACAGGCCACTTCGACTGTAAGCAGAAAGAAGAGCAGTGTAGGATTCTTGGTTCACGATACAACCTTCATCAATCATATCTTGAAATAAGGAATACGCTTTCTCAGGTTGCTTACATTTTCCAAGCATCACAATCAGCTTCACATATATAGCAGGATAAGGCCTGTACCAAGTCTGCTCACGAAGAAGTTCAAATACCTGAAAACACCAAGTAAGAAAATTTAGTTATGGAACATTAAATAAATTAAAAGAGTATACATTATAAATTTCAGCGTAATTTTTAGTACTGTTCAGATTTCGAATGACAACAACAACCTAAAACATTTTTTATTTGTGTTCCTCATATGAAACTAAATTTCCAACCATCATAAAGAAACATGAAGACATTTTTCACGGCATTCCACGTTTATCTTCCTTCAAGTCTACCTAACACATAGACCATAGACAACTGCAATCACTTATTAATAAAGACATTGCAGTTATCGGCAAGTAGTAAAAACCATATATGTTGACCAAACTTTTATAAATTCATTTACAGCTTATGTGAACACATATCAGTAGCATCAGCTTTTTACCCCCTTTTGGTTTTGTTCCTGATTTCGAAGTTTTTATGAGTTCCATCATCTAACTATTCCAAAAATCATATTCTCTTGCAGAGAAAATAATCCAGGGAACTTAGTAAGAACTTCTATGTTTCACAAAAAGGATAGGACGCCATATTTGGTGTAACCTTGTTGCTTCAATAGTGTCAGTGCCAAACTGCCAATAAAATCTTCGGTCATTCATACTCATCCTGTTCAACAGATTGGTGACTGAGACTCACTTTTTCGCAAACCAAATGAGCTTTTTGCCTTTCAATTTTGTCTAGTAATCAATGAGTCAGCTCACACTTGTAGCTTCTTCACATTAACATATTAGAGTTTTGAAATCAAATCTGAAGCACAAAATGTTATCCACACCCACCCCAGGTGTTGGATACCTTGGACTACCCTGCCCTTTGCGTGTCAAAATTCAAATTTGGGTAAAAACTTCACACACCGATCAAGATTGATGAACTAAAATTAAGGAAATTAGCAATTTAACATCCATTTCTATTTCTGGTTCTACAAATTGACCTGAAAACAAATCATATTGAGCAACAACTTTCAAAAGTTCATCAAAACCGTAACAAAATCAACAACTGAGTGAACAACAACCTTAAGAGCAGACTCCCAACGCAACGCAGTGATCCGCTCATGAAGCGCTTCAAGCACAGTCCCGGGAAACAGCCTCGTGGAACCTTTCTTCTTCTCAATCACAGCCTTCGTCGCCTCTCTTCTCAATATCACCGAAATCGCCTTCTGCGACGCAATCTTCTTATTTGATTGCTCTTTCCTCTCTCTCCTGATTGGTTCATCGTCAATTGGCAATGATACTTTCGTTAAGTGGTTGACATTGGTGGTTGCTGTGAGGTTTTTGTTCTCCGGTGATCGGTTAAGCTCCGGCGAGAAGGGGTTCACCGGCGGACCAGGGAGGGAGACCATGGGGATGAGATTGTGTATGGTGAGTTGTGGGGTTTATGAAGTTTTTGTTAGATTTTCAGTCTCTATGGTTTTATCAAGAGTGATATAAAAGGATTGGATGGTTTTTACTTTTTATTAAAACAGATAATGGGTTGGGCCGGTGTGTCTCTTGGGTCGTGACTGTTATCACTTTACTTTTGAAATATTATATATATATATATATATATATATATATATACACATACTAGATTTAGTAAACCCGTGTATTACACGGGTTGAATAAATAAAATATTAATATAATAAAAATTAATAATTATAAAATAATATTCAAAGATATGATATGATTAAAATTACATATAAGAAATAACTAAATAATAAAACAGTGATATCAATTTTTTTAAAAAAATTTTTTAATTTTTTTCCAAAAAAATAAACATTTTGTTCTAAAACAAACCGTATAAAATTATTATTTTTAAAAATTTTCTTATTATAACTCCTAAATTTGATTATTTTTTGTTTTTAAAAAATTAACTTTTTAAAGATACCAATTTTAAAATATTTCGTATTTTTAAAAAAGTTTTATGCTTTAGAAAAAATTACTATTTTATAAAAAATTTATTTATTTAGAAATAACATTAATGAATAAATTTCTTTCTTAATTTATTACATCTAAAAAAGTATTAAATAATATTATTGATAATTAAGGTAATTATTATTTAATATGAGAGAGATGCGTGAAAATTTTGGTGAGGATGATTGTGGTGCTGTCACGTGTCATCTCAAGTTACTGTTATATTAGAGTATAAAGATAAATATATATATATATATATATATATATATATATATATATATATATATATTGATTTAATGCTGCACTAGGTTAGATACACGTGTGTTACACCAATTCAAATAAAAAATTATATAATAGATTATATATATAGCATTTCAATAAAATTATTATATATGATAAACATATTTGATGTATAAACAATAGTATAAAAAGAAAAATATTTTATTATTTATAAATATACATTAACATTTTTATAGATCTTTTAAAATATTTTAGTTTTAACAATGATTAGCTACAGATTAAATTATATTTTAATAAAATTAAGTTTTATTAAAGTATTTTTAATAAACTGTTATTTATTTCTAGAAAAAAATTATCTTGATTATTATGTATTAAATAAGAGTTATTAATGAAACTTTTTGAAGTCAAATTTTTTACTAAAATTGTAAATTTATTATAATGATGACAACAATGTGAAGCCTATGTGAAGATGACGTGGACATGCTAAAATGTGGTCATGTTATGGCTATAGTTATTTTGTTTTATTAAAGTAGATTGTTACATAGTGTTTTCTTTGAATGATACTTTTTATTTAGTAGTTTTAAAAAGTTTTTATAGTATTTAGTTTTTCACTCGATTCATCAACTTTGTTAAATATTTATGTTAATTAAAAGAGTGTTTTAATCTGTTTACTAAAATTAGCTAAATATGTAACTGATTAACATATTTTATTAGTGAGTGGACCATTTGTATAACTAATATGAAATAACTCAAATAAGAAGTGATCATCATCATTTAAAATAGGATCACCAATTGGAGCACCATCATCAATCTAAATAATCATCATCATCGTCCTTTTAACCAAATCGAAGTTGGAAGGGACTTTAGTCGTTGCCCGTAACCATTGTGTTTTGCAGGGGGTGAACGATGGTTACAGTTTTTGTTCGATTAGTGCTCTTTTTGGCTGATTTGGGACTTGATGGTGATGTTGGTGATAAATGGTTCGATCAGGGTTCAATTTTCAAATGTAAAGGTGATCGATTCTGGTTGTTTTTATAGGCATGATTAGGGATGATGAAGATATTTAGGGCAACAACGATGTTGTTGTTGGTGGTGGTGGATGGGCGGTGGTGTCGTCATCAGGTGTGTGATGATGATGATGATGAACGGGATGGGAGGGAGTTGGGTTTAATTTAAATTGAATATTTATTATATAAACAACAAGTACCATATATTTCGAAGTGTTTATGCACATGTTACAACCATGCAATGCTCGTCTTATTTTATTTTTATCTTTTAATATCATTTTTATATTTACACCTTTACACTTTAATAAACTGATTTCTATTAGAGGTTGAGCTTCATGTTGCATATTAGGTTGGTGATAGTGGGTTAAAAACGATGGTTCCACCTGCCAAAGGCCATATGTGATTCTATGTGGTTGCAAAAATAGTTAAGGTCATAGGAGACAAGTGGCATGAATGACATGTAGAACATGTTGCAATTATCGAGTTAATTGGATTTGTTGTTTTTATAATGTGAAGATTTAAGACTTACGAAAGAATAGAATTGCAATTTTTAAAAACTCAGGCCCGTTTGGTTCACGGAATGTTTTTAAACGGAATTGAAATCTTTAAAGGAGTTGGAATTTGATTGAATTGTAAACGATTCCAATGTAATTTATCTTGTGTTTGGTTTGTAAATTTCTCTTGTGTTTGGAATTGGAATATTAATAAGATAAAATTAGCAAACTACCCATTTTATACTAGGCTTATTTCCAAACCCTTCTCCTTCTTGTTCAAACCAGTCCTCAGCGGTCTAGGATGCGATTAGAAGTTAATCTATTTTGTTTCAAATCAGATCAGTCCTCACTAATCTAGAGCTTCATGTTCAACGACACCATTCGTCTTCAACAGCTACATCATAGATCTAAACATCAGGATTCGATTTCTTCATCTCTGTTTGATTATGGAAGTCGTCCTTCAACTGTCCTGTTCCGCTTTTGTTTCTTCGCCTCTTCTGGGTGTTAATATTGCCATGGTTCATCGTCCTCCGTTGTTCAATCTTCTAGGTTTTGATGTTTGGTTCATGGGTTTTATTTGGGTTGGATAATCATATGTTCTTGGGTTTTCATGGATATTAATCTTCTCGGTTTTGCTTTGTTCATGGTTTTTGCTTTTCAAAATCAAATGCCTAGTTTTGGTGTTAATACTCGATTTTTTGTGGGTTTTTTAGCTAACTTTTGTAAATTGATATAACAGGGAAGAAGACGTGGATTTGTTGGTTGGGTTGACCCTTCAATGTGTGAAACATCAGTTCAAATCATACCAAGGCTTTTGAATTCAATTAGTCAACATGAAAGAAATTGGAAGAACAATGGCAAGAGAGAACCAAGGATTGAAAGTAGTAGTAGGGCTTAGTTTGTTGTTTTTAATTATTTTTTTTATCTTTGTATTTAAGCAAATTGAAATGGAACTCGATTAGATTATCTTGTCGTTGAATTTGGAAAAGATTGAAAATGTTGACTATTTGTAACCAAAGTTGTTTGCGAAATTAAAAATGCTGATTTTTTTGTTCATCTATCACATGTGACTATGACAAATGGCCTGTGCAACGGGTGGATGTAGCTAAATGGAAATTTACTCTTTGGTTTTGCATATGACAAATGGCCTGTGAAGCAAATGTGTAGATCTCTTTTTGTCATGGAATATAAATGTGAAGCAAAATAGCAATTTACTCTTTTGGTTTTCACTCTTGAGTCTTGAGTTGACTTGTTTTCCAGCCTTCTTTTTGTACAGACTCAAAAATGTTTTTGTCATGGAATAGATATCTGAATCATTGTTCGTCCTCCTTTTTTGTGCAGACTCAAAAATGTTTCTATATAGTTGGCTTCAAAAGTCAACTTTATTGTGTTTCTTAACTGCATTTTTAAGCAATGCTTGAAAAACATATTAAACTACTTTAAAGGTTAGAAAATTAATTTGAGATTCTAACTCCAAGGCCAGATCAAAAAAATTCTCCTAATTCACTTCTATCCGCATATACCTACTCCCCATTCTTGCTTCTTTTCATGTAAACCATTTCAAAACTAAAAAAATACACTACACCCTAAAACTATGACAATCCATGCTCAACCCAAGCAGTTTTATATACCTTAATTCAAGACTTATTCAATAAGGTATATATATCCAAAATAGACCATAAACAACAATAAAAAGAAAGAAGCAAGAGAGATATGATAGCATAAGGAAACTCCATATATTCTATAGAAGTTTCTATACAGTTGACCTTAAAAGTCAACTCCATATATTCTATAGAAGTTGCGTATCAAATAAAATACCAATTTTCATATCAAATTAAAATACCATTTTGCATATGAAATGAGAATATCACGGTCGACAAAATACCGAAATACCAAGATCAAAATATCAAAATACGAAAACCAAAATACCAAAACACAAATTGTAGAATTGACCAAAATACCAAGACTAAAAATATCAAACCCTTATTGCATAGTTGATGGTTGACTTGTCTGTTGTGAACCAACTTGTGTTACAAGTCCCTCCGCCTTGCAAGTTCTCTTGTTGTGTCCTTTTTCCTTGCAGTTGTCACAAGTAACTGAGTAACCCTTCTTTGACCAACCCATTTCTCTGTAATACCATCACCAATACCATTCATAGCCATATTCCAAATACATGCCACCGCATGCTTGCATGGTATCCCCGTCAACTCCCATTTTCTACGTGAGCAACTCCTTTCGTCCATAAGAACGACACATTAGTCATGTTCAGAATCACTAACCTGATACTTAGACACCCTATTCCAAATGACAGTGTAATGTGTGGCATCGGTCTTAATTTGTTCAAATATCTTGGTAACAGCAGGTGTTAGAGGTCTTGGAGACTTTGTAATCATTTTGTGTACCATCACAATTCTTTTCATTATGTATTCCCTGATGAACTCTAGACAAGTGATGATAGGCTTGTCCCTCCCCCCTACTAGTTGCCTATTGAAAACCTCACACAAATTATTCAACAATACATCACATTTTGCTCTACCTGCATAGGATTAAAAAATCCATTACATTAGATAGAAATTAACACCATAATACTAAAGTCAACTTACCATTGAAATGAGCTATTGACCAGTGTCTTGGTGGAATCGCTTTTAACCAATCATGTGCTGTCTTATCTTCTTTTAAAACTTCATTCATAACCCTATCAAACCCTTGTGTTGTGGTTGAACTTGCATACTTCTAAACAAGCTCTCTGTATAATTGGCCCCTCCACTTTTGTTTCATGTTCTTGTGAATATGTCGAAGACAAAATCTATGCTCAGCACTTGAAAACACTTTACTTATAGCAGGAATTATGCCCTTTAATGAAAACAAAAACAAGAGTAATTATAACATACATGAATATGTAACACAAAAACAAGTGCATACCTTTTGTCTGTCACTGATAAATGTAAAATTAGAGTTTGATGAGAGACCAAGATCGTCTCCTAAACACTCTAAAAACCAAGTCCATGAACTCGCACTTTTAGATTCAACGATCAAATAAGCAACGGGATAAATCCCATTGTTTGCGTCCACTCCAACTGCCGTTAAAATCTGACCTGGATAAGGCCCTTTCATGGAACAACCATCCAGTCCGAGTAGCTCTCTCCCACAAATCTTAAAACCTACCTTCAAACCACCTAAGCATATGTAAATCCTTCTAAACTACCTTGTTTGACTGCTCGGTTACTTTCTCTTTCAACATCAATCTTCACAGTTGTGCCTAAACATAAGTATAGATTAGATATACTAGTACAATAATAAATTGAAAAAATATTAATCCTTACATTTAGAATATATATGATATTACCAGGATTAGATCTAATAAGCTCTTCAGAGTAGTCCCTAAGGATTTCATATTGAGCCTTATAATCTCCTTGAACCGTCTTTGTTGCAAGCATCTTAGCCCTAAAAATCTTTTGAGATGTGACCTGAACCTGGAATTTCTCTTGCATCAACTCTTGTAAAGCTCTTAGTGGTATGCTAGGGTTCACTCTTATGGTTGGTTCAATCTCTTTGGCCAGCCAACTTATGGTGCATAACTTGACATCTCTTATTTGTAGACATTGATGTTCATTGATTAAAGTTTTAACAACCCAAGATCCTTCTCTTTTCTGCTTTGTTATATGTAATGTCCAAGAGCAAATAGGTGTGGGAATCTTTCTTATAGGTATGGACTTTGTAGACCTAGAAGTACCCACTAGCAGAGATCCTTGATTTGTCCCTTTTCTCGTTACTTTCACACCTACCTAGATTTGGATTTATTCCCAAACACACCACACGAAATATATCTTTATAATTCTTTGTGATATACAATTGTCTTCTAGAATCAATTGCATGTTTTTTTACCACGACCCTTATATCATCTCTACTACCAAAAACTTGACCAAGATAGAAGGGACAATAGAAAAATTGTCTTGCTTTTTTCTTGTTCTTCCTAACGATACTTAGCGCAGTTTCTAACGGGGCTTCATTATCAGAACCACTTAGACTGTCAAAGTCATGAAGGTCAAACTCATCATCTATTATGAATTCAGAATCAACAATAGCTCTAAATTCAACCATATCTATATTAACATCTTCAACCAAGTTATCTTTATCTATTAAGAAGTCAGAATCTTCATCACCATCTCTGACATGCTCGACATACACCTCAATAACTTTATGTTTTTCAACATATTTCATCAACATAATAACATCAGTATCATTAGCTAACGGTCTTAAACCAAAATCTAGTTCCTCACCTGGAATTCTAAAATGTGATCTTTTTACATCTTTTTTTGCATAACCAAGTTTCTCTAACATATCATGAATGATACTAATAGAGAAACGACGGGAACCAACCATGTCAATAAAATTAACAATATCATTATGATATATTGTATCAGAAAATTCAACAAACTCTCCTCCATGGTGAAACTTTAGTGTGAAATAGCTAGGGTTTTTACCTAAAACGCAACATATCATAAGGTAAGCTAATCAATTTCAACAAAGTTTTATGATTTTAACAAAGATTTCATAGGTAGAAACATAAACATACCATAAATTGAAGCTATATCATAATTTTCACCGTTTTTTAGTAAAGACCACAAACAACTATCTCGAAAATCTATTGATAATGTGCTCCCCTCCTTGCAGGTCGATTGCCCTGGACAAATCCTTGATATTGAACGATTGAGCGCAAACCCTAGTCGTCAATCGCTAAGGAACAGTGACGATTTTGGGAATTGTCGATCATGATATCCATGAACGATGCATGTGTTTTAGGTTTTGGTTTTTCACATAGCTTTAGCAAAAAGACTTTATTACCCCTATTGTTAACACCCAAATTAATATGGTTTACGAGATTGGATGATAATGGCAAGTTTTTAAAAAGTTAGGGAGCTAGAGGGTAAAAAAATTCTTTTTTGATGTAAATGGCAAAACATACCAAAACTCGAGGATGAAAATGACAATTAACTCTCTCTCTATATATATATATATATTGCTTTAGTGCTGCACTAGGTTAGATACACGTGTGTTACACCGATTGAAAAAAAAATTATATAATAGATTATATATATGTATAATCTAATATATATATTATAGATAGCATATCAATAAATTATTATATATGATAAACATATTCGATATATAAACAATAGTATAAAAAGAAAAATATTTTATTATTTATAAATATACATTAACATTTTTATAGATCTTTTAAAATATTTTAGTTTTAACAATGTTTAGCTACAGATTAAATTATATTTTAATAAACTTAAGTTTTATTAAAGTATATTTAATAAACTGTTATTTATTTCTAGAAAAAAATTATCTTGATTATTATGTATTAAATAAAAGTTATTAAGGAAACTTTTTGAAGCCAAAATTTTTTCTAAAATTGTAAATTTATTATAGTGGTGACAACAATTTTATATGAAGCCTAGGTGAAGATGACGTGGACATGTTAAAATATGGTCATGTGGCTATAGTTATTTTGTTTTATTAAAGTAAATTGCTACATAGTGTTTTCTTTGAATGACACTTTTTATTTAGTAGTTTTAAAAAGTTTTTATAGTATTTAGTTTTTCACTCGATTCATCAACTTTGTTAAATATTTATGTTAATTAGAAGAGTGTTTTAATATGTTTACTAAAATTAGCTAAATATGTAACTGATTAACATATTTTATTAGTGAGTGGACCATTTGTATAACTAAAATGAAATAACTCAAATAAAAAGTGATCATCATCATTTAAAATAGGATCACCAATTGGAGCACCATCATCATCGTCCTTTTAACCAAATCGAAGTTGGAAGGAACTTTAGTCGTTGCCCATAACCATTGTGTTTTGCAGGGGGTGAACGATGGTTACGGTTTTTGTTCTATTAGTGCTCTTTTCGGCTGATTTGGGACTTGATGGTGATGTTGGTGATAAATGGTTCGATTAGAGTTCAATTTTCAAATGTAAAGATGATTGATTTTGGTTGTTCACTAGGACAACCCCGATTTTCCAGGTGTGGCTGAGGTTTGAAGGTGGCGGTGAGATTGTGGTGAGCAATGACGGTGGTGGTGACCAACGAAAAACAAAGGGGATAAGTACGCATGTGGTGAGGGTTTGTAGGCATGAATGGGGATGACGAAGATATTGATGGCAGCAACGATGTTGTTGGTGGTGGTGGATGGGCAGTGGTGTCGTCATCAGGTGTGTGATGATGATGATGAACGAGATGGGAGGGAGTTGGGTTTAATTTAAATTGAATATTTATTATATAAATAACAAGTACCATATATTTCGAAGTGTTTATGCACATGCTACAACCATGCAATGCTCATGTTATTTTATATTTATCTTTTAATATCATTGTTATATTTACACCTTTACACTTTAATAACCTGATTTCTATTAGAGGTTGAGCTTCATCTTGCATATTAGGTTGGTGATAGTAGGTTAGAAATGATGGTTCCACCCGCGAAAGGGCATCTGTGATTCTGTGTGGTTGCAAAAATAGTTAAGGTCATAGGAGACAAGTGACATAAATGACACGTAGCACATGTTGCAATTATGGAGTTTAATTGGATTTGTTGTTTTTTAATGTGAAGATTTAAGACTAACGAAGGAATAGAATTGCAATTTTTGAAAACTCAAAGCCCGTTTGGTTCTCGGAATATTTTTAAACTGAATTAAAATCTTTAAAAGAGTTGGAATTTGAAGGAATTGTAAACGATTCCAATGTAATTTCCACATAAATACATTCAAACACAAATTCCATATAAATCAACAAATAATGATGGAGAAAGTCAAACCTGTAGCAACAAACGACGATGATTGATAAACTCGAATAGAAATCAGGTGTAGATCAATGATAACATCTTCTTTAATCTTTCTTCGCAACATCTTCCTGAAATATTACCGAATTTATTGACGAATTGTAGTCAATTGGTAGGTGAAGGATTAATAGGGAGGTGGGTGGAGTTTATGGCATCGCAGGTTGATTCGATGGCGCCGCAGATGGTCATGGCGGCGCAGGTGGGATGGCGTCGCAGAGGGAGGAGGATGGCCATTAAAGGCACAATGACAGATGAGCAGAGCAAGGGTTCAAGAATCGCCATTAAAGGCGATAGATCGGAGCAGGGTTCGGTTATGAGAGCGCACAGATGGGGTATCTATGAGTAGGGGGCAAAAGAGTAAAATCCTTCTTAAAAGTAAGTAACCTCTAACTTATTTCTTTTAACTTATAATTTTTTTTAAAAGTTGCTTTTAAATTAACTTATTAATTACCCAAACATAAAAATTAACTTATTAACTTAATAAGTTATAAGTGAGGTGATAAGTTAAATTGCCAAACATAGGCAAAATTAGCAAACTACCCATTTTATACTAGGCTTATTTCCAAACCCTTCTCCTTCTTGTTCAGACCAGTCCTCGGCGGTCTAGGATGCGATTAGAAGTTAATCTGTTTTGTTTTCAAATCAGATCAGTCCTCACTAATCTAGAGCTTCATGTTCAACGACACCATTCATCTTCAACAGCTACATCATAGATCTAAACATCAGGATTCGATTTCTTCATCTCTGTTTGATTATGGAAGTCGTCCTTCAACTGTCCTGTTCCGCTTTTGTTTCTTCGCCTCTTCTGGGTGTTAATTTTACCATGGTTCATCGTCCTCCGTTGTTCAATCTTCTAGGTTTTGATGTTTGGTTCATGGGTTTTATTTGGGTTGGATAATCATATGTTCTTGGGTTTTCATGGATATTAATCTTCTCGGTTTTGCTTTGTTCATGGATTTTGCTTTTCAAAATCAAATGCTCTAGTTTTGGTTTTGATAATTTGGGTTTTGGTTTTGATTATCATTTGTTGGGTTCATAGATTTTCAAGTTAGATTTTGGTTTGTTGAAGTTTTTTATATTGATTTGGTTTGATTATTTCATGGATTTTCAGTTCTTCTCATGTGTTGGATTGATCGTGTAAACCCATTGATAATGGTTTATTGTTTGTTTTTTATGGTATGTTTGTATTAACAGGTGATTAAGGTGGGTATTTTGGTAACTTTTTAACATTCCATTGGAAAATTGAGATTCCACTCATACGGTGAAGGAATGTTGAATTCCTTTATAGTTGTTGGAGTGTTTCCATTCCAATTCCAATCATGTGCTAATCAAACAAGATTTTTCAGTGAAAATTTTATAATCCCAATTTCAATTTCTGAGGATTTCACAAATCAAACGGGACCTCAATGTTATGTATCTGTGTAAATGAATAAAATTAGTTGGAAGGTGACAAGTACCACGAGACCACTCATAATTATGACACCCAAACATGCAACAAGGTATTTCATGTGACTGTAACTCCTCTTAGCCTTTTAAGCTCAAGGTGTGACCCGTGAGTTACACATCGCTAGTTCTTATTGATATTATACTAGTCTAGTCTAACAACCTTTAAACATGATAAAAACATACACTCAAACCTAGTTTAAGCTAAAGGTCCCATGCATTATTTACCAATTCAGGATTGAAAAGATTAAATTACCTATTTACCCGAACATCCTCTTTCTTCTAGTAATGTTTAATTCTTCTTCAACTGGTTTTTTATAAAGAAGTACCCTCAAACTAAAAGAACATACCATTTAGAAAGGCCTAATTATTAATACACCGCCCCTCATTAAAGACACATCATTGATATTTATACAAGGTCACGTTGAAGACACATCATTGACATTTATAAGTAACATTGGGCAACCGTATAATTATTTTTATTTAAAAAAAGCAAATTTATATTGTACAACAACCATATAAAACTATATAAATCATGTAGCCAACATCATATATCTTTCACGTAACGCTTTACAACTGAACAATCATAGACTAATATGATTGGTCGCAACTTGACCAACCCAAGTGACTTGCGTAAACAGTTTCAGGAACACGGGTAAGAATACGAGTGCATATCAATAATTCAATATAACCATTTAGTAAAAAAAAAAAGAGAAAAAAACTCCATCAAGATGTTAAAATAAGAAAAGAGAACAACAAAGAAATAAAATCCAAAGAAAATGATTGCATACATGAGGATCATCAACAGTCAACGACTTAAACATACCACCCATCGAGAACAACCCATCACGAACAACTCAAACAAATCCCTAAGATTCATCTTCAATCCCACCAATATATACAAATTAAAACACCACACACCATCTATTTGTTAGTTTTCATGCCATTTTTTCCACCATTAGCCCCTGCTGACTCTTTAGCTGCCTTTCTGGCTAACTTCTCTTGAAGTGCCTTTGCATCCCTGCTCAAATAACCCATCATTTGATCATCAGAAACAAATTCAAATCTAATCCCAAACTACTCATCTATAACATATACAAACACATCAAAAGTTTGTATATCAACCTACAGATTTTGTTCACACAATAAAACAACAAATAAACATAAAAGTTTTTTAAACAGATTATTTTTACACGCTAATCAAGTTAATTTAGGCACTCCGCCTAACCCATATTACAATTACTTGAACATCTGGATATTAAAATCCTAATTGCAACAAAGTGAAAGTAGTAGGGCCGGCCCTGAAGGGGGGCCGGGTGGGCAATCGCCCAAGGCCCAATCTCTTAAGGGTCCGAAATTTAAAAAAAAAATAAAAAACTATAATCTACTAATTAATCCATTAATAAATTCTAATTATTTTAGCACGCTAAACTTTATTTAATATTCCATTAACATTTTAAATAATTTAGCCCAATAAAGACTCAATGAATTACTGATGATAGCTATTGATAGCGAAGCATTGAAGAACATGAATTATAAAGACTTGATCAGAAACTTTGTTTTCAAAATCTCTAAAAGTAGATTAAATCGTTTTGTTATAATACTTTGATTTTGTTTATTATCATAAAAATTATCATTGTATTATAGATTTTTATAAACAAGTCCAATTTCACTTAAGAATTCTCGGGACCCGCCCTTGAACGTAGGTCATATAAATCTTCAGTGTTTTGTTTTTCTGATTAATTGATGTTTTATGCAACATTGTTTATTTGTGATTTGATATCTATAGATAGCTAACAATTGCTAGATAATATAAGAACAAAAGAGGCAAAAGATAGATCGATAGATTATACCTTTCTCGTCTTTGTTCGGGGGTTAATCCATCGGCTTTCGATTGCTTCGGCTTATTGCTAGCCCTTGCTTGAGCCCTTTCTCTATCACGATCTCTCTGGTTTCCGCGTGATCTTCAAGTTAAGGTTTCTAACTTCATATTCCTTTGAATCTAAGCACAAATTAGTCATATACATATTATCAAACAGTTTATCAATCATCATACAATCACAAGTTGAATAAATCCTTAACACGATAGATTAGAAGTTGTGATGCTAATAAAACAAACTCTATCAGACAGATTTGGTCAAATCTCTACAGATTAGCCATCTGATAGATGAATCGATGATAAAAAACATCCAGACAGAATATTTGAATAAACGTCAACTACTGCAAATATAAACAAATGATTTGATCAAACAGGCGAACTGAAACTGAAGAACAGAAGCATATCGGAAGGATATGAGACATGATTCTCGAGTCACGAACAGCCGAACAACAAGATCTAACAACACTGTTATCAGACCCTGTAGATTTGTGTTTTAATAGAAAAACAATGTCAAAATCATTGAATTACATGAGTTTTAATCGATTGAGCATCAACTGCTGCAAATTATAAACAGATGAATTGAAGAACTGTGTGAAAATAGTTACCTGATCGGAGAGCGTGGAGAGAAAGTGGACGGGAGATTCACGCAGTTGAAGGTGAAAAGAAGGGTATTTTACAAGTGTAGAAGAAGGATCGAGAAGCCGCGAGATGATTGGGAAGTTGGTGCGTGTGGTGCACGACTACTGGTCTTATCGTGGGGATGATTTGGAAACGAGGAAAGCCGTTCGATCGTCAGATCCTGAGATACAACAATTGTACAACACTTTTCCGAGAATAAATGTTATTTTAAAATGAAAAATTAGATTTTAATATTTTAAAATAAAGTTAATTTCAGTTTTATTTCCTAAGTTTTAACAAAAATAATTTTTTTTTAAAGTAAAAAAACATAAATTTCAGTCTAAATTTTTTATCATTTGTTTCAATTTTAGTCCAAATTTTTCATTTTTAGGATTAAAGTTGAAACAACTTACGAAACTTTTTGATTGAATTAAAACAACTTATGAAATTTTTGGAGGTAGATTGGTATTTTTATTTTTTGGAAGAAAATAGTTATTTTCATCAAACCTCAGGGAGCATAATCGAATTTAACTATTCAAACTATTGCCTATTAGCCGATAATAACGAAAGTTGAGAGTGTTAGTGGTCAAATTAATAGTATGGATTATTATCAGTCAATAGATAATAATTTGGATTATTAAAATCCAATTTGTCTTTTAAAATCGGCCCATTTATTTGTTTTCCGGTTGTAACCACACCTTCAACCCTGTCAAGAGTAAAACAACAATTAAGAAAATCCAGACATAACGCAAAATACTCTTTGTTTTAGTATGACTCAAACACAAAACCTTTTGTATGAAAAGCAATGAGGCTACAGCTAGACCAGAATTATTTGTGTTGTGATTAGAGTTAATTACATCAGTAGTTTATATGTTTTAGCGTGAATCTTAGATTTAGGTACTGACTATTTTTAATAACAAATTAAAGTTTTGTGATTTTAATTTTATAATGAGTTTTGAGTATAGGGTAAACTTTTGTTAAACTTTATTTTCGTTTTTAATAAAATAACAATAATACTTTTTATAATCACATGGACCATTAAGATTTAGATTAATTGCACTTTTAGATAAGATTAGGTTTCAATTTTAGCCATTGGGGTTTGATATGTTTAACTATTGCAGTTCAAAAATAAATTTGTTAATTTGCATTTTATTATTTTTATTTTTCCTTTATGTTTACGTTCTTTCATGAACGAGGGCTAGGTTCCAACTTATACCTCGCATCATAGTAGTCATAGGTTTGTTTGACCTTCAAACTAAATTTTGCGTAATTCATATCGCCTACTTTCAAGTTCACTCTCAGCACTTCAACATGTATAAATAGGCACGTTTGTTCATTAGAAATCGTTTTTTATATAAAATCTTTAAAAATACCATTTTGGCATTTCAAGCCTAGTTTGACGTAAAACCTCACTTGCTGCAAAACATTATTTTGGTTTTTTAACATCATATATTAGTCAGTAGATTTAGTAAACTCGGGTATTACACACGTTGAATAAATAAAATATTAATGTAATTAAAAACTATTGATTATAAAACGATATTATAAAATATGATATGGTTGAAAATGACTATAACTAGTAAAACAATTATATCAACTATTCAAACTTTATTTTACATTAAAAAAATAAACATCCTATTCTTAAACAAATCGTATAAAAATATCATTTTTAATTTTTATTTTATTATAACTCCCAATTTTATTTACTTTTGTTTATGAAAAATTAGTATTTAAAAATAACAATTTTAAAATATTAAGTATTTTTAAATAATTTTGATGTTGTAGAAAATTAATTTATATTATACAAATTTATTTACTTATAAATAACAAAATGTAAATATCTCTTTCTTGATTAATTAAAAAACTATTTTTAATCTGAAAAGGCTATTAAATAATATTATTAGTAATTAAAGTAATTATTTAATATGAGAGAGCAACGAGAAATTTTGGTTATGATAAATGTGATGTTGCCACGTTTTCTGCCTAATTATTGTTTTATTATAGTAGGAAGATTAAACACTCTAACATATTAACATTTTCAATTATTGTTGCTTCGTGGATCTTAGCTGTGAGGTTAAGATCGGGAAGCAATGCAGGAGCGTGACTATCACTTTGACCAAGGCAACGGATTGGTCTCGGGTTGAGCTGAAACTCTATCTGTAAAACAAGTCATACCGCAAGTCTCATCACGTGAAGAATGGAGATCACCATCCGATGTGAAAATAAGTATTTGTAGGGAGAATAAGGGGAATGGAGATGGAGAATTAAAGCTGGGGGATGAGAAGTGTGTTTACCTGAAGTTTGATGTCTGATGGTATTTGTAGTGTATGTGGTAATAACATCCTGGATAACAAGTCTATTTTGGGTAACATGCAGTCAACTATCGAGATTGAATTCTCTTGGTAAGAGGATCTTCTAGTTAGTAGTTACTACTTGTGGTGATAATGATCCCCGATAAGCACCTTACGATAAATCATGCTATAACTATAATTTTAAATTTTTTAAAAGGCATATAGTTCGTCATATACGCGTAGCATACAGCTCTTTTTTGCATAGCTGTTTTTTATTTTTTTCAAATTCACATGCTTTCTCTCTACGCGTGTTATAATTCCACATGTTTTTATCAAAATGATAGATTATATTGTGTATATAAATTTTCTTTCGTTCTTTTCCATGGCTTTTGTTTACTTTTCTTTGTTAATTAATTGTATTTTCATGTTAGAAATACAATTTACAATTTTTTGTGCAACATGATACAACCCTCAATAGATGGTTTTTTTTATTAATTCGCTTAAAAAGTTATATTTATACTTTATGTCATATTGAATATTATTAAATTATCGATTTATTTATGCATCAAGATGTTATACTTTAACTTGAGTGGGTTGTACTTATTTTTTTTACTTTTAACTATAATGCTTTTGCGTATTTTATAATTTAACCTCTACATTGTTTTATTTTCAACTTTGGTCTTCATCTTTTTATAAATTTTTCGTTTTATGTTTCGGTTTAAATTTTACGAGTTAACAAGCCACAACGTGTGCATGTGGTTCAACGTTTGCATGTGGTTCAACGTTTTTACGACTGTTTTTTCCCGTTTAAAGGTCCCGTTACAGCGTGCGGGTCCTAGATCGACTTAGTTATTGTTTTTAGTGTTTTACGTTTCACATGATTGGTTAACATTTTTATGTCTACTTTCCGTTATGTTTAATTTTTTTCGTTTTTATTTAATTTCTTATACAAGTTTCCCGTATTGAAAATCGCTGACAGCGGTGTGATATTGTTGCTACTTGACATAGTTTTACGTGACGCGAAGGACTAAATACTTGTTGAATATAACTTACACGAGTAATAGTCCTCCATCATAGTCGTGTGAGGATCATAGTCCTAAATATGATAGTTCATAATAGTTTTAATTTTTTATAAAAAATCTATTTTTGTATTTCTCTCCAACATTTAAAATGATTTTTAAATATTTCAAATTTGCTGTTTCGCTTGTTCATTTTACCGGTATTTTGACGATAATTTTTTCACAGAGTTAATACTAATATATAAGTCGTCAAAATAGAGCCATACAAATATCAATACAGTTGACGATATAAATCATTTGAAGAATGAACGTATCCTATTTGTATCAATGTTTCAACGTGAACCCTTTTCACATCTTTCATTTTTATATATAAACTTTCAATTACCATCAACGTTAAGTTA
Source organism: Flaveria sonorensis (assembly GCA_025506505.1). NCBI lineage: Eukaryota > Viridiplantae > Streptophyta > Magnoliopsida > Asterales > Asteraceae > Flaveria > Flaveria sonorensis. Next base: position 62,032,076 of record CM046424.1, on the reverse strand, counting down.
AGTTTTTCATGGTTTATGATACGTACCAACCAACTCCACGACCATCATTACCCACGTTCCCCATATATTAGAATGCTTGGTGTTAGGGGTGTTAAAAAATATCCGAATCTAAAACCGAATCTAAAATATCCGAAAATCCAAAATTCGGATATCCAAATTTTCGGATTCGGATAGTGATTTAGAATTTTTGGATATTTCGGATATCCGAAATATCCAAAATCTTTTTATAACAATTTAAAAATATTAAATATTAATAAAATATTTCGAATGTTTTCAGATGTTTCGGATATTTTAATAAAAAACTTTGGATATTCGAAAAAAATTCAATAAAAACTATTATATTTTTATAAAACTTATTAAATAATACATAATTTTTTTTGAATTCGGATATCCGAATCCGAAATTTCTAACATCCGATATCCGAAAGTGCGGATTCGGATAGTGAATTTCACTATCCGAAATTTTCGGGTATCCGAATTTCGTATGTCCGAATTCGAACAACCCTACTTAGTGTAGTGTAGTGGCTAGTTTTTATTCTTTATTTTATGTAGTAATTGAGTTATTTGCATATTTGAATGATGTATTTGCATTTGGAAGAATTAAGCATAAAATCGGATCAAAATTCTGTCTCTTTATTCTATCATTTTTGTTTTTTTGAAGTCTAATCCATTCAAAAGGTCCTGTTAAAAGATTAATCATCTTGCATTAATCTCTATCAGTTTAAAGTACGATTCTTAATAGTAATTTAACTGATCGTTATGTCTAAAAGCTATACTAAAAGAGGTTGCATCTTAAAAAACTCAAAAATCTTTATAAACGGTTCTCATGGTATCATATAAGTGTCATATCCCAAAACATTAAACAAAAGTACAAAACACCCCACTCATCTTTCGTTGGCCCAAAACTTATCACCACCATAAACAAACAAAACCCACGAAAACAAAAGTCAAAATTAAAATTTCCCTCGAGTGATACGGACCCCAAACAACATTTAAATATAGTTTTTTCAAAACCACTACAAAACCGCCCTCCATCTCTGATCGCCACACAACAAGCACACACAATCAACCATTTTCACAGGCAAAATCGTCAACTGCACATAAACCCTAGAATCCATCGCAACAATGGCGGCCACCGGAGGAGAAAGTGGATTAGCACAAGAAGATGAGAAGAAGCCGATGGATCAATCGGCACACATCAATCTCAAGGTTAAGGGTCAGGTATAAACGCCTTGTGGAAATTGATTTGTGTACATGTTTTTGATTGATGTTAGTGTATTACAGTTTGTTTGTGTTTGGTCTAGTGTAAGTGGTTCAAACATGTTGATTTGATGAATTGATGTTTGTAGTAGCGTAGTGTATGTGGTGTTAGGGCGTTTGATGAATTAATTTGAAGTTGGTTAGTTTGTTGATAGATTTAGGATTTATTTGTTTTTGAGAGTGTGTTTTTGTTGTTTTACAGAGAATCATGCGGTCGATCTATGTTATTTACTGTAAATGAGATTTTAGGTTCCTTTATAGGGGTAATTGCATATATCCCTTTGTGTAACTTGCAAAATTACATATTTCCCAAAACACAAGCTTTCAATGCATGAGGTACAATGGTCTTGAAGCATGATTAGGTGAAATATCTAATTTTGCAAGTTTAGAGGCGTTATATGAAATTACCCTTTTTAGATTTTATTCCAGTTTAAAAGTTAAAACAGAGGTGTTCATACACTACCTTTGACTAAACCAACTGACTCACGTAATTTGACGCAGATCTGCTGGTTTGAGATCACGGTTTGCTGTTTCAAAAAAGTAATGCAAACTATTGATTTTGATATTTTTTTAAATTTAAAAAAAGTGGTTTTAAACTGCTAAATGAACTGTTCTGGTCTGTCCAGACGACCGACCAACTAAACTGTTTAGTTTGTTGTTTTCAAAACCGTAGTTAGCAGCTTTGTTTGGAATCTTCGTGAAAACAGGTTGAACTAGACCTTGAACACCCCTAGTTTAAAAAAGTAAGCTTGATGTGGTTCAAGGTAGGAATGATAATAATGTTGATTGAAGTATTGGTATGTTTATTCTCTAAAGTTCATGTTTTGGTTTTATATGGGTCCGATAACTGTTAGCCTTTTCGTTTTCTATTTACAGCACTACTTGCTTCTCTATTTAAAAAGTGAACATCTAGAAGCATATAACTTCTTTCATTGATGTTTAGTGTAATGATCTACTTGCAAGTTGTCCTGCTATTTTGGTACAAACTAAATAGATGTTCATTTAATCACTTTCCTTCCTGTTCATTGTGTAATATTCTATAAGTTAATAAGTGTAAGATGTATAGGAAAATTTTGCCATGATATCAAATAGTGCTACCAAAAGGGTGGGGGATCATTTTCTTGTATTCTCTGATGCACACATAATATGTTGAATGTATGGGTTAATAATCTTGATATAATGTATTGGTTTCTTATCTTTTGAATGTATTGGTGTAAACTCACAATATGTGACAATGAAGTTGATGATACTTGTGCTAAACACCAACACTACCACCCAAATTGAAGCAAGCAGGCCGTTTGGCCGGTCTGAAATTTATGTACTTTGGTTCGGGTTGTTTCGCTGTTTACTGGTACTAGGAAAGCTGTCTAGCCGTACTTATTTATTTATTTGTTCTTTGGATGTGCAATTGTATATATACATGTGTTATGTTCATAAACCGTCTTTTTTCTATATAATTCTAAAATTTTTAATGCAAACTCACGATTTTTGAAAAAAGGGAATAAAAAGTTGGTTCCGCCAAAACCACAACTCTAAAATGGATGGTCCGGCTGACCCACCCAACCCGGCTGGTTTGTTTTGTTGTCATCTCAAATTCTAATCAGGGGTTTGGCCTAGAATTTTTGTGAAAATCAGCTGAACCGGACTGTGAACACATATGTATGTGGTGGATTGGGGTTTTAGAATAAATTAGATCAACTTCTTTGGATTACCTTTTTCCAGTTTTGGTGTTTTGAGATCAATTTTGTTTCATAGAACCATGTACACATGTTGTAGGATGGGAATGAAGTGTTCTTTAGGATCAAACGCAGTACCCAGCTGAAGAAGCTAATGAATGCCTACTGTGATAGGCAGTCTGTGGAGATGAACTCTATTGCATTTCTGTTTGATGGGAGGCGTCTTCGAGCTGAACAGACCCCTGATGAGGTAATAACATCCTAAGTTTTTAACAACTACAAGTATATCAGTTGTTTGTTTGATAATTCCATAGGATCGGGTCTTGTTTTTCAGTTATGATCTAAAGTCGCTTGTTTCTATGAGCACAAGAACGATGAAATTAGTTAAAAAGTTAGTTCATAGGACATGGTTTAACGTTCAAATGAGTTTGGGTCAAATATGTAAATTCTTTTATTTGTTTTGTGGTTATTAGGGGGTGTAATGGGTAAACAAGCAAAGCTACTTATGAGCTACTCAAGACAGATTTGCTAAAGGCTTGAATTGAGCCAAGTTTAAACAAGCAGCCTAAGCTTGAGCTTAAAGTGAGGCTTGTTTGGTAATGAGCTGTGGCTCGAGCTTATAAACTACGTCTAAATGAGCTTTTTTAGTTATATAAATAAAATATTTTTATTTAATATAAAAAATTATTATTATATATAATTATAATAAAAATAACTAGTATATGGACACAATAGTTATATATCTATTTAATATATATAAACAAGTAGAACCCTAGACTAGCTCAACTTGAAAAATTACTCAAGAAATTTAACTTATAGCTGACATAGAGCTCGGCTTTGGGCTTGTTTACACCCCTACGCTTTATTATGTGTCTGTTCAATTAAAAAAAATTGTGACTATTTTGTATGCAGCTTGAGATGGAGGAAGGCGATGAAATTGATGCTATGCTGCACCAAACCGGAGGTGGGATCTAGAAGCTAGAGAAACTTTGTAGGCTGAATATAAATTATGCAAAAATCTTAATAGATCCAAGTAGTTTGTTTGGATCAAGGTTTTATTTTTGGTACATGTGATGGTAACGCTAGGAAATTACCTTACTATCCCTAGTTTCTTTCTTTTGTGCGCTATGTTTATGTTGTGCTTTATATATGTTGGCTAGTTTTTATAAGTGTCTGTAGTTTACAATTCTATTGCATGCATCATATCATTAACGTTGTGTTTTCGAATTTACTTAAGAAAAGAAAAAAAAAAGAAAATTTTCTTTTTTTTTTTTTTTTTTTCTTCTTTTCTCTTTTTTTTTCTCTTCATTTTCTTTCAATTAGGAAGGATTTATTTTAGGTTTTATTTTTCTTTTATTTTCTTTTTTTTCCCTCCTTAAATGAACTTGGGAACACAATTTGTTTACTTTTCTTTTATTTTTTTCGTTAAAAAAAAATCTCTGGAACACAATAATTTTTTTTCTTTTTGATTCTTTTTTTTTCTCATTCTTATATGAACTTGGGAACACAGCGTAAGTGATTAGCAGGTATATCTCATGGCCCAAACAAAGCATGAGTTACGGTCTGTATTTATAATCATAGGAATGAAGAGTTGCCTCTCCCTCCATCCTTTCCATCTCTTTCTGACTGAAGTGGCTTTTGTTTGGTTAAACATTTTTGAAGAAATTGAAATCTGTAATAAAATTTGATTTGGATTTGAAATTTGTCATATGATTATGGTTCCTCACCAAGTTTCACGACAAGCTCTAAAATTGACTTAACATATGAATATCAAATATCTTAATGAAAAACATCGAATGCCTAAACTTGTACTATATCATTAAAGACATAACAAGTAGTTTGTGCATGATTTAGTTATAGATACAATTTATATATTATACTTATCTATTTAGTTTTTACTCTTTAATGTTCTTTTTATTTTTATCTCTTTTAACTTTTAAAATTCATTGTTTTATTAAAGTTCAAATATACCATTGCGATGAATTGATTTTTATTTACATTTCGATATAATTTTATTTAAAACAGAGTTGTGTGTCATTATGTACAAGCTATTGAAACACAACTGTACAAGTTGTCAAAACTTATTCAACCTTTTGGTTTATTTTTCTTTTCTTTCGACCTTTTCAATATAATGTTTTTTAAAATTTAAATTTGTATGTGCTTATTTTCCATTGTGGCATGTATATTTTTTATCAATGTTCTGACATATTTTAATTTAACTACTTTGTTTCTCTACATATACTTTCGAATAGACAAATATTATCAACTACCTCGTCGCAATATACGGTTGCAATGGTTTCATTATTATATAAATTTTCAAATGTTATCAACACGTCTACGTTACGCTGTTCTTATTTAAATCTCACGTATGGTATGGACACCCCCTTCAACTCGTGGGTTCGCGATGACGTCTTGGCGTCGCTCTTACGACCCGTTGTAACACAATGTTTTCTATTTTTTATATAAGGTTTTGAGTGCTATCAATAAAATCAATGATTTTTTTTTCTTATACAAAGTGACATGTGTTATCAACGTTCCCTTTAAAATGCTGGTTATTAAAAACGTAGCTATGCTAGTTTTTCTCATTCTTCGCAACCATAAGTCGTAACGCGGGGTCCAAATAATATGTTATTCAAATATAACCCGACCCGTTTGCTGGTATCGGTCATCAACAATGACCCGGGGAAGCTTGACTCTTGAGGCATCTCTGATTTGGATCGTCACTGAAAACACATTCTGAAGCTCCACCAGCTACAATGGCCGAATTCCCCAACGGATCGACTCCATTACAATAGTTCACATTCACAAACACTAACATCATCATGTCTCGTTATCTATTCATCTTCATATTACTGGTGTTCGTACTCCACGTTTCCTCTGAATCCGCCGGAGAAGCTGAAGAACAACTCGAAGGAGAAGAAGAGTTCACGGAGGAGCTGCTGTTCCGGCCAGTTCCCGATCGGAAAGTTCTTTCACATTTTCACTTCGAGAGTAAAGTTCCGCCTACGAGTTCTTATGGACATCACCACCGGCTTTTTCCGAAAGCCATCTATCAGCTGGTATGATTGCGGTAGTAAGATAGCTGCTTTGTTCGATCGTTTTTGTGTTGATTTGTCCGCGGTTTGTGAATCTGTAGGTGAATTAGTGCCAAAGGCTGTTTAATTGTTGTGTTGATCTGTGCTGGTTGAGTTAGGGTTTTAGTGATTTATCGAGATGGTAAATGAAGCTATAGCTGGTTGAGATTGTTTTATTTGGCTTTAGTCGATCGTATGTCTGGTCTAACTTAGGTTTTGGAATCAGAAGGTTTGGGTATGTGGATTATAGTTTTAGGAATGGTAGTGGACTTCGTTTAGTTTCAGTTTTGAGGTTATATCGTTTCCATTACGCACCAATGTCGAGTCATGAGATTGATTCCTAACATGCTAAGAGCATATATAATAGCAATGATTGTTGTGAGTATTATCTGATATTCTGATTTTAGACATGGTTAAGGGTGCTTATTGATTTTGGGTTTAAGGATTATGGTTGTGCCGCTGCTTTGAGTGTAATCTGCAATCATTTTGAGTCGTGCTTTCTTTATTTTCTAAAAAGTAAAGTATAACAATGGATGCTGATCTGATTTATATATGTTGAATTGGTCTGCTATTGCTTCAGTTTAATTTCAGTTTTATTTACAGAGGAATGGAGTATCAGCTCCAAAGTTTGTGGTTTATTTCAATTGAATTGATCTAGGTTTGCTTCAGCTTAATCCATAGTTGCCATAATGTTGAATCTGTTTTCACACATCCAATTGATTTGCTGAAGTTGTATTCCAGAGTACACAATTGTTCCTTTTGGTGATAAATTAGTTGATCAGGTTGATTTGTAGCATTCTAGATGTAGAAATTGTGTAATTTGGATGAGGTCAGATTTATTCCATTTATATACATCTTTGCATCTGTTTAATAGCCCTGGTAACTTTTTGAACTCAGATTGATGCAAACCAGTATTGGCATTTAGTCTTGATATTTATCAATTAAAGAATAACCTCATTTTATGCTGCTTACCCAGGTTCACAAATATCGAATTAAAGAAATGGAACTGTCTTTCACTCAAGGTCGTTGGAACTATGACAGCTGGGGTGGTTTTGACCCTGTTGCAAGTAGCAATGCCAAACCTCCTGGAGTTGAATTATGGGCTATTTTTGAAGTTCCTTCTGATCAGGTTGATGCTTATTGGAAAAATCTAACACACACACTTTCAGGCCTCTTTTGTGCTTCAATCAACTTTCTAGAATCGTCTACTACCTATTCTGCTCCTGATTGGAGCTTTCGGTCACTTTCAGGCAATTTAAGATACGGCTTATTACCTAGAGAGGCTGTTTGCACTGAGAATCTTACTCCATGGTTAAAGTTACTTCCATGTCGAGACAAATCTGGGCTTTCTTTATTAATGAACAGACCATCTATTTACAGTGGATTTTATCATTCTCAACGATTACATTTAACTTCAGATGAATTTGATCCAGTGGCTTTACATGGAATTGTGCTTCAACAAACCCTTACACTTGTTCTTCAAGCGGATGCTTTGGAAACTCATGCTTCATTCTCTAGCAGCAGAAAGTTACAACCGAGCTGGAGTATGAGTTCATTATTCGGAAAAACAGTTGATGGAAAATGTGCTATAGCTAAGTCTAGTAATGTTTATGTTCAACTTGAGGGGAGCTTAGTTTATAACATGAAAGATACATGGAACGATGTTGAGGGTTACAAGGGTGAAATAGTGCAAGAAGTGCCATATGAAGGTTTTGGGAATTCAAACTTTGGATTCTCAGTTTCTCCTGACAGAGTGATGAAAGAAATTAACAGTTACAATAAAGAAGGCTATTCTATCTTATATGGTTTCTCAATTAATAATTATCATAGTTCTAAACCATTTGATTTGGGATTTTGGTGGAAGCTTCCAGTAACTTGGTCATGTGTGAAGGCACCATTACGTGTAAGTCGATTCTTAATGGGAAGTGGGAATGAGAAGGGTGCTATTGCCCTCTCTTTGCAGTCAACAGAATGGAGTCAAAGTCTCTTAAAAGCAGGCAACAATGAAGAAAAATGTAATTTGCGGGTAGATGTATTTCAAGTCGTGCCTTGGTATATAAAGTATACTATCATACAACAAAGATATTTGTTGATGGGATACCACAATCTCTTGGAGATATCATTGAAAAGATGAGTGTCTCACCCTCTGAAGATAAGGTGTCTCCTGGAGTGATGGAAATGATCTTAAGATTACCTTGTAAAATGAAATCAGCTTCATTAACTTTAGAATTTGACAAGGTATACATTTTATCTAATTCAGTTGGTTTGTAACTCTAGTTTGTATTATATGTTTATATGTTACATCTCATCCCAGCCAATAGAAGTATTTGCAGTAAGGTGTAACGTAAAATATATATGGTGCCACGAGTCTATGACCAAGATGGCTGTCACTATACTTAGCTATATGATTAATTCAATCTCAAAATGTGTCAATTTTGTAATTCAAAGTCGTTTTTTTTTCTTCTTCATGACACACGGAGGAAATAGTTTGTCATTCCCAGAAAAGGCCTCACTCTTGTTTCTAATTTAATATGTGGAATTATTTTTAAAACACTGGTAACCACATTAAACTTGCAATGTATAGAAGAAGTAGAATATGTTGGTGTTAAATTGTAATAGATTCCATGTCAATGATTTGAATTTGAGAAGCAGCAGATCTGATATCAGAGGCAAATATAAATCTTACCTTTTTGTTGGAATATATTAAGTAATTATTTGCTCATGCTAATGTGATATATTGTTGCCAAGGAAAGTAGTAATTCTTCGTTTATCCTTTTTTAGAATTTAGAAAAAGATGAGATGGATACTCATTTGACTGCTTACTAATGTATTGCTGCTACTACAGGGTTTCTTGCACATTGATGAGTATCCTCCAGATGCTAATCAAGGGTTTGACATCCCATCTGCCATAATCAGCTATCCGGATTTCCAGACACGCTTACAGTATAAAGAGGATAGCACTTCAATCAAGTCACCTATGGTGTCAAAGATGCAGGTATGTGAGACTAGAAAACTTTGAATGTGAAAAGATTCCCTATGTTCTAATTTTGTAGAGGTGGCAAAATAGGCAGGTTGGGTAACGGTCGGACAGGTTTGAGTCTTTTTAGTACTGGTTGAATTGTTGAAACATGTTTGGTTAGGTTGACCCAAGACAAATTGTGTTCAGTTTTTAATTTTTTTCTATATATAGCTAATATATTCTTATAGTAATCTAAATTCTTGATTAAAACAATTTAGAAGGTTATATGCACTAAAAATAGACATCGGGCAATTTCAAGCTGTTTGATCCATTTTATTTATTTTCATTTTAGCTACTTTTTCGTTTGACCCGTTTGAGATAAAAACACAACCCAATCAACTCTTATATGTTGCTATATCTCACTACCGTCTTTGAGTTATTTGTTGCAGGAAACTAGAACAATATTGTCCTACACAGAAGTGCTTCTTGTTCCTTTGACAACCCCTGATTTTAGCATGCCTTACAATGTAATCACAATCACATGCACTGTCTTTGCACTATATTTTGGGTCGTTGCTAAATGCACTGAGAAGGCGTGTTAATGAGGAAGAAAGACTTTTGAAAAGCAAAGGTAATACGTTTCTTATTACTGATATCTTTTAATATAATATCTTATAATATAATCTAAAACGCACATTTGCTTTTAAGATTATAAGACACAACTATTAGTCATTGCTTGCTTTGCTTTAAGGGTAAGTAACATATAGGGAGTATGCCACTTATATCACCTTCTCATACTCCTAATATAGTGTATATGCTATCATTCACTAATTAGATTGTATGCTATTTGGCTTTTGTATGTTATTAATGTGTTTGCATACCTTTGTGATGGTGTATGAGTGAACGGATTTATGCCTTCATCTTAGAGAATGTAGAATAGTAAGTTCGTAAACTAACTTAACAACCTGTTACCCTTTGACCCATGGAAATTATAGCATTTTTCCACTATGGATGTTCTATGAAATCTGCTGTATTTCCTTTTGTTTTTTTGCATGGTTAATTTACAGTTTAAATGACATTTTTTTTACCTTTGACCTGGTCAATGTTGTAATAAAATTGTTTCTGTAATCATAATTAACGCATTAAAGCGATTCACTTACTCTACTTATACATGTATCTCAAATTTACAGATAAGAGGACAGGTAAGCTGCAATTGCTGTTATCCAAGTTGTCAGCTAAATTGAGAGGAAAACCTTGGGAACCGCCCTCATCAACGCCATCATCTTCATCCTCCAATTCCATAAGCTCAAAGGTAATTCTAAAAGTCATATTAATAGCTGGCATTGCTTTCGGATGGCAATACTTTTACGGATGACGTCCATGTACACTGTTGTGTTGAACAAAAGCCAATATTTTGTTTCAATACGTCTTACAAAAATTAGGAACATTAGAACCATATTGTTTTCTTTTGTATCCAGATTTTGTATGATTATTTACCTCAAGCCCAGTCAATTTATCACCCATCTAGAAATTAGAAGATTGTCGGGTCTCATTAGGAGCAGCTTTTTTGTCTCATAAAATAGAGGTAAGTTTTGCCCCGCTCTCCCCCTTCCCCAAACCTTTCAATACGAGTGAGATTTTGTTGTGTATGTTTGTTTGTTTAGAAATTAGAAGATCGTTTGATTTTCTTTCTTGCATCTCCACACCCAAGCCTTTAGCATGCAGCTAAGTTGGTTCTAAAGATGGGATTTGGAAAATAACCCGGGTTAAATCCGTAACACCGTTGAGGAACCAAATTTATCAGATAAATTTCTTGTGCGTTATCAGATCAGTTTTGTTGGACCACGATTTGACTGTTGAATGAGCGTCGCGCTTGATATATCCCTTATGTGATTGGGCAAGTTTGGCATGGCTGGTTGGGGCTTTTGGGATTCAAACTTTTGAGAAGTCCAAGTCAAAGGTTTTGAGGCTTGACAAGCATGAGTCCTTGTGTCCCCGAAAGGAAAATGATTTGTGATTAAAGTGATATTAGTGATGGTACAAATCATCCAATTAATTGTGATTTGGGTCATACTATATTTTTAACATGCCAAATGAGTAAAAAGTGTTATATAAAAACAAAGCTTCTCAAATAGATCAAATATATTAAAAATCACTCATAACATGCATAATTTAAGTTTACAGTTTCTTAAACTATTAAAATGATCTTTTTTTTTTTTTTTTAATTTATGTAATCCTGCTAAGGTAGGGCCGTAGGGGAATTGCTTAAATGATTTTTGACTATCTTTCTATAGCTTCATACAAAACAGCCATAAATTTGCTAAGTAACTTTCGAAATGCATTTTATTTCAAGAAAGGATTTTAATTGTAATTGTTCTAGATGTCCTTAAATGTTCAACTTTGATATCCAACTTCTAGGATTTATCACTTAATGTATACTGTATAGAATAAATGACTTAAAACTGGTTGGCTTAAAATCTACACATAATTATATAATCGTGCTTGGTGTATTATATCTTAACACAAACAGGTAATTTTCTTGTGGCAGAGGTTTAAGGTACGATATAAAAATGGAACTTAACCGTGTTTGATATGGAACACCAATAAACAAATGTTAATAGTTTGTTTTTCACTCATTTAACATAGGCTGAGCCGCTCAGATAGCTGAATAAAACAAACAAACATATTTGCTCTCTTATCATATGTGAGATTTTAGCATGTAGGTTTGTTTCAAATAGTCGAATGTAGACATGCCAAAAAAAAAAAAGGTTAAGCGGACCAGGCTAAAAATCAAACCGATAACCAAACTGGTTAATAATCGGTATTGTAGAAACGGGTTAGAAACCGGTAAGAAATGCTGGTTAAGGACCGGTCGGTACTCTCATTGTGAACCAGTTACTTTTAGCAGGACTTTTTTAACTAGTAAAAAATTGATTTTTAACCTTCTATGAGGTAGGTTTTTATACCCTCTCAAACCGTTTAATAACCAAACCATTTTTTGAAATAACCATTTTTTATCATTAAGTAGTTTGGTTTTTTTGAAATAACCTTTTAATGACCAAACCATTTTTTGAAATAACCATTTTTTATCATTAAGTAGTTTGGTTTTTTTGAAATAACTGATTTGTACACCTCTAACCGAATGAATAAACTAGGTCTGAGCTTGTCATGGGCCTAGGATTACCAAGCTTTCCGGTGACCAGGTCAACCACTCTTAAGCTGGTTCATTTTTGTGTACCATAAGCCTCATAGCTCTCAAAAATTTTAATATGATCTGGTCAATGGTGAACGTGAAATTTCGTCATAAGGTTACCGAGAAAGAAAATCACCTTGGCATTGGAATCTAACGCGAGGAAAGATAATATGTTGTAACTTGGTTCATGCAAGCAATTATTAACGTGTCAACTAGTCAAAGTGTCAAACATGTTAAACGAATCAAAAACAGTCGTCTTAATTCTATCGAGCTAAGTTTTCCTTCTTTTTTATTTGCAAAGTTAAACATGGACAACAAAAGTATTGGTGGATCAGACCAACATCTACACAAATGTGTATGTGTTATCCAACCTATCTGACCTATCCATTTGTCGTCAAATATTTCAAGTTACGAAATCAGAACACTTTATCGACAGCGTGACATAAATACCAGACCACCACGGATTCCAATAATGAAAACAAGTAGTTTGAGAATGAAAACATGTAACTTGAGAATCAACAAAGATGTCTGAACTCTTAAAAGGAAACAAGGATACTTAAATTTGAACCTGATGCAAAATGATTCAAGTGTGTCTGTATACAAGATCATGGTTTCCAAAAAAATGACACGAAAATTGGTAACCGGAGTAACACAACAAGGTACATGACATCATATCTAAAGTCAAACATGAAAAGGTAAACAACGGTCAAAGAAACCCGTCATCACCCTGCTTTTTTTAACCCCCCATTGTGAAACAAATTCTAGGAAAATAAGGTTAAAGTAACTTCATAAGAATCTAACCTCAAAAATGTCGGGTTTTTGTTTGGGCTTGAAGGGCTTGATTGTCTTCAAGAAGACGATCATATTCAAGAAGCAAATCAGCAGATTGTTTCTGTAGGGAGGCAACATGAGCTTCTGCGGTTTCAATTTTTTTATCCTTTTGTTCCGACTCGAGTTTAAGCTTATTTATGGTTTCTGTTAAACTGGATATCTCTTTCTGCAGTTGTTTGATTTCTTCTTTTCTTTTATCTTCATTTTCTTTTAACTGTAACTTCTCTGCCTCGAGCTTTTCAAGTTCTTTTTTTGATGACCCGCCGTTTCTTCTTAAGTTAATTAGCTTTTGAAGATGATGGTGCATTCGATCGATTAAGAAGCCCAGATACAGTGAGAATCCTGCAAAGTCAATGCGTACCAGTTTGACTATAAAGATAATTCACATATAACATATCAAACTAGGAGTTAATAGCACTTAAAATGTGTGGTAAGAACTAACAAATGACTTTTTAAGCAAAAACGTCAATATATAGGTCGATGTCCGAGTTAAAAGAGTATGCTTGACCTCTGAAGTCAAACTGCAGATTGACACGTTATTCCATTCTTCAAAAAATTATTTTATTGTATTTATGTTATTCTTTCGACATATGAATCTAAGTAACATTTTATGCATATCCATTAAACGAATCCCAACTTCTTATATGTTTGTTGTTATTTTGTGGATATGAAAGTAGTTTGTTTAGGTGTTTGTCAAACTTTGATCTATGCTTAAGGGCACTTGCTTGTTGTTTATTCTTCGTTTGGAACCTATGCATAATTTCAAGGCCATTAACACAGTGCATAAAGTGCCATGATCACAAGAATGAAGTTTAAACATAACTCAAATATATCTCATAGAATAAACAAACAATCGAATGCAAATTACTCTAAACATCTTTAAGCTTAAACATGTCTTTTGTGAAAATGTCCCAAGACCACACTAGCTTCTTGTGAACTAAAAGAACAAAATCAAGAAACATAAAAGCAATGAAGTTAACGCTTCATTCACATGTATCATTTTCCTGTTTTGCGAGTTCGTTTTGCGAGTATGTCTACCTACATCTTTTTAACTAGCTACTCACCAAAACCACACCCCTACTTAGGGATGAGCACAAGTCAATTCAGTCCGGTTATGGTCCTAAACCAAATTCATAACTAATGTCTCGGGGCTTTAGATTTCATGGACAATTGTTTCTAGGTTGCATGGAAAGTCGGTTCAAGCCCATTTTGATGTGTAATTCTAAAAAAGTTTTGACTCAAACTAGAAAAGCACCAAGTCTATTATCTTATAAATGAGAAGATAACTCATATGTGATTTATAAGAAAGAGTGACAACTTTTTTGACTTTAACATATTATCTATAGAAAACAAGAAAACATAACTGAGGTTCGCCTCAGTTATTTATACGCGTATAATCATAAGTAAACCAAAAAATTTAGTTAAAAAAAACCATAACCGAAAAATCGGTTTCTCAACTTGTTTGTTTATTTACTTCTGACTAGGTATGCTTTTTTGGTTTACCTAATCATCCATGTCCTTAATCAATACCAATAAGCAGGCCAACCATGAGAATCCAACAACCACAACCAACAAACAAACATTTATGGATAATCGCTGCCAATAAGCAGCACAATCATCTAACAGTGTGTTTGGATGCCTGTTTTTCATAGGTTCATAGTAACTACAAGATTAATATTAGATAACTAGATAACCAATTGCCTTAACTTAAGCAAACTTCTACTCTAAAACCTCAGTTCCCTTAAAAGCAACTTCTACATGCTATTAAATCATAAATCATTTATAACCACAATCAAACACCCTTTATCATGAACACGAATCATAGACACGTATAAATGAAAAAACAAACTGGGGGTGATGGTAATGTACCCATGAGTGAAGCCTCAAGCAGATGAGTTCTCCAAAGAACTTGATCCATTGGTGTCATTGTACCAATCTTAGCACCCTTATTCTGAATCTTAACAATACTAACCCAATTCGAAAACAAGATCACAGACATTGTCCCTGCAATTGTCAAAACAGTCCCCTTTCTCATCTTCACTTGATCCAACCCATTCATCACCAGCTCTCTAAGTGGCCCAATTTTCACCATCAAAAGAAATGCCACAAAGGCCTCAGCAAACACAAGAAAAAACAACAACTGTATCATCTTTACCAAATCGCCCAGATGTCAATACTTCAAATCTTTAAACTTTACTCAATTGGGTCTTCGAATCTTCGATTTAATGTCACAAGACAGTATATTGATGAGCACCCAGTTCAAAAGATACCTCCAGTCGGATGATGGGATGATGAACTAGGGTTCAGGTGAAACCCACATGGAATTGGATGACGAATTAGGGTTTCTGAGATCTGAAGAAAGTGGAATCTGAGTGGGGTTTTGGGTGTTGGTGGGATGATCTGCAGGTGGGATATGGGTATTACAGAGCGAAAGAACAGGGGTTGAAAATGGGAAATCGATTGTAACGAAAGTGTGGGGATTGTGTTGAGACTTGAGATTGAAGCGTGAATAAAGGTGTGATGCATCTGTATAGGGAAGTGTATCAAGAATGTAGTTGGGGTTGGGGGCCACATTAGTATTCAAGATCTACGTTCTTTTCTTTCACTTTCTTGTTTTACTTCCTGTTTGAGTTAATGAGATAGTTGTGGTTTTAACTCTTTATCAAATGTAACACATATGTTTTTTTTACATTGATAGTCCTTAAATTTTGATGTTAAAATTTTATAATGATTATTATATCATTATTTTTATTTTTACCACTATATAATATATAAACTTAAAGTAATTTGATAATTTGATTTAAATTATAAGACGGTAGTTTAAACGGTTCATGATTAAACCTAACTTTATAATGGAACTTTTATCATTTCTATCTCTCATGCTCAAGCTCATGTGACAGTGATACCCTCATGGTTTTTAAATGCTAATCAATGGAAACTGGCATCATACCAAGAGTTCTATTACCATAAATCCAATCAATTTTAATACCATAAATCCAATCAATTTTAACACATAAATTAGAGTGGCAACATGGCTTATTAGATTTAGTGTTAAGTATTTTTGGTTGTGCGGCTTAAGATGAATTTATGCATACTTTATATTTTTATATTAGATAACCATTCATTTAATTTATTTTTAATTAAAGTTGATGTTATTCGTGTGAATTGTAAGTTTCTAAAGTTGGTTTTTCTCTTTGCTTTTAAAGCATAACGTTTTCAAAAAATCAGAATACACTAATACACTATTATAATGTGCATATTTTTATTTATGTTTCGATATAGGTATTATTCAAAATTAACCCCAGTCAAATATAATATTTTTAATTTTTTTCGCACCAACGTAATGTTTTTAAATTTCCTAAATTACCGTTAAATTTCCCAAGATGTGATTACACTATGATATAAATTTTAGGAAAAACGGGGTCGTAGCAACACTCAAGAAATGATACTATATAATACATATTAGAAGGATAAGATGGTAATTTCATTCAAAGTGTAACACACATATACAACATTTTAAGCATAAATTACAAGTGTTTTATGCAATAGTTTTATTTTTGCCCCTATTTAATTAACTTCTTCTAATTATTATATTATTTAATACACATTATTAATACATTATTTAATAATATGATATTATTTAATTCACTTCATTAAATTTTATTTTGTTTATACTAATATAAATTGATATTTAAATTAATATTTACTAATTATATTTTTATAACTAAATATTATTTAAATTAAGTATTATTTTATTTAAATATTTACGTATATCACTTATATATATCTTTATATTTATAATAGTTATAATACTAATATTTTTCTAGGGGCATATTGTGATTTTAATAATTTTAATATTTATCTATATATTTTATAATAAAAATAAAAGGATGATAGAATGATAATTTTACATATGGATTAAGACACCCATATGAAAAGTCATGCTTAAATTTTAAAAAATTAATCATTTTATTTCATTTATGCCCTTACAATAAAGTATAACATATGATGTTTATAATACAAATGCTATTGAGCACTAATCCCTCTTCCCATTTCCCTTGCGGTTGTTAACAGCTCAATAACAATCAAGATGGTAATTTTTTATGACAATTTTTACATTAACTTTCTCCGGTCTATGCAAATCACCACCGAAAACTATCTTTGATGATCATAAAACTTTAACCTACATTCATAAAACGAAACCCCCTACAATCTAGGTAATAAGTGATTTTCGATCACAAATACCAGTCATGCTTTCACTAATCATGTTGGGATAATATAGTTGTCTTAAAGACTTTTGTAATATACGTACTTGTTTAATTTCATTCAATTTTTTCAATAATCATAATTTGATTTTTTTAATTTACGTCATAACACACCGAGCCGATACCGACTAAAATCGAATTCCCAAAAAATCGCGTAACAACTATACCTCAGCAATGCACAGGCGTTTCCACTAGTATCATTATAATATTAAAAAGGGGAAAGGATAAAATGAAATAATTAACAAATGAAAGTTATATTTAATAAACAAGATACATAATGAAATTACATTGTGGGGTCTACCGCCACCACCAAAGAACGAGCCACTTCTATAATCTTTTGGCCCAATAATGTCTGAGAATTTTTAAGGTTACATGTTTAAACCTACGTCATACGGTTTTTTTACAACGTTGAGTTTTCTTCTTGCTAGTGTTTCCAATTGAATCAAGTCTTGAGTGTTAAAATTAGTATGGACAGTTGACTCTCGTCTTAAAAGGGCTCACTTGAGCAAACACTATTAAAAGACTTATATCATCTTCTTCGAACTCCTAACGACCAATAAATGGATTTCTCTATTTTTCGGATTCAATCACAACATTTTTTTTACTTCAGAATAAAGAGATTAACTTGTTGAAATATTTAACGTTCGTTTACGTCAATAATCACTGATGTTATAAATTTTTCAAAGTCTGAGATCATATATGTCATATAAACATACCCGAAACCATCCATGAAAATAACTCCTAGATTTATTTTTGTTTTTTGTTCCATTGAGCGTATATGCATATGTAAACCATGTATATGAGACGAGATAGTAGAGTATGTTTGTTGTTACACGGTTGTCCCTTTTCGAAAAGCATATATGCATATGTAAAACTTGTATATGAAAGGAGATAGTAGGGTATGTTTATTGTTACACAATTGTCCATTTTTTAAAAGCGTATATGCATATGTAAAGCACGTATATGAGAGGAGATAGTAGAATATATTTGTTGTTACAAAGTTGTCCCTTTTTCAGGAAGTGTGCTAGATCGGTCCTAGTGGATCGAACAATTAAACCAATCACCAAGACAATATAATATTAGTAAACTACGAGTATTGATCAAGTCAATTTATATACGTTTTAATACGCGTTAGTGATGACATATTATAGTACCTTTGTCATAGAAATCGTTACTATTGAGTGAAATTGTATGTAATGGATGGGAGGTTGAACGGGAATTAAATATAATCAATATTGATGACAAAACACATGCAAGGCAAGTTGGAAAAGTTGTTAGGCGTCAATCAACTCCCACTAGACGTTATTCAACACTGGGCCAGTCGATTGCAGTAGGGCGCCGTTCAACACCCAACGAGCATTGGTCTACGCCCGAATCGTGGAAACTCTGTTTTTAGGCTTTATAAAGCAAAGAAAGCTAGGGTTTGGGGAGAACTCAGTTTCTAAACTTTGGCTACGATGTAGGGCTCTCTAGAGGCTTTGAAACACCTAGAAACTCCATCCTAATGCTAAATCTTACATAAAATCATCAAGGCACAAATAAACGGATTGCATATGGAGGTAATAGTTAAGGAATTGAATGGGTATTAACGACAATCTTTTTTATTTGTGTGATTGGGTTCTATGATTGTTAAAGGGTATTTTACCACCGTGCATGTCTCCTATCCACACTCCATGTTTGGATAACACCTCCTGATCACAACCGGGGCTACGGTTTCTATTGATTGTTTTATGTTAGCTTTGATTTATAATTGTATTCGACACTTGATATTATATTGAACAATCACATATAAATTCATGTTTATACTTGTGTGCTTTATGTTATGTATTTGTAACATCAAATACTTCTATGTTATTGTAGCACCCAAAAAATTAACTAGTTTTAAGAGAAATAAAGGTTTATAACTTACAATCATGAGCGTAGCTATTCTTGTAAATTTTATATGATGTCTCCAAATCACCAACTATTATTGCAAATAGTAATCTATTCATGCGAAGTCATCACCATAGGCATTCGTGTTGATCCATGAAGAGAATGAAACTACCGAAAACTAAAAAATTCAGCATTGGCTGTCAATTGCTAAATTCTGCCAAGTGTTGAATCAACTTCTAATCAGCATTTACCTGATGTGCTGCTGATAAGCATTGAACTCCACGAGCTACTGATCAAATGTTACACAAGACCATATTGTCTGTACCGACGGCTGATGTGTTATGTCTTTTGAAGACAACATAGTTTTGAAGCTGTCAAACTCTGATGTGTTGATTGTCTATCTTGCTGTATATTCTGAAGATAAAATAATTTATTCTTATTCTTTAGATTTTATAGTATAAAACCCTCATACTTGTATAGTAAAGACAAGCTTGTTAAGCCATTTGTTTATCTGTTGATTGTAGCTCTTTGTACTCAGTGCTGATTAATCAAGTGAATACTTTGAAAGAACAACTCGTGTACTTATCTTTACTCGAAGTATTTGTGTTTATTAGCAAGTAGTTAACTTAGATTCCGCATTTGTTTAACTACCGAATAATAGAAAAGTCTTGTTATAAGCGTTAACACCGATCCAATAATCCGCCTTATAAGCAGGGATCACACACAATAAGTATTTCACAAGTAACGTGTTAGTTGCCACATGATCACGAGGAAGTGGAGCTTCTCTCGTTAGGCGCCGTGAATTTGCTTCAAGGTTCATCAAGTACGAATTGTAACTTTAGCTAACTCCCAAGATAAACCCGTGTTTGCCCGGATGAAGATGACAACGACGAATAACTCATTAGTAAAAAAATAATGTATCTATATAAAAGATACATAAAGAAAGCAACGTGTTTTTTTTTTTTTTTGATTTGCAAATGTGTGGCATGTTTAGAGGGTAATAATAATAATAATAATAATAATAATAATAATAATAATAATAATAATAATAATAACATTTTTTTGGCTTATGAAAATGTTGATAATTTTAGTGTTATCAATAATTTTAGTATTATTGAATCAACTTGTTGATCTGGTAAGTTGTATTAGTGATTAAACGAGTTAGGTGATGCAGAAAGACGGGCTCATTTTACATTAATATAATTAGTTGTATATTTATATGTTTGTATAAATTAGACTTATTATGTGAGTATTATTTTAATTTTATATTGGGTTTGATATATATATGGTTCACGTGTCAATGGACCATGAAGTCCAACTAGTTAAATCATGGACCATGAAGTCCAATTGTCTCAAATATATACAAAACACATGTACGAAAATATATATAGATTCCAGATCAAAAAGAAAAGAGAAGAACAACCGTACATTTTCTCTCTCAAAAACAAAAAATATTGATTCTCTAAAATCTCAGTTTGAATCCGATTAAACAATTGAGATGTACGATAAATTGGTTTAATCTGATAGTGTTTCATCACGTTACTGAGATTAATCAACTCGAAGATTTCAATTTCGTTACTTTGTAATTTCGGTGCGAGATTTGGATTTACTCAAGATCATACAACAAATTCAAGTGAGTTGCTTCTTCTACCAGAAAGAAAACATTGGAAATTCCAAATTTCGTTGTGTTCTAGTTACGGTTAGTGCAAAACAAAAGGTTTGAATTTTATTTCATTCTTGTTCGCGGTGCCGATTCGGTGTTGTTGATCGTAAGGGATTTACTGAATTGTTAGTGTTCTGTTTGCCAAGATTTGATAAGATTTGGATTGGTTCTTGATTGAAATAATTTGTTTAACAGAAAACACCCCCAAGGGCTATTTCGATCGCCACCAATGTTCACAAAAATATCCCATTCAAGCCGTGAGCCCATCGAGCCATCCTCTTCTTGCGCCTGTGTGTCGTGATCCTTTCTATCGCATTGTCACACCCCAACCAACGGTGGAATCATCGGGGCGGACGAATGTGAATCGATTGCTCATAGCACATGGCAGTAATTATGTTAAAATAATATTAAATGTCATTTTTATTGAATAATGCTTATCAAATAATGCATTACTATCAAATAAAAATTCAAACAAATATAATGAAATTGTTTTTAATTTTGACTAAGTCCAAGCCCTAAATGTCCATATTGAAATCCACTAATCTTAATTTTGAAATAATGTGAAAAAGTAACGAGTCAGCTAACGAATTAGCCGGTGAGTAAACATAGGTTTGAATACATATATAGATTGATTGAATAGATTAAAAACAATTCAATTCACATGGAAATGTCTAGACTTATAATTCAATAGTGTAACATAAAAGACAAATCAACACAATCAAACTTAATGACTGAATTGACTTGGTTCGCAGACGAAACCTTATAGAATGAATGATTCTGGTTCCAATCACCAAGCGACTAAACAAATGGGGTGGGTTTATCAAACCAATAGATCTATCATTGTTACCGTGGTTGCATGAATTAATGATTGTGTTCTCATTTAGTTTATCTGACTATGCACACATAATTACAAGTAATAACATATCATGTCTTGAATTGAATTTTGAAATAGCATAACAATGAATACCAAAAATTAAATATTGAATCACATGATTTTCTCAAAATATAAAACACATAAAAAAAGGCTATAAATACTCATATTGTATAGTGATGGTTGTATGGTTTATAAGAAAGCTTAGATGTTCAAGAGTCAAGTGTGATGTCCTAAAGAATAAAAAAACAATAACTTGTGGTCGAAATTCATTACAAGAAGTTAGGACATTTAGAGAATGCCCAAAAGGCGAAAACTAGATTGAAAAATGACTATTGCACAAATTTTAGATTCTGGACAGAATGTTTGGTACGTGTTCTAACAGGTTTTAAAATATCAAACTGTTTTATAAAATTGTAAAAATTTACAGTTGACTATTTCAGAGTCTCTCAGACAACTTTCATTTAGGATTTTTTTTTGAAAATACCCGAAAATAGGTCAAAACTACAGCACAAGACAGAAGGTGCTGAAATGCGCACTTATCTTGTGAAGGCTATTGTTGAGTCGTTCGATTGAGTTTGAAGACGTATAAACTATCATTAAAAATATAATTTGATGAACTTAATATTGGAGTCTGATTTTACTCAAATTTAGTTTGTTATGACTAAGTTATGGTTAGTTGAAGTCAAACTACATTCTGCCAAAATTTTAGTAAGGCACTTATGTGCACTTTTAAAATTGTTAAAACATGAAACAAATTAGAACAAATCTTAATATGTCGATATATAGTATATTAGACTCCATTTAAGTTATAAAAAAATTTTCCAAGACTTCAGCATAGCCATCATTTAAAGAAACAATTTTGTGGAATAACTGAATGCGACGGCATAGCCGTCCATGTGCAAACGGGATTCTTTGTTTACGTTAGCGTGTTGTTAACTTGATTTAGGAATGCTAGTGATTGTTAGAAGGTTAGTGAATGTTAGAAGGTTAATGATCAAATGATCATAATTAAATAAAAAGAGATTTAGTAGTAGAAAGAATAAAAGTAAGAATATAAAGTAATGAGAACAATAGATGAAACAAATTATTGATAAACTTGTTCATCATTTATATTTCTTACATCCATCATACAATAATATAGAGTATGCTTGGATCTTATGATGATTCTTTAAACCAATGTTGGAAAAATCGGTGCTAGGCGCCGATTAATCGGCGAGGAATCGAAAATCGGAGGGCAACCGTAGCGATTTCATGTAATCGGAGGCAATAATCAGTAGTCGGTCCAAGGCGGTCAAAGGCGGTTTTAATCGGTCCAAATCGGCGAAAATCGTTGTAATTGGTCAAAGGCGGTCAATGGTTTGTAACTTAAAAAAACATGCATGTCAGTAAAAAAAAGACCCGATCCATGGATCCATGGATTTTAAACTTCATTAAACCTAGCTGTCACTTACCAAACCGAAGCTTTATCACCAGATTGAAGCTTTTACACCAAATTGAAGAAGAAAACTCAACAAGGCGCCATACCTAAACCTGTTTCACAAATCGAAGAAGAAGATTGAGGGTGTCGACCATCGAACAACAGCTTATATTCTCTGGAGTTGTCGACCGAACTTGTTTCACCAAATCTTTGAAGGGGTTAGTGATTTAAAATGTTATACAATTTATGTTATATTTACTCAAGCTTAAGATTGAACTTATTGTTTATGTCGAACTTCTTAGGGACATACAAAGAAAAGAAATAGGCTAGAGGCGAAGAAAATAAACGATCTTGTTTTTGTTCAATTTAATGCAAATTTGATGGAGAAAAACAAGAAAAAAAGTTGAGAAATCATGAAGTACTTATAGCGGAGGATTGTAGCGGGGGTAAAGAATGGATTGTTGATGGTGTAGATGAAGAACTTGAGCCGGGGATACCTTGGGAAGTAGTTAGTGATGCCGAGGGTCTTGATGAAGTATTGTCTAATCGAACAAGTGCTAGGACAAGTGTGAAGACAAGTGCCTCAAGAGAACTTTATGACGAAGAATTTGAGTCAGAGGATGAGGAGGAAGTAGATGAGGAGGTTGAATACAAGTCGGATGGTGTTCAAATCATTGAACAATATGGACAAGATGATGATGAATTTTGAACTAGATGATGAATTTTAAACTACCTGATCTTCTATTTGAACCAATATGTTAATATTTGAATCTCAATTTGCTATGCTTAATCTTAATTTTCTATGTTTAAACTTAACTATTTGGGTTTGAACTATGCTATATATATTAGTTATAAAAAACTACATATAAAAATTCCGATCCGATTAATCCCTAGTCCCCATCTCACTGCCCGACTAGCGCCTTGCGATTTTTACAACACTGCTTTAAACTAAAATAAAATAAAGGAGATTGAAACAATATAGAAATGCATAATATAAAAACAATATAAGATTACCAAAACAATAGATGAAATAAAGATTTGTGAGTGAGATTTTTAAAGAATGAAAAATAAAAAATGAGACTTAAAGCTTGCTTTTATAGTTAAGGTTCGGAGGGTGTTATGAATGGTGTTAATGGTGAATACAAGTTTTTCAAAAGGGGATTATGATTGGAATTTGAAATAAATTTAAATTTAAATAAATAAATAAATAAAAGAATAATTACAATTTAAACTCTAAATTTATTAAGACTCTAATTTTAATTTAATCAACTTATTTTTTATAAAATCTTTATAGACTTTATAAATCTCACAAAAACTTTGTAATTTGATTATTTATTTTAATTGACTATTTTACAATCTTATAAATATTAATAACCTTTTAAAATTTATAAAATTTATTTTATAAATTATAAAATTAAATTAAATTGATTAAATGACATATTTATTGTATTTGGAACACAAAAATAAATAAAATGATTAAATAATGAATTTGATTTACAAAATTGACTAAAATAAATTTAGGTTTGGATTTGGGTTTATAGTTTGAAAATGAGTCAAATGTTACACGCACCATGCCAACGAGGATGAGGATGACGCCCCTTTTGACTACACACACAATCTAATAAGCAAGAATATTAAAAAGAAATTGAGTTGTCTAGTTGAGGAAAAAAAACAAGAAGGGTAATAATAGGATTGAACCGGCAACCTATGCGAAGGAAACACTTTGAACCTGCTAGTTATTATTGTAATAATGCCAATTATAACGACTACAATTAATCAATTATAAAAGTCATTAACTATCATTTAAAACTTAAAATCTCACATAGTCATGTGAATTTGAATAATTGTCAAATTAACTCATGATATATTATTTATTTTTCAATAAAGAAGAGTTTTAGTTTTAATATACGATGTTATCCTAATTTTTTAAATTTATAAAAAAACATATCATTTTCATTAGATATTTAACTTGACGCCATTTGTAATTTCACAAAATCAAAGGGCGAAACTGCAATTACCCGAAATGCCCCACATCTCATTTCAGCATTTCACCGCGAAATCTAAGCGCCTTCTGAAAATTTCAAACTTTCATCACGAAAACAATCAAATATTCAAATCAAAAGCAAAATCACCATCAAAAATCACACATTTTCCCTCTTCTTCTCTGACCCTCTTCCCATTTGGTAATCCAAAGCTGAAATCACATCACTTCAACCTCTTTCCCATCTGAAATTGCATCAATTCATCTCAATTTCACCACCAGATAACACATTACAAGCAAGATTCACACTCTAATACCCACTTATTGCTCGAATTCACCAAATCTGATTGATTTCAATCAGTTATACTACAAACCCCTGATTCCTGTTTGAGGGTCTGATCCACCAGATTTCAATGATTTCATGAACTAACGCATCGAAAGATTTCATCTTGATTCTTGAAGTTGTTGGTAATTATGGTTCGAGAGCAGAGCATTGAGTCATTCTACAGTAGATTGCGTGAATCTGCTGTGGCTTCAGCTTACAATACTCCACTGCTCATATTCCCATCTACATCAGATGTTGATTCTCTATGTGCTTTGAAGATCATATGTCATGTGTTGGAATCTGATTCTGTTAGGTATGCTTGTTATCCAGTTTCTAGTTTCAAAGAGATTCATAGATATGCTGGCCCTAGTTTATCTTCATCATCTGATGATCCAATTACTATACTTTTGATCAATTGGGGGTGCCATAGGGATCTTAGGAAGGTTCTACAACTAGGGCCGTTGGCTCGTGTTTTTGTAGTCGATAGTCACCGCCCGATTCATCTGCATAATCTTAGCCAGTTGAATGATAGGGTAGTTGTGCTTTACACTAGGGATGATGAGAATCAAGCTGATTTGTCTTACGATTTTGACGTTTCGGCGTTGGCTGCTGAAAGTGATTTGAACAGTGATGATGAGATGGAAGATGATGGGTCTGATAGTGAAGATGAAAATGGAAGCGATGATGATGATGATGATGATGAGGGGAATGGCAGTAGGAAAAGAAAGAGGGGTTCACAAGATGATGAAACTGACCCATTGAAGCTTTATAGGAAGCTGAAAAAAGAGTATTATCATATGGGTACTTTTCATGGGAAGCCATCAGGTTGTTTGATGTATGAATTGTCTAATTTCTTGAGGAAAAACACTAATGATTTGCTGTGGTTAGCTTGTGTGGCGTTAACTGATCAGTTCGTTCACGAGAGGCTAACGAATGAGAGGTATCAAGCGGGTGTAATGGAGCTTGAGCAGCATATAAACAGTTCAGGAAATTTGGGTGCAGTCACGTCAGTGACTCTTAAAGATGGAACCATTGTTTGTGCACCAGATGCTTCAAGAATTGCGTATGAAGATGAGCCGAGGCTCATGTTATTGCAAGAATGGAACCTCTTTGATTCAATGTTATGTTCTTCATACATAGCAACAAAGTTGAAAACTTGGAGTGACAATGGTACTAAAAAGCTCATGTTACTTCTTGCTCAAATGGGATTTGCACTTGATGAGTGCAAGCAGAAGTTTCGGTTCATGAGTGTTGAGATTAAGAAGAAGATGAAAGATGAGTTTGAGCATTTTCTACCAGATTATGGTTTGAACAACTTTTATTATCGTGGGTTCTTGTTGTTACATGGATACAGCTCAAAAATCTCAGCTGCAGATGTGGTTTATGGAGTCACTGCACTTCTAGAATCTTCCATTGATTCAAACAGTTCATGTGCTTCCAAACAATTTGGAGAAGCATACGATGCTTTATCATTAAAGAAACTTGACAAGCTTGAAGCGGGCATGAGACACGCCATCAAGATCCAACGGGCCATTCTTAGACAAGGAAGCACTGCTATAACCCGAAAGGGTTCAATAAGAAGTGGACCCAAGTTCAGATGGGTCAAACTTGAAGATTCAGCTGATGTAAAACTACTGGGATACCCTCAAGCTTTAACAAAATTTGGGTATTTCATAATGGATGCTTTACGAGAAAAAGGCGCAAGAATGAAACCATTGATTTGTGTTTGCTACACTCAAGAACGGGACAAAGTTCTAATTGTTGGAGTTTGTGGCAAACCAAGGCTTGGAGCGCTTCAAGGGAATGCATTTGGGCTTGCATTTAGAACTGCAGCTGAGGAGACTGGTGCTGAGTTTTTTCATGAGCTTTTTGAGTCATCATGGATTGTTCTGGACGCTGTTGCGGTTAATTCATTCATGATCAAACTAACCAAGAAGCTAATATGAATGATTATATCCAAACATTGGTATAAATGATCTTTCTGCTCATGTAAGGTTTACTGATAGTTGTTTTGATTTATGTATGATTTATCTTGTTGTTTAGTGCCTGCAAAGTCCTTCAATAATGAAGATTTGACCACAATTGAACTAACCCATGTAAGATGAAGACCGTATGTTTGCCTACATTCATAGCCTTTTTATAATTTTAGATTTCTTACAATGAAAACTGCATTTAACTTCCTTTAGTATTCATTATAACAATACTATAAAAGAAAGTTATTTGTATTGTTAATCTGTTATTAATGTAACTTTTATGAGATTAACGGTAAATGTAGTTAAGTTTGTTGTTGGTGTGGTTCCAAACAATGGCTGTAGCTTTTGAATCTTATGGTTATCAAGGATGTTTGTCTTTTGATGCTTAATTGTATAGTTCCTATGGTATACCTATGTTAGGTTGAGTTTGTTTTTAGTGAACATTTTTCCTTCTGCAGATAGACATATGTTTAACATCTTGTTTGTTTTGTGAAGGCCTTAGGAGATTAAACTTTTATGGTTTATGCTGTATGACTAAATGATGCTATGGGTTTGTAAACATAACGAAGAACAAGTAGAAATTTGAACTGTTCCATAAATTAAGTTGCAATGTTGATAAACCACTACTTAATTACTCATAAAGTGTTGTGTATGAGGATTGAAAGTAAATGACTTAATGAGCAAGTGGGAAATAGAATTGAAAAATAGTAAATGGGAATCAAATGTGACTCTATTTATGGAGTATGTAGTAATTTTGGCATTCCTCTTGTTGTTCGAGTTCTATGGCTTTTCAAATAGCTTGTCGGTTGCTTGAAATTTGTTCGAAAATAGCTTGATTGAAACCGGCTCGTTAATAAACGAGCCAAACTCGCCTGCCTCGGTTTGTAAACAAGTCGAGCCAAATCAGATGTTAGCTCGACTCGTTCTTTGCTTGTTGGCTGTTTTGTTGGCTTGTTCAATTCATTCCTAAATTATAATTTATATAAATTATAAAACAAAATTATGATTCCTTATTTAAATAAATTGGCTCATGAGCCGGCTCGGCTCGGTTTATTTATAAATAAGCCGAGCCCGTACCTTGGTTTGGTTTTAAATGAGTCGAGCCTAATCCTATCCTGACTTGGGTTGTTTCAGCTCGTTTAGAACCTTGATTCATTTTATGGTATGTATGTTTTTAATACTAAATGATGTTATTTTAGTGAATTTAGATTCTTACATATGCTCACTAAATCCACCAAACCCATTGTAATCCTTGTTGATTCTCTTGTTGCTGGTAAAATAAAAACATGTATCCCGTCTTTTCCTATGCATTGTAATCACCATTTTGTTCTACAAACTCATTAAAGAGCAGATATTATACTCGAACTAATATATGTTATACAATAAGTAATTATTAGTTAGTTTTACTCGAAATATATAGTAGATCCTAGTAAACTTAAGCCTCTACGTTGTGATGGAGATATTAAACCGTGAAATGTTGACATATACCCTCATGTTGCGGCAATGGTTTGATAATGTCTAGAACTTTATATTAAAATGAAAAACTTTAACGTAAACGAAACTATATATAGAAAGATGAACACAACTTAAATTAAATCATATTGATTTACACTTTAAGATTTATTAAATTTAAACTTTTTAGTTAATTACAAAAATTCAATAGTTAGATATATGTCGGAGTAATATCAAGAAAATAAATTTACCCTTTAACTTGTTGGAAGTTAAGAAAGATATGTTTGTAGTTGTACTTAAAGTATAAGTTCTTCTCCTCTTACTACAAGGCACAATGAAATTCATACACATAAATGTAAAGTGGCTGCTGAAATACATAAATATAGGAGTTGATAAATGATAGGTGACACGTGTCAAATGATAACCCACTAAAACACTGTTTATAACACAAAATTTTTTAAGTATTATAATTATCATAAAGTCATATTAGGCAGGAGAACTAGATTTTTTACGGTTGTCATCATAATAACAACTCTATCACAAAATTAACATTTTAGTATCAATCAAATAAGAAAAAAAGTAAAAAAAGTCACTATGATCAAGTCACATATATTTACAAACAACTTTGTAATTTTTTTTTGTGTAAGTGTAACATTTACATCTTTATACATGATTCAACTAGTACCAATGATTTTTAATCCAATTGATTAAAATGAGGGTACCCATACTATGTATATATGAAGAATTCATGAGTTTAAGTCTCATTGTAAGCAAAAATTCTTATAGTTGAGCACGAGATTTTTTCAGCAATGATTTTCCCCCTGAGAGCGTTGGGGGTGCGATTTCGACAAAATAATTTAACTAGTCGACCTTTGGTTTTCATTAAACAAAATCGCTAGATATTCAAATAACTTGGTGTTAAATGGAAGAGGCGGAGGGCCATAAGTGTAGCCGTAAGGATACCCTTGAGCTCTCATTTCTTTTCTTCATGAACACTAATTAAACTGTTCTAAAAAAAAATAAACTCCTACCATTCGATCATTATTTTATCGCTCTAGATCAACAGAAGTTCGAGAGCATCTGAATCTCAGGTAGAATAGGATTTAACCTTGCTAATTTCAGTTGATTATTCAATCCACATTGTGATCAGTCAATTGAACTTGACAATCGATCTTTTGTTGTGTCCAAGTTGTTTCTCTAACTTGTTAATTTGCTTCAGTAGGGTTTGATTGAATTTCACTCTTTTACTCCGAAATAGGGATGATGTATATATGCTCAGAAAGTTATATTTTCTTTCCATTTAAGATTGTTTTAGTTTGCTGGTAAACTGTATCGATTTATGCGTGACGGTGTTACGAAATTCATATTATAGAATATTACCTCACAAAGAGGTCTATTAGATATACAAGTAGTTGCATCGTCTGCAAATGTTATGGCAGTTTATGATTTCCCAATATATCATATACCTTGTAAAGTTTGTTGAAAGTTTGAACAAATGAATCTTAGTTGCAGTTTCAATTCTAGATTTTGAATAGTTGAATCTCATGCTATGTATAGCAATATTGTATACATATCATGATTAAAAACAGTGTTGTTATGCACTTACGCCGTAAACTATTACGAACTTTTTTTTGTGATTACTTGTTTAAGGGGAGTGCGGGCTAATGAAGTTGCCCATCTCCATCTCAATGAACCACCACCAGTTGGTAATTGTGACCTAGAAGGTGTTTCAACTGATCCTTCGAGGCAAGGTGGTCAACCGAGCATTCCTGTGCCCATGTTTGTTCTTGAGAAAAATTGTATGCGACTTGAGCATCCAATACCTTGGGCAATTGGCGTGTGGAAATTGAACAATTATGATGTTTTTTATTTTTTCAATGATTATGACACTGTTATTATAAATTCAGCTAGAACTTTTGGCTTTGAACCACAAGGTGGTCCAAGTAGTCCTTTGGCTCAGGGTACTCTACCTGTAGCCCTGGTTGAGACAAGTCTACAGCCACTAATTTTTGTTGGGTGAATGGTTGACCGAGTCTCAAGGATCCAACGGGTGGACCGGATGACCGTTGGAGGCTGGAAAACGTGGGAATAAGAAGACCTGATTTTTAGAAAAGAGTCGGCTTAGTTTGTTGTTTTTTTCTATTATTTAAGAAGTGTTTTATTTATTTATATAACTTTCCAACTAATTGAAACTTACTCTTGTAATCGGGCAGACTCTTTTGTATCTGCAATCATTCAATTAAGCTACAAACTTTCGACTATTTGTTTTGTGTTCGATTCACTGTTGGCCTCTCTAATATCTGATAATTTTCAGCCACAAGGGTCTCCATAACATGGGCCAACTTGCATGGTGGAATTGGATAGTGAAGATGAAGAAGAAAAGAAGAAGAAGATGATGATGAAGACAACAATTATGATTATGGTGACAATCGTTATGATGGTTACAACGAAGGGAATGTTGGTGCTGCTGGTGATGATGATCTTGTTATATCATCACCTCAAACCTTTGGACAGGTCCATTTAGTGTTCTATACTAAAGATTTACCCTTTTCTCAGCCTTTGTATTAACTATTCGGATTATTAATAAAACTGAGTTTGTCTCTTTCTTTCAGGCTAGAAGAACCGAAGGGAGGCCTCCATTGATTGCTTCGGAATCAGGTTAACACTACTGCTCCTTGAACTTGCTTACTACACATTTGGTTCTGTTAGATTACTAGGATGAATACTCTGTTAGGTATCTTTACGTAGCGAAAACACACACAATTGCACGCATGCACACGAAAGCAATAAGAACACGAGAATTATAGTGGTTCGGTCAAGATGACCTACGTCCACTCTTTGCAACTAGGTATTTTATTAAGCTCAAGGGATAAGATTACAATACAATGACATGCTCTATATATAAAGTTAATTAGGGTTTTAAGAAGCTTCAATAGGCCAGGCCTATAACTTCATCCAAAAGCCCAAAGGCCTTCACACCTCATAGAATTTGTAACAGCAGTCACTGTCCCGGACCTACTATCCAGCAGTGAAGATAGCAATATCACGGCTCGAGTCTCATTATCGTATTTTATTTCCACGGATTCTAATCTGGTCAGAATAGAATTCAGATCATTACTGTGAAGGTGACTGAGCTTCCCTCTTTCATTCTCGTCAGGAACAATTCTCTCATCAAGAACACATTGTTAGTTGCAGACGGCTTTTCATACATATTTGGTAGAGCCAACATCGTACCACTTGCAGTGGTTTCTTTCATGATGTTAAAAGCAACGCTCTTCGTTAAAGATAACATAATAGCCGCTCTAGCTTTCTTGTCCTTGGAATTCCAAACATCTTCTTCAGCTTTCTCCATACTCTCCGGTTTCTTTTCCAGTACCATATCCAAATCCTTTTGACACAGTAATGCTTCTATTTGCATTTTCCACCAACCAAAATCAGTGCCATTGAACTTTTCGATCACAGTCTTCCCGACTTCAGCCATAATAGCAAAACAGAGACAAATCTTCAAAAAACAAGCACGTTGAACAGTTGATAACCTGTCAAGAGAAAGATAAACAAACCGGTTCCAGTACTTCCAACCAAAAAACCCTAGGCGGCGGTGCAGAAACCCTAGGCAACGGCTACAACGACAGTAACCCTAGGCGGCGACGACGGAGAAACCCCAGGTGGCGGCGGCGCAGAAATTCTAGGAGGCGGTGCAGAAACCTGAAGCCCGAAAACAGGGGGAAGATTTAAACAGTAATCAAGAGCCTGATGCTCTGATACCAGTTGTTAGGTATCTTTACGTAGCGAAAACACACATAATTCCACGCACACACACGAAAGCAATAAGAACACGGGAATTACAATGGTTCGGTCAAGATGACCTACGTCCACTCTCCGCAACTAGGTATTTTATTAAGCTTAAGGGACAATATTACAATACAATGACATGCTCTATATATAAAGTTAATTAGGGTTATTGGGCCAGACCTATAACTTCATCCAAAAGTCTAAAGGCCTTCACACCTCAACATACTCAACTCTAGGTTTCATCTGAAAGGCTTA
Source organism: Flaveria sonorensis (assembly GCA_025506505.1). Taxonomy (NCBI): domain Eukaryota; kingdom Viridiplantae; phylum Streptophyta; class Magnoliopsida; order Asterales; family Asteraceae; genus Flaveria; species Flaveria sonorensis. Next base: position 61,999,216 of record CM046424.1, on the reverse strand, counting down.
TTTATTTTATCAGATATGTAAATATTTTATGTTCTTTTCGATGAATGGTAATCTTTTGGAGATTCTGACTTTTAAGTTTTGAAATACGTTAGTATTCTGGCCTTGAATATTCACCATAATTTGTGGATGGAATGAGGCAGAAGTGAGAATAAATTTGTGATAAAGTGTGTTTCCTTTCAAACATACATGAGGTTTCGACACCTTAAACTTTTAGTTGGTTTTTTTTTTTGTTCTTGTAGGAAGAATATAGGTTAAAATTAATATGAGATTGTGTGCATAGCGCCACAAAGCAATCTTTATTTGTAAATCCTTTTTTAATGATATATTTATTCAGATGCCCTAGTTACTCTAGTTACTTATTTAATACATAAAGAAGAATCAATAATGAATACTTACAAAGCGTACACCGTATTTAAAGCTCTCCATTTAAAACTATGAATAGCTTTTTTTACTTCTTATGTTGCAATATCTTTTGTGCTTTGTAATATGGCTGAGGAAATTGCTGCTAATGATGGTGATAGTTACTTTATGTCATCACCTACAACTTTTGACCACGAACCAGAAAGAGGTCCAAATAATCTTATGGCTCAGGTTGAGCAAAGTCTTCAGCCACAAGGGTCAGGGGTCTTCACCACCTTCGCTAGTTGACGTGGTGGAATTGGATAGTGATGATGAAGAGGAAGACAATGATGTATAGACACGATGGCGGCCACAACAACGAGGATGCTGCTGCTGCTGATGATGATGATGTTATTATATCATCACCTATAGCTTTTGGACAGGTCCATTTAGTGTACTACACTAAATATTAACTTTTTTCCCCCTCAATTTGTATTAACTATTCAGATTATAAGCTGCATCTGTCTTTTGAGGGTAGTAACTCTCGAACAACTCATGGAATGACTCTACTGATTGATTCGGAATCTGGTAAACACAACATTTTCAGTTTTGTGTAGATCAATAGTAGGATGAGTAGTCAAGTGAGGGTTTAATCTGAAAGGCTTATTTATATTGTGTGATTATTATATGTTCTCTATTTTAAGCAATGGTAATCTTTTAGAGATTATAACTTTAAATTTAGAAATACATTAGTAATGTGGCTATGAATATTCACCTTGTTTTGCTAATGGAATGTGGCAGATTGACATAATAACTCAATTTATAATAAAATTGTCTCCTTTTAGACAAAAAAAGGTTTAGATATTAACGATCTCACATATCTGTACCTTAATCTTCTAGTAGGTTTTCTAGTTCTTACAGAAAGAATATAGGTTATAATATGAGATTGTGTGCATAGAATCGATAATTACACAGTCAACAATCTTTATCTGTGAACCCTTTTTGAATGATATATTTGATATAAATTAACTTTCATTACATGGTATATAAAGTTGTCCATTTTAAAACAATGTATATTTATACTTCTTATGTCGCAATGATTTTTATGCATTGTAAAACGACAATGCAAATCGCTGATGGTCACCAGTGTAATAAAAAAAGTGTTGACTCGCAGTCACCCGTCAACATCCAAGCCATCAATGTGCATTTGGTAGGAACTAAGAGTTTTATGGTTATACCACTACTCTCTGGTGTCATGTATAATACAATCCTTTTACCAACATTTTGATTTGATGCGTTGTCTGTACACACATATGTTCATATGTTTATGTGCATGCATTTGTGTGTGTGTATATATATATATATATATATATCCGTGTCTTTATGTGTAGCTGACTAGAGGCACATGCGTATAGTATTTTACGGGTATTTAGTTAGCAGATATTTGTTACTAGCTTGACTGTGATCTATGTAAGGTTTGTCTTAAATTGGCTGCAAAGCACATCAACTAATTGTTTGCTGTGCCTCCACCACATCCACCTCATGCGTCTACCTCCATCTATCCAACTTGCATGGGCCGATAGGAACCAGTAGTTGAATGGTAATACTCTTTATGTGAAAACAAACACATATGTGTTGTCTGTATATGTAGCTGTTTGCCGGGAGCCACTATAATGATTTGCGTGTAAAGGGTTGTCTTGCTTCTGTGTTGCGTGTTTTTAGTACCTCTTTCAGTGCGAATGCGCAATTGTGTTTAAATGCTGCACTTTTTATTTTATTTTTGGGCCATAAATGAGCATGTCAATTCAAATTGATTTATTTCTATAATTGCAGCCAAAGCCTGTTGCACTGCCGCCCCACCTATGGTACCTACCTTCAACGGTCCAATATGCATGGAGCGGCTAGTTGAACAAATGGTCACAAAGTGTGGTCACATGCTTTTCGAATGTTGCATAAAAACTGCAATTGTTGTTCAACCCAAGTGTCCAATCTGTAGGCACAAGGTAAACCACCAGCAACCCAACAGGATCAACTTTCGCGAGGTGTATGATCTTTTCATGATATTTGCACCACAAATTTCATGATATGTTTTTGCATGTAACATGATCCGGTTATTTGTTGCTTGCAATGGTATTTGAGGATTTGATGGTGGTTTTAGGATATTGAGAACGCAAAGTCCTTCGTTAATTATGGTGGTATTGAGTGAGATATATCATCGACAAGATGCTGCTGCTGCTGGTGATGCATAATGCAATCATTTACCAACATTTTGATTTGATCCGTTGTCCGTACGCACATGTGTCCATAAGTTTATGTGCATGTATGTGTGTATATACATATATTCGTGTCTTTATGTGTAGCTGACCAGAGGCACATGCATATAGTATTTTACGGGTACTTAGTTAGCAGCTATTTATTACTAGCTTGACTGCGATCAATGTAAGGTTTTGTCTTAAATTTTGGCTGCAACGCACATAAACTGAAATTTGGTTGCTGCACCTCCACCACATCCACCTCATGCGTCTACTTCCATCCGTCCAACTTGAATGGGACTGATAGGAGTGATAGAAACCAGTAGTTCAATGGTAATACTCTTTATGTCAAAACAAAAATATATGTGTTGTCTGTATATGTAGCTGTTTGCAGGGAGTCACTATAATGATTGGAGCGTAAAGGGTCGTCTTGCTTGTGTTACGTATTTATAGTACGTAATACCTCTTTATTGTTTTCTTGTCGCGGCGTGATTGTGTTTAAATGCTGCACTTTATATTTTATTTTTGGGCCATAAATGAACACATCAATTCAAATTGATTTATTTCTATGATTGCAGACAAAGCCTTTTGCACTGCCGCTGCCACCTTCGCTACCTACCTTTAACTGTCCAATTTACATGGGGCCGTTGGTTAAACAATTGTCACAAAATGTGGTGACATGTTTTGCGAAGGTTGCATAAAACTGCCATTGCTGGTCAACCCAAGCGTCCAATCTGTATGCGCAAGGTCACCACGAGGGACTGAACAGGTTCTATTCCTACTTGCAATTAAACTTGAGGTGTGTAGACCTGATTCTTTATTCTATCAATATCAAAACTACAATTAAGCTTAAAATGACCCTGACATACAATGTTCAGCTACATAACGCGAGGGATAGGATAAAAGAACACCATAACTTCTTCAAACACAGTATTATTTGAAACTTTTGAGCCTTCAAAGGTAAACACATTTATTGACCTTTCATTTTATTAAAAAGCAAGTTACCAATATATGGAAACTTATTAACTTTCCACGTACATTACTATATACATGCAATTGAATAATGCTCTTGAAATTTTTATGTTGTTTGGCAATCTGGAGATCCGTTGTTGGTCCCTGGTGTTTTTGCAATACCATTACCATGGTTTTATTAAACTTGGTTTAGTTTAAGAAAGTGATCATTCGCTTTGCAAATCTGTTCTATTTGTGTACATAATAATCAAATCTGAGTCAAATAAAATATAAGTCTCCTAAGGTTTTAAAAGAAGTGGCTGCAAATCAGATGTCAAACTTGAAGATTCAGCCTACTTAAAAATACTCGGCTATGCACATGCTTTAATAGGTATTTCCTAATGCGTGCTTTGTGGAGATTGTGGTTAATCCAGGCTGGGAGCGGTTCAAGGAAATCTAAACAACATGTTCTATCGAATAATCTTATGTTTGCTTTACTTTTTAGCTGATTTATGAACTCATTATGTAGCATGAAGGCAATATATCTGCCCATATGACTTGCTGCTTTCTACTGTTGGAACCTTTTGAACTAAAATGGTTGACTTTTGAAACTTACTGAGTTATTGTTAACATGCATGGCTGTATGTTTTCTCTGTTGCTGTAGTTTAGTAGTTTTTGTGTTATAGCATGTTATTGATCAACATGTGATGATCATTTCACGTTAACCTCGATTAATGTCATGATTGTATGATGTTTTCATGATAATTTATGCCACAAGTTTCACGATATGTTTTTACATGTAATGTGGTCTGTTATCTAATTTTTGCAATTGTATTTTGCGGATTTGATGGTGGTTTTAGGATATTTGAGAACACTAAGTCCATAGTTATTTATGGCGGTATCAAGTGATATACCAATCCTGATATAGCAATCTTGTGATTTACTGACTGTTCGTATGAAAATTTGCATGCAAAATCAGTGGTTTCTTAACTTGAGGCCTGGAAATACCAACTTAAGATAAGATGCATATAGCTACCACTTGTAAAAGTTAAGTATTGTAGAGCATCAACAAGATTACACTCCTTAAAAGTTTTTAAAGAACAGTTGATATTAAAAGAGTTTAGCTAGTCTTATTTTAATAGAAAATGTGATTACTTGTAGAGTAAAATATTGATAAAAAGTACATTCTTATGAAATGGAATTTATTAAACGATTTTACATATTAAAAAGTTAAGATCTTATGCGGCGTTCATTAAATTAGAGTTTTCAGTTATATTGGTGTTGCGCCGGAAATGTGTAAGAATTTTCTAACACGGGTTTTTTCATTAGAAATTATAGTAAGAAATTTAGCCCTTTTTTATTAGTTTCAGATAGTAGACATCTTTCTTTGTTTCTTTAATAACATTTTTGTCGTTATTATGTCGATGAATTTAAAATGGTTGTTTCGCCATGAGCCACCACCATTTATGTCATCAGTTAATAAATTCATCGATCGCCTCTTGGTAAATTCTTTACCATCGGGCTATCATCGATGAATTACCAATTACCAATGGCTATCATTTTCATGTAGGAAATGCAGCGGATCCGTTTGTATTTAAAATTCATGTGTGGTTGTATAAGGAAAAGTCAATATAGACGGGTGATAAAGTGATCATTACATTAATTTAAATTCATTTAAATGCATTAATTTCTATTCATTAAAACTAACATTCTAATATCCCGATCATTATATTGGCTACGTAATATTCTACAAGATGCGGGTGATAGTGAATTATACTTTTTATCGAAAGATAATGAGTACTAAAATATGCGATATTAATTCTAATTTAAACACAAAAAATGTAACAAAAGTTTAACGAGATATATCGAAAAATTTCATCATATAAAAAATTATTAGCTGGAATTCAAAGTCAAAAAGGCTTTAATTTCATCAACGTATAGAAACATAAGTACTTATTTCTTTTCCAATAATTAATTTCTGGGCTTTAAATGCATTACTTTTTACATATAAAATTAATTCAAAATCACATCAAATGTTAGAGGTCTACAGCATCAGCATCTTGAAATGAAAAACGAAAAGCACGAAGAAGTTAACATAAATATCATATGCCATATAATGTTCTATCTTTTAACTTGTGAGAGTTGATGTGTTATTAATATTATAAATAAAATGATTCAATTTAGGACTAGATTAATGAGTGAGTGAGATTCAGTTAAAAAAATACCAAAAGGCAATTAATGCGGTGTTGTTTTTATCACAATTTACAGCTCATGCCGGATAATAAATAAAATGCTAAAAAACAAAACAATATAAAAACACTTTAATGCTATTTTCTTCTCATAGCTAAAATGTTCAAATATATCAAAACTTAATGTAAAAACATTTCAAATATTTACACAAAAATCAACCTAAACAAAACTAAATAAGGTTTAATGTTGTATAAAATATTTCAATAATAATATTACCTTAATGAAAAAACATCAGAGGGTAATAAAGTGTACTTATTTCAAAAGCCACTTTTTCCGCGGGAAAGAGAGTGTTTGTTTAACTAGCCACGTGTCAACTGAGACCCGAGTACACGTGTTTGACCTCTTTATACACCGACCCAACCCGTATTTAGGATTTTACTCTATTTAACCCCTTCAATTTCTTCATTTCTTCACCACCCCTTGTGCAATGAATTGTGTTTTCTCAACTCTTTCAATTTCATAATCTTCAAATCGCTTTCAGTTGTTGATGATCGGAGAATCGGTGTTGTTCAGGTTGAATTTCGATTCATTTTTTGTTAATTTCGGCAGATTTTCAATCATCACTTGATCAATCAATTTGTGGCTTTTTCAGTTGTGTTTTTTGCCGTCAATTTACTACATTTAGTGATGTGTATTCGTGTTTAACTTGCTTACTTAGGGTTTATCATTTTGCGGCAAATGGTACGTTGTTTGATCAAAATTCAGCTTTTTCAAGCACAAAATGTTGCAAAATCATCACCCTTATCATCCGATTCTTCTGATAATTGTCTACATTTTATCAATTCAAATTCTCAACTTAGTTATCATTGTTAATTTGTTAAATCAAGTGTAGTTTTTCTCTAAATTGTTGTTGATTTTAGCGATCGTCTTTATAAGTTGGGTTTTGTATACATGTGTAGCATAGTTGTAAGATTCTGACCTACTTACGAGGTAGATAAGTAGGATCTGATACTTAAAAGCAAGGGTTTGTGTGTTTTTGGGTGGATGATCGATCAGATCATAGTAAAAGAACATTGGATTTAAGGTTTTGATTTGTGAAAATATAGAGGTTTTTCGTTGTTCGCAATTTCGTTCCCTATTTCATGAATTCTATGGATCTGAATTCTGATGAGTGGAGTACGATAATTGTATATGTATGGCTAAATTTCATTTACTTTTAAATCCTTCAGTTTCATTACTTTGTTTTTATCACAATTGAAAAACTCTGTGTTGAATCTGTCTTAGATTGATAAACCTATTGAAAGTACACAAAAGTTTTGTGATTTAGATATGTAGTTTCACTCTGACAAATTGTTCACTTTTATAACCTTACATTCGTTTTGTTCGGTCTGGGCTAATCTTGTATTTTACAATTTTGTCTCCAATTATATATTTTTAGTTAATGATACTTAATACATATATTGGTTTTCTTATGATGATGAGAATGGCTTTCTCTTTTTTATGACGATAGATAGGTTCTTCATTCTTATATTGTACATTTCCCCTTTTTCATGTGAATCGTCGATCATGAATCATGTATGAGCGTGACATATTTATTTATCCTTTTAACGTGTATAGGTTGCTAGTAAAAGGTTTCTTTACATTGTTTTAGATTTAAATCTAGTTCTCTGATTCTTAAATTATGACCGTGCATGTCTAGAAATGGCAATTCTAGATCTTCCATGATTACATTTTTTGGTAGATCGAGTAATTACAGAGGTCTAAATAGATTCTTCTATAAGTAGTCATGTTAGCTGAATTTAAACGAAACTAAGAATGTTTAAGTGAATCTATAAGGAGTTTGAATAGTATAGTGTGAATGTCACCATATATGTTGCTAGAATTTATACTAATCTTGATATACATACATTCGTTTTGTTCGGTCTACGCTAATCTTGTATTTAACAATTCCGTATCGAATTATACATGTTTAGTTAATGACCCTTAATACATATATAGGTTTTCTTATGATGATGAGAATGGCTTTCTCTTTTTTTATGACGACAGATAGGTTCTTCACTCTTATATTGTAGATTTCCTTTTTTTATGTGAATCGTTGATCATGAATCATGTATGAGCGTGACTCATGTTTTATCTTTTTGAAGTGTATAGGTTGCTAGTAAAAGGTTTCTTTGTGTTGTTTTAGATTTAAATCTAGTTCTCTGATTCTTAAATTACGACCATGCACGTCTACAAATGGCAATTCTAGATCTTCCATGATTACATTTTTTGGTAGATCGAGTAAATTTAGAGGCTTAAATAGATTCTTCTTTAAGTAGAAAGTTTTTGTGAAGTTTTAATGTATTCCTAGTCATGTTAGTTGAGTTTTAAACAAAATTAAGCACGTTTAAGTGAATCTATATGGAGTTTGAATCACAATGTGAATGTCACCATATATGTTGTAAGAATTTATACTAATCTTGATATACATTGTAATTACTATGAAGTTTCTTACTTCTGATTGTTCTTACTACAATGTGAATGTCACCTAGACAAAATGAGCTCGCGGAGGCAAACTATGAAAAATTTGAATGTGGAATGGGGTCGCCGCATAATTTCTTCAGGTCAGAGCAGTCATGGTGGCCAACCAGACAGTCAAGAGCTTTCTTTTTTCTCAGGTCCATGTGAGCTACGTCTTGGTCCACCACGATCTCTGCCACCTAGTCGAACAAATTTCGAGGTTTGTATGATGATGTTATCATATTATCACCACAGCCTTTCAACAGTACATTCTGTATTATAACTAAAAAGGCGATGCTTTACATTTTTATTAAGTGTTTAGACTATTAAGGTGCGCTTGTATTATGTCAGGCTGGCAGCTCTAGCGGAGCTCAGAATACTCAGTTTATTAGTTCAGGGTCAGGTAAACAAACACCCTCAATAATATTCTTTAATTTGACAACCACATGATCGTCTTGCATATTCACTGAGGTCATTAGTGGCACAAATACACAAATGAGGGTCTCATCGAACTATAAGAGGCCTCTTTGTAGTATAATCTGCGAATATTCTTGTTCTCTTTACTTATTCCATGTATAAAACCTATGAATATTTATGGTAACAATAGGTATAAATGAAATTAAATACGTACATTGGTCGGTTAATGGCCTATAAATAGCCCCAACTAGACGACCTTAATTGAAATACTTAAGTAGTTGGTATACATTATCACATCATAAAAAACGGAGGGTAGTTTAGTGTAGTTCTTTCAAAATCAGTTTTTTAGCGGGGAAAAGAGCTTTTGAGTCACGTGTCAATTGAGGCTTGAGTATTTATACCTTTTAAACACCTACGCGGCCCCATCATAGGATTTTATCGTATTAGGCTTTTTTTCTATTTCTTCATTTCTAACTTAAGTAGTTGGAATACATTATCATAGTATAAAAAGCGGAGGGTAGTTTAGTGTAGTTATTCCAAAATCAGTTTTTTCGCGGGGAAAATAGCTTCTGTTTGCAGAGTCACGTGTCAAATGAGGCTTGAGTATTTATACCTTTTAAACACCTACCCGGCCCCATCATAGGATTTTATCGTATTAGGCTTTTTTTTCTATTTCTTCATTTATAACCTCCTGTGCAAAGAATTCTAATAATTTTTTTTTAGCTTTCAGTTTTTCATAATTGAAGACTTGCTGTAGCTAAGGTTGAATTTTGATTCAGTTTTGTACCTCACTCTCCTAATGAATTTGTTTGTTTAACTTGTTTTTTTAGTATGTTATTGTATTTCACTTTTTTGCTGTGAAATGTGACTTGAATTGTACATTGTTAAATCACAAAGTAAATTAAGAAAAAATTGTTTTATCTGAATTAATTTGAAAATCTGAAAACTTTAACTTAAAGGATCTTTTGCAAGATAAGCTCTTCAATCTTATGTTGTAGATTCTTCCCTTTTGTAGTCGGATCGTGGATCATGCCTATTTGCTAGTAATCTCTATGCAATTTTGCATGTTAAGGTTTTGAAACTAGCATTGTAGAGTAGTATTGATATAAAAATTCATTTCATTAGTCGGATCGTGGATCATGCCTATTCATTTCCTAGTCATGTTACATGAATTTTAACAGAATCTCAATAGATTTAAGTGGACATTATTTGGATTTCTAATACTACCGTTTGGATGTCAAGATATACATTGTATTCTATACTTTTTTTGGACTAAAGTTGTGTTATTAAGCAATACCTTATCATGATGAAGTTTCTTATTTCTGATTACTTGTTTTTGTGATGCTTTTGGGTTTGGAACCAGTTTGTCCAGTTCATTCTCAACTCCAAAGTTACCTGCCTATGCTTGATCAGACGGATCCATTTGAGCTACGTCTAGATCTCCCAGGATCTCCGCCACGCGGTCCAATCAATACTGAGGTTTCAAATGATAGGGATGATGTGATTATATTATCACCTAGAGCCTATCAACAGGTACATTCTGTGTTATACACTAAAAAAGGCGATTTTATTATATATTATTTTAGCTTTTAGTAAGTGTTTAGATTATTAAGTGCACTTGTATTATGCCAGGCTATTAGCTCTAGAGGAACTCGAACTTCTCGAATTACTGATTTGGAATCTGGTAAACACACATTTATACTATTCTCTATTTTAATAACTACATGATCTTCATGAACACTCATTGAGGTCGTTAGTAGCATGAAAACTCGATTGAGGGTTCATAGAACTTTAAGAGGCATTTTTGTCGTATAGAATCTACGAATATTTATTTTCTCTTTGTTTATTCTTTATATATTCATCGGGTCATTAATAGCGTGATTATCGTAAGTGGCTTCTATCTTGTACTGAATCTATGATTATTTATGTTCTCTTACTTTTTATGGTAATATTCTGGGTCTTAAGAAAATGACTTGAGATAAATATATGTAATGTGTTCTTGTTTATTTAGCGTGTTCTGTTTATGGGTCGTGACAAACAATATAACAGAACTTGGATATTGATTATTGAAACTGTCTGCTTTTAAACTTGTATGTGGTTTCTACATAAGTTTCTTCTACTTTACATGATTCCTATATCTTCCACTTAAAGTTCTAGTGGATTTAAGTTCTTTTACAAAATATGTAATCATTTGTAGGGCTATGAGCTTTGCGTGGTTGAGACGTTACATAGATTTCCAATTATCTTGGCTAGGAACTGTTATCTATGACCCTAAATGTTTCTGTATGAAGATATAGTAGATCACTTCTTCACAAATAATAGGTGGTTATTTAATTACGACATCAAGTGTTGCCTTTTTATTTGGTTTTGAGATTTACGTACTTCTTAGATTATGAACCTTAGAAATACTTAGATAAGTTAAAAGAATATATAATGTATACTTACTAATCATAGATGATATAGATGATATATACAGTTAAATTCAAACAATAAATTAATACAAAGATAATCTTATAATAGCATATATATATAGCTTCAATAGTTGGACTTTATGAACATGTAAAAGCTTTTCTTTTCTTCTTACTTGGTATTAATTATATGTGAACGTACATGTATATTTGTTATAGCATTCGTATTTTAGATCTTTTTTATGTTGCAATTAATCTTAGCTGATTTGTAAAATAGCAGTGGAAATATCTCAAAGCAACCAGAGAAGACGCCTTAACCTTGACCCTCTATCATCCTATGTGAATTTCGAGGGAACTAGCAGTTCCATGGTATATGATGCAATCCTTTTACTTCTGATATGTTACACATATGTTTATATATATTCATGTAAATGTACATATGTATATGTATACATATACTTAGGCATGCGTAAGCATCTATACATAGATACACATGTATGTATGTGTGCATGCATGATTAACTTTTCGACTGTTTTTGGTGTTTACCTTTTCTCTTTCGGGCAAGCAATGAACATATCAATTAAAACTGGTTTCTTTCTATAGCTGCATGTGGAGCATGTTGCACCACCATTTCCATCACCTCCGCTACAACTGCCATCACCTACACCACCATCGCCATCACCTCCACCACCATCTCCATCACCAGCACCACCACCACCGCCAGCTCCGCCCTCTTACGACTGTCCAATCTGCATGGGACCAATGGTTGACGAGGCGACAGCCACAAAATGTGGTCACCTTTATTGTGATGAGTGCATCAGAAGTGCCATTGCAGTTCAACCCAAGTGTCCTATGTGTCGGCGCAAGATCACCTCTCGAGGGCTCCTCAAGATTTTCCTTCCTTCTCCCGCCTAAACTTCAGGTGCGTATACCTCATCATTTTCTTTTCTAGCAACGAGTTATATTTTAAATGCTTAAACTGACATTAGTTAGTAGTACTGTTTATGAAAGTTTTTCTTTCGTATGCATATAATATTTCAAGTTTATTTACGTCGACCTTTCATCATACCAGAGTATTATAACCAATATTTGTAATCATGTTTGTGTGTTAGCAGATAGCGGGTGGTCATTGACTGTGTTGTTGTTGTTCGAGTACATGGAAGATCATGAGCGTCATTGACCGTTGTTAAAGAAGACTTTTTATCTTTATTTCGTTTAAATATGATGCAGACTTATGGATGTTTTTACTTTTAAATTATGGTCTTACTCTTTTGGGTTTGAATTTAAAACTGAATGGTTTGTTTTTCTCTTTTATATATTAAAGCTGCATTAGCAGTTTAGGATATGGTTTGGTTTGTGAAACAGAATTATGTGGCACTTTCACTTGCGTTACAGTTTATTGGGTCCAAGTTTGCACAGCGCTAAAAGGAACACTAGTCCATTTCAGACCCGACCAAAGGACCGAGCTGACCCAGCCAGGACCCGCAACGTATGTTCTTGGTCCATGGGTTTGATCAGGTTAGTCATTTGGATAGATGAATTAGTTTTGGTTACATAAGATGAAGTTTATGAACTTCCCTTTGTGCACCAGCTTTGTCTAATCAACTATTTTCATAGTTTTTCTTTCTTCTTGTCATAGTCATTGCTAATATTCTTTTGGTGACTTCAATACCATCAAGTCATTTCAGTTAATTGGTTTTCACTTAAGACCATAGGAAAGTATGAATAAACATTTATGCAAGTTAGGAGCTGTGAAGTGTATATATGTTTAAGACCATTCTTATTTATGTCGCCATTGGAGCCTGGAGATTTAAGGAATAGAGGCCCATGTACCATGGATGTCTAAGGGCCAGCGCCCTTGGCGGGATCTAAGGGTAGAGCCCCTAGGCGTGCTTTGGGGGCCGGGGTCCATAGTTGAGAGCTTGTGGAAGTTGTTTTAGATATGCATGGTTGATATAATGTTGCATGAAAACTAATAGTAGACTAGTTGTAACTGATTATTAGTAGTAATTGAACATTAGTAGAAAGTAGAAACTCATTCATAAATAACGACCATAATCAAGTGAACATCACTAGTTGAAAGCTTGTGGAAGTTGTTTTAGATATGCATGGTTAATATAATATGCATGGTTGATATAATGCCGCAAGAAAACTAATGTAGGTTTTAAGATTGTTTTCTTGATAATAGAAATTATTGAGAAATAAATAAGCTAAATGATCAATTGATCAAAACTTAAAAGGAAACACTAAAAATATTTCTGAAAACTGATAAATTTTGTATATAGTAATTTGTCAAGTTGTTGAAGAAGATTGTGCAATTCCTTTAAGGCCTTAAGCATGAGTTAATTCTTTTTTAGTTGTGTCGTATTATGAAATTACATACAACCCTTTTAATTTTAAGCAAGCTTACTATTTAAACCTTATAGTTTTTCATTTCTACTTTTTAAACCTTTTTTTTGGCTCAACCACATTTTGACACGTGACCCACTCACAACTCTTTTACTTTTTTATCTTATAATTAAATTATGACTTTTGATATGCAACATGATTATTTTATTTTTATTTTAGTGTAAATTTTATTCAAATCAAATTTGTGTAATAACGTACAAGTTTCTTTTAAGGTTTTTTTCTCTCAAGTTGCACAAGGTTTGTTTTTTTTTACAACAAACCGTTAAATATGTTTTTTACAAAATTCGAGGTTCGTTGTTACTACGTGTTTATATATCAGTGTTTCATTGTGAATTTTTTTCACATAAAATTACTAATATACAAATCGTAAAAATCAAACCTTATCAGTTTTAACACCCCGTTACAACACTTGGTTTTGCCAAACAAGGTTTGATGTTGTATAAAATATTTTCAATAATAAAATTACCTTGACGAAAGGCTATACAACACTTGGTAAAAATCGGAGGGTAGTAGTGTAATTCTATCAAAATCCAATTTTCTTTTAGCGGGAAAGATGGTTTTTGTTTGACGAGTCACGTGCCAATTAGTAGACGTGTCACGTGTGCAGTTTTTAGCCGACCCGACCCGAGGATTTAACCCTTTTCAACTTCTTCATTTCTTCAGTATCCCTAGTGCAATTTCATTCTAAATTCTCAACTCTTTCAATTTCATAATCATCAAATCACTTTCAGTTTTTGGTGATTGAAGCATCGGTGTTGCCCAGGTTAAATTTAGATTCAGTTTTGTTATTTGCAGCAGATTTTCAATCATCATTTGATCAATTAATCTGTACCTCATCAAAGTTTGTCGATTGTCTTAGTTTACTTGCATTTCGTGATGAATATGTTTGTTTAACTTGTTTCCTCAGGGTTTATTGTAGTTTACAACTTTACGTTTACTCTGAGAAATGTGACTCGATTTGTGCATTGTTTGTTCACAAAGCTATTTGAGACAAGTGTGTGTGATTTTTCTTTTAATTGTTGTTTATTTAAGTGATCATCTCCAAAATCTACGTTTAGAATGTATAGTGACCATAGTGTTAGGATTCTAACCTACTGTACTAAAAGTAGAAATGTATAAGGTTGATTACTAGGATCTGATACCTAAAAACAAAGGGTTGTGTATGTTTGGGTGGATCATCAAAACATGTTAAAAGAGCATTGGATTGAAGGTTTTAGTTTGTGAAAATATAGAACTTTTTACGCTGTTTTGCAGTTCGTTCCCTTTTCCCTAATTTAATGGATTTTAACTCTGATAAGTAGAGTATGATAACTGTATGTGTATGGCTAAAGTGCATTTACTTTAAAATCTTTCAGTTGTATTAGTTTGTTTTACTAATACTTTAAGAGATGGTTTGTTGGTGATTCTGATATGTGTTTGCGTCTCTGATTGTTCACCTTTATATACATACGTTCCCCGTAGCCTGAGATAATTATTTATATAACAATATTATCTCAAATTATACCTTTTTAGTTGGTAATACTTCATATAAAGGTTTTCTTATGATGATGAGAAGGGCTTTCTCTTTTTTATGATGATAGATGGGCTCTTCACTCTTATATTGTAGATTGTTCCCGATTGTATGTGAATCGTGGATCATAAGTCATGTATGACTATAGCACATTTTATTTCCCTTTAACGTGTATAGATTGCTAGTAAAAGGTTTCTATACGTTTTAGATTTAAATTTAGTTCTCTAATTCTTAAATTTTGCGATGCATGGTTACAAGTGGCTACAAGGTTTCTTAACTTTTTAGATTTAAATCTAGTTCTCTGATTCCCATAATTACAATTTTGGCGGTGTAATGGTAGGGGTCCAAATAAATTCTTCTATAAGTAGAAAGTTTTTGTGAATTTCAAATGTATTCTTAGTTATGTTTGTTTAATTTTAAACGAGACTCAACACATGTAAGTTAATTTTATTTGGAGTTTGAATACTACATGTTGAATGTCACCATATATGTTGTGTAAGAGTGTAACTTATGTTGATATACATTGTAATTACTATATATAAAGTATCTTAATTCTGATTAATCATTTCTAGGTGGTTGGGCCTCCTAGATAAGTAGACATGACCAGATGGAGGTGAACTGTGAAGATTTTGGATGTGGAATGGGTTTCCCTGTTATTCCTTTGTCTCGAAGCGGTTAAAGTGGCCAACCAGACATTCATGACCCTTCGTTTTATCCGGGTTGGTTTGAGCTGCATCTTGGGCCACCTTGATCTCCACCACCTGGTCGAACTAATGTCGAGGTTTGTATGGAACATATTATCACTACACTACTACACTTTTAAACAGTTACCTTCTATGATATATACTAAAAAAGACCATGCTTTACACATTTAGTAAGTGTTTAGATTATTAAGGCGCACTTGTTTCCTTAGGGTTTATCGTAGTTTACAACTTTACGTTTTCGCTAAGAAATGTGTCTCGAATTGTGTATTTTTTATCACAAAGCTATTTGAGATGAGTGTTTTTGGAATTTTCTGTGAGTGTATGTATGTGATTTTTCTTTTCATTGCTGGTAATATAAGCGATCATATCCAAATCTGCATTTTGAATGTATAGTTACCATAGTGTTAGGATTCTGACGTACTGTACTTAAAGTAGAAATTATAAGGTTGATTACTAGGATCTAATATCTAAAAACAAAGGGTTGTGTATTTTAGGGTGGTTCATCAAAACATGTTAAAAGAGCATTAGATTGAAGGTTTTAAGTTGTAAAAATATAGAGCTTTTTACGCTGTTTCGCAGTTCGTTCCCTTTTCTCTGATTTTATGGATTTTTATTTTGATAAGTAGAGTATGATAACTGTTTATGTATGGCTAAAGTTCATTTACACCTAAATTCTTCAGTTGTATTAGTTTGTTTTATTAATACTTTAAGAGATGGTGTGTTGGGCTGAGTAATCATTTATTTAACAATTTTATCCCAAATTATACCTTTTTAGTTAGTAACACTTCATACATAGGTTTTCTTATGACGATGAGAAGGGCTCTCCCTTTTTTATGATGATAGATGGGCTTTATACTCTTATATTGTAGATTGTTCCCTATTGTATGTGAATCATCGATCATGAATCACGTATGACCATGCACATTTTATTTCCTATTAACGTGTATAGGTTGCTTGTAAAAGGGTTCTTTACGTTTTAGGTTTAAATCTAGTTCTCTGATTCTTAAATTTGGCAATGCATGTCTATAAGTGGCAATTCTAGATCTTCCATAATTATGTTTTTTGGGGTGTGCTAGTAGAGGTCCAAATAGATTCTTCTATAAATAGAAAGATTTTGTGAAGTTCAAATGTATTCAGTCATGTTTGTTTAATTTTAAACGAAACTCAACACATTTAAGTGATACTCTATCTGGACTCTGGAGTTTGGATACTACATATTGAATGTCACCACATATGTTGTAAGATTGTATGCTTATCTTGATATACATTGTAATTACTATAACTAAGTTTTCTTAATTTTGATGACTCGTTATGATGGCCAACCTCTCTGGTGTTTTAATTCACTAGCTGTTGGCAAGCACGGGTCAGATGGAGCAGGTCATGAATGGCTTAATTTTGTTCAAGTAGATCCAACGTGATTCACATGCATGCAGAGACACACTCCCATGTTTGAAGACCAGTTCAAGTTGTTTTTATTCTTTTTATTTCTATTTTTTATTTTTCATATTTTCTTAGTGCAATTAATTTCCAGTTGTTTCCCTATTCCCTAAAACTGTGCAACGTGGGGTCATGTGCAGTTTCATCTATCTAATGTTGTGATTGAATGAGAATCAAGGCAGAGTGAATTTACAAATTTTCTAGTTTCTCTCTTCTCTTCAAAGGTAAACTTTTTTGCCATTGCTATTTCGATTTCGGCACAATCGAAAGGTGTTTGTGGAACTAGCTTTTTGGTTAGGTGGTGATTCTCTGTATCCTAATTTGAGGTTAGTCTACCCTTCGGTTAGCTTCAAGTGGTGAATTATGTATCTCGAATACTATCCGTTGTGTTCTGTTTATCTCAGTTGTATTCAAATTCCTTTGTTAGAATTTCAGATTGCTTAGCCCTTGAATTATGTCAGGCTGTCAGCTCTAGGAGAGCTCAGAGGATTCAGTTAATTGATTCAGAGTCAGGTAAACACGCACACTTGATATTATTCTTTTAGTTGATAACTACATGATCATCCTATATATGCACTGAGGTCATTAGTGGTACAAATACTCAAATGAGGGTTTCATAGAACCCAAGAGGCCTCTTTTTAGTATATAATCTGTGAATATTGGAACCAGGTTGTTCAGTAATTTTTTCAGCTCAAGGTGGTTTAAATGCTCAACTGCGCGTATCTGCCTATGGTTGGTCAGATGGGTCCGTGTGAGCCACTTCTAGATCCACCAGGATCTCCGCCACCTGGTCCAGTTAACGTTGAGGTTTCGAATGATGGTGATGATCTAGTTATATTATCACCTTTAGCCTATCAACAGGTACATTGTGTGTTATATACTAAAAAAGACGATGCTTTACCTTCCTATTTTTGTTTTTCGTATTTGGTAAGTGTTTACATTACTTAAGTTCCCTTATCTTATGTTAGGCACTTAGGCTATCGGCTCTAGAAAAGTCGGAGGACTCAAGTTATTGATGTGGAGTCAAAGCACACACTTGACACTTTTCTGTAGTTTGATAATTAACTGCATGATCATCCTGTATATTCATTGATGTCTCACTGATAGCATGAAACTCGAATAAGAATTTCATAGAACTCTAAGAGGCTTCTTTGTAGTATCTAATCTGTGAATATTCATTTTCTCTTTTTTTTTTCTTCTTTGTATATTCATTGAGTTGTTTGTACCACAAATAGTCGAATATAGGTTTCATAGGAGGCTTCTTTCTAGTACTGAATTTATGAATGTACATCCCTTAATTTTTTTTATGGTAATCTTTAGGAGATTCTTAATCTGACTTCAGAAACATATAGTAATGTGTCCTTGACTATTTACCATGCTCTGTTCATAGTTCGCGCTCACAGACATAAGAAAACAGAACTTGGATATTGAAACTGTGTTCCCTTTAGATGTGTATCAGGTTTAGATTTCATTTTTTAAATCGTTACATGATTACCATATGTCCATATCTGCCACTTAAACTTCGAGTGTAGTTACATTCTTCTACAAAATATATAATCATTTAGGGCTGTGATGCGTGTTCAACACGGGAAATAGATTTTCAATTATTTTGGTTAGGCCATTATTGTTTGACCCTAAATGTTCCATATGAAGAAAATAGTAGCTCATTTATTGAAAAACAATAAGTGTATACTGTACCACTTCTAGTTGTCTCTTTTAAATTTGGTTTTGAAACGTGCTTCTTAGATAATGAGCTTTATAATTATAAGGTTTCTCTTACTTGTTACTACTTTTTTTCATAGAATCGTCTTGACTTCCAAAATTAGTAGTTTACTCATACATTAACTAACTTCTGAATTCTTGATCTTTAAACCCATTAATTAATGACATCGTCAAGTTGAGATAATCGTCACAATATCACTTTTTGATTCTCACGTTTTTGTTTCTTTATTTCAAACACCTGTGACTACTTTCTTGACACTGTACAGCCACGCGATGTGAACTAGCAGTTTCATGCTATATGATGCAATCCTTTTACCAATGTTCTATCTGTCATGCATGTTACACATGTACATATATCACGTAAA
This sequence comes from Flaveria sonorensis, assembly GCA_025506505.1. Classification (NCBI taxonomy): domain Eukaryota; kingdom Viridiplantae; phylum Streptophyta; class Magnoliopsida; order Asterales; family Asteraceae; genus Flaveria; species Flaveria sonorensis. The sequence continues at coordinate 61,980,013 of CM046424.1, read as the reverse complement.
TGTACATATGTATGTGTTTGTATACACCTGTACATAGATACACACATGTATCTATGTATCTATCCATGTTTAATTTCGACTGTTTTAGGTGTTTACCTTTCCTCTTCTGGGAAAGCAATGAACATATTAATTTAAACAGGTTTTGTGGAGCCTGTTGGCTGTTGCAATCACGTCTGCCACCTCCGCCTCCCCACCGCCGCCTACTTACACCTATCTGATTTGCTTGGGACCAATGGTCGAGGAGACAACAGCCACAAAATGTGGTCACCCCGCGGAGACTCCTCAGGGTGCGTATGTGTTCCTTTATTTTCCCTAGCAATGTTACAATTTTTTTCCGGGTGCACTTTCATCATATGAGAGAGTAATATAACCTATATTCGACATCATACATGTGTATTAGCATATGGCAGGTGGTCATTGAGTGTGTTGTTATTGTTTGATGCATACAAAAAAGATCATGAGAGTATTGACCAACAATAAAGAAAACTTTTTTTCACCTTTATTTCATTCTACTTTTATTTCATTTAATAGAAAGACATACATATGAAAACTATGAAGTTTTTGGCACAAGTTTATGTCTAATCACTAATTTTCCGGTTTCCCTTTCTTCTTGCCATAGCCACCACCACCAATGTTCCACCATGGCCACCCCCTCCTACCAAAAATCCCAGGCCACCCGACGCCACGCCAATAGCCACCAACTGGCCAGTAAGGATATGTGTATGGTCCCCCACCATAGCCTCCATCTCTTCCGGGTTGTCCATACCCTCCGTATCCATCACCCGCACCATAACCTCCTCTATCTCCGTCATATCCACTACCACCGCCATAACCTCCTCTATCTCCGTCATATCCACTACCACCGCCATAACCTCCTCTATCTCCACCATATCCGCCACCACTTCCATAACCTCCTCTATCTCCACCATATCCGCCACCACTTCCATAACCTCCTCTATCTCCACCATGGTCTTTTCCAGGACCACCCTCATCCCCACCTTCGCCACCATGATCTTTTCCCTCATCTCCACCTTCACCACCATGGTCTTTCCCATCTCCACCTTCATGTCCGCCCTCATGTCCACCTTCACCACCATGGTCTTTTCCATCTCCGCCCTCATCTCCACCTTCATGTCCACCCTCATCTCCACCTTCACCACCATGATCTTTTCCATCTCCACCTTCATGTCCGCCCTCATCTCCACCTTCATCACCATGATCTTTTCCATGTCCACCACCATGTCCCCCTTCATCTCCGCCTTCGCCACCATGATCTTTCCCATGTCCGCCGTCTCCTCCACCTCCTGAACTGCCACCAGGTCCATCCCATTTTCCTCCAGCGTTGTCTTCACCTCCTCTTTTCCCAACGGCCCCTCCTTGGCCTTTAACGGCTACTACCATGCTATGCACATTATCAACCTCTTTCTTTTCCACAAGTTCCCTTGAACCTTGTGTTATAGTTGTACTCTGGAACACAATGAGAAAGATTGCTAAGACGATAAGAACATTTGAAAGTGTCTCCATTTTGTGTGTTTGCATGATCTGAACAACGTAGGAACCTTGTTTATATAGTACAAGTTGAGTGTCCAGATCATCCTCGTTTTACGAATGAACCAATCTTAAGGGTAACTTATTTACTTTTATTGGAAAAGTGAATTAATTCAAGCAATTTTAGATTGTTACTTAACAACACGAATCTAAATGACATTTAAGATTTACTGATACGAAAGAGGTTCAAATACAAAGTGTATTTTTGCTACAAGTGTAAGAAGACACAATGAGTTAAAAAAAATCACAAAAAAAAAATTATATCTCACAATCTAAATCGAATTTCAAAAAAGAAATTCCGAGCTTTTGTCCCATAGCTGTCCTCACTAAGAAAAAAAATTAATGAAAATTAAAAAAAAATAAAAAAATTAACTTTTTTATTGTGTCATTTATGAAAAACGTAATGACGTCATTGTGTCATTATGAAAGACATAATGACTCAATAAAATTTTTTTATTTTTTTCTGAAAGAGGACGACGAGAGGAACAAAGACTCCGAAGTATTTTTTGAAATTCGATTTAGATTGTGAGATAAAATTTTTTTGTGACTTTTTAGCCTCATTGTGTCTTCTCACATTTTGTAACAAAAATACACTTTGTAGAATAACCTCACCCTACTGATATTAAGTAATTTCTTAAACGTTCTTATGTGCTTTAATTTCTTAGTTGTATGTATTTTTAACCCATAATAAATATATAAATATTGTTTTAGCAAAGGGATTTCGTGTTGTAAACAATTTAATCTCCTTATTCATAATATATTCTTTTTATGAAGTGGAGGATTCTATGTTTAGAACGACAATATTTATTGTATTTTGGTGATTTATTAGTATATGCTTTTTTTGGTACTAAAATTCAAATCCTACTTATAATAAAGAAATTGATAGATGTTTAAATAAATCAAAATCTAACCTTTTAAACATATTTCAGACCCGTAGCTAAACCGTTAGTCATCAGGTTCAACCAGTTGGTTGGTCTCAAAAACTAATCCGTTTGCAAAGAGATAAGGATTGACACATTTTCAATAGATATCAAAGTGTGGTTCACTGTGTCAAGTTCAATAGAGCTTGTTGTTAAAATGATGATGTTGACGTCTCCGTTTAACTGATCAGTTGTGTTAGGTTTTTAAAATTTATTTTCTTGTAATAAATAAGTGAATGTGGCAAATGTCAAAAAGTAAAGAAGCGAGTTTTAAAACCATTTACCGGCATTTAAAAAACCATTTACCGGCATTTAAAAAAAAACTAGAATTATGATAGGATGAAATGGCATATTTATATCGTTTAGTGTTTGTAATATGTACAAATCATGTTTTGGGCTCAAATTGGTTCGATTTGGGTCAAAGATAGTCAATGTCAGTTTTTGGTCAAATTTCTTTTTCGTCTTTTAATTTTTTTTCTAGCACTTCAATTGTTAATTCTCGTTCCATTATCTGTTTCCCTTTATGTTAGGAACATAAGTTGCTATAGTTGCCTCAATATGCTCTTCATGTCGCCGCCAATTTGAACCATGTCTTCCTTTTTACAGTATTGTACACCAAACATCAAAGATTTTCATAATCGTAAACGCAGAATTTGGTGATCCAGTTTATGCATCATTGACGTCATGCCAACTAGAAACGGAAACATTCAAGGTTCAAGATTACTATGAAGACATTGAAACTGTGGTGTATGATGACGGGCCTCCTCATAAAACTATTCAGTATTCATAGTAAATAATGGCCGATATTTACTGTTAGATATCTGTTTTTATAAAAGTGGTCAAGTGCAGGATTCTGTTAACGGTAAACACAATACCTGTTTTCTATCTTTTATATTTTTATGATAAATAAAAAATATTTCATGTGTTTAAATATCATTAAGATAACTTTTATATCTAGCTATTCTTGACTTTCTAATCCAACAATTTACAACTTTTAAATCGAATTTATAAGTTTATAACAACACATTTTAGATGACAACTTCTCATGTATTACATCTTTATCTCAAACTGCACATTTAAAAATATAAAAATTTCATCCTAAAATAAAATAAGATAAAAAAAACAATATTATTAACTTACAACAACTTTAAAACGCCCATTTTGGTGAGGTATGAACGGCGCTTGGGTGACGAGACCTATTAGGCCATTGTTGCTCCAAACCGTTTCTTTTTTTCATAATTGATGAAACAGTAGGGCTATAATAGTCATTTCTCCTATTAGATGCACCACCTTGTGAATTAACCTTTCTACCCTGTATGTAGCTTCTCTGCTTCTCAAGTGACCGTCCTCGAGCCACTGGGCTAGCCTGGATCGGACCCCATCTGTTGTAGTTCACGCAGCTCTGGCTCCTTCCAACCTGCTGCTGACCGACCCGCCCTTCTTTCGGGCTCGGGTAGTTACGGCTCTCAGCTGTTTCTGCTGAGTACATTGTGGTCTGTCCTTCACTGATATACCCATTTTGCCACTCGGATGCCTGACCTGGGGACGACATGACCGAACCACGCTCTCCGCTCTGTTTATCGAGTCCATTGAAGCAGTATCAGCTTCGGCAACAGGATTTGATTGTTTTTTAACAGGCAGGGTTGGCCCGGGCCCAGATGGTCTAGCAGTCTTGGGAGGGAAATTGATGTCCAAAAGCTGAAGTTGGGTGTTTCTGTTTTTCTTGAACAGAGCTGATGTGAGTTTTGGTGACTCGTATATCTCAGGTGTCGGGATTCCCTGCACATGAGCGGGTTGATCATGAGCTGGTGTTTCATCTTGGCAACTATTTGTGACTGGGGAAGAAACAGGCCCAGGCTGGTCTTTGGATATCGAGGTCACATTTGCTGATGATGGAGTTGTTGGGTCGTTTTCTGGTTCAGTAGTTTTGAAAACTTGTCGCATGGTGAAGGAAGTGCATGAGTGTTCGCTTTTTTGGCCCGTTGACATTAATCTAATAAGTGGTAGTTTTGGTTTGTTGACCAAATCATCCAGATTGCCTTCCCAATGCTGGTTTAACCAATCACAAATAACGGGAATCGGGATGCCAAATTGCATGGGGAGGTCTTTCTTCCACGAGGATGAAGAAGATGATGATGCGGATGTGGATTTCGTGTTTGGTGATGTGGCAAGTTTCATAGGGTCACAAACCATGAAAGAGAGGTTGCCGTGTGAATCAAATCCAGCTGAGCCAGGGCTCCATGTTACACCATCGGTACAGACTTTTATGAGGTTGTCGGTTGCTATAACCACCTTTCCTTCACCAACGGTTAGCTCATTATTTTCGGTGTAGCCAAGAAGGTATACAATGCTACCCAGGTTTAGACTCGGTTTAGAACAGGTTTTCAAGTAGTGAGGCTGCTGGCTTTGCATATTTGAGTCTCCATCCATGTAGTCAAGACCCACTATTGTTAGATCAAGAACAGAGCTAGTAATAAAAAACCTGTTATTTGATTAAATGGCGTGAGTAATTTTTGTAAAACAAAATAGATGACGTAAAATGATAATAATAGTGATAATACTACATCCATTCTAGAAAAAAGAAAACACTTTCAACAATACAAACGTAAATGTAACATTTCCTTCCAGTAGGGGTGGCAAAAACTCGAGCACCTGACTAGAAGACCTGAACATCAGGCTCGTGTATGGGACAAGGAAAACATACGTACCATTTACCAAACCATTTCCAAAAACAATTTTTCGTTATTTCCTATGTCATTGGGTAAGCTAATCAGCTGATTTTACATTCTATATTTTAATTTCCTCAAGAAATAAAATGGATATGAATATATTTGGGAATCACAACTAATATTTAACAAACTACCTGGTATACCCACTACCCATATGTACCCGACACCCAATGGATAACAAGTAATCAGGTATCCGACGGGTACGGGACATGGTTTTACAACCGAATATGGGACTAGGATTACATATACCCGTCGCATTGCCGCCCCAACCTTCCAGAAAATGTTTAGAACAAATTAACCTATTTCAACCACTAGCATTAACAGGTTGTTTGGCATTACCTTTGAAAGCGATTATCTGATTCCTATAATCATTTTCTAGTCTATGGGTATATGAAAATGATTCTGATTATCTTAATATTTAGGGTCATCTTACATGTAAATCTAAGTAATAACCAAACAACCAGAGTATCATGCCTGAAAGCACAAAAGCACATCCAATATTGCAGTTTTAGAAGGGGGGAAATTGACTAAATCCAACACTTCAATCAAAAATTGAAATAATTAGGGCAATTAACTCCAAATTCTGATTATTCCAGATCACATAATCAATCTCTAATTGCAATGTCAAGCATACCTTAACAAGGATCAGATAATATATTCAGTGACATGATGAAAACACAATATTAAACTAAAAAACAACAATTAATCACAGTAACACTAAACTTTCATCTTAAATTCAATCGTAGTAATTCAATATGCAGCTTCATAAGGGGAAAATCGAACAAATCCAACACTCCAATCTAAATTGACCTAATTAGTGCAATTAACATCAAATTCCATCAGATCTACAATCACCAATTCCAAATTCAACACTAAATCCACACACATTACACATAACAATCAGATCAAATTCAAAGCATTACCTGTGAGGAAAAAGCGAACCACCGACACCGTTTTGAAGCCGGATCTCAGCAGCCTCAGCAGACGCCACCGACGGAATAATAGCGTGCGTCGTAAGCAGAAGATTCCGGTGAATAAGAAATCCGGTGCCGGAAAACAAACCTCCGGTGGAAACCCGAGCCATCGCCGGACCTTTGCCGGAGTAAATAGAGCCTTTGGTTCTCTCCGACTTACCTCCACCGTTGCAGAAGCACCACGACTCCCCTAAAACCCCCATTTTTCAACTGCTAATCCTCAACTCAATTGAGTTCTGTATAAACCTTCAGATGCACGAATGTAGGGCGTACATTGCGTGTGTGAGAGAGATTGTGTGTGTGTGTGTGTTATGGTGATTGTATGTGATAGTTGCAGAGAGCTTGTAGTGGTGTTGTTAATGGTGGCGATTTGGGGAAGATGAAGATGGAGAGGACTTGAAGCTCATGAAATTGAAGGTGAACAGGGTTTCAACTTACAACCGGCAAATTTATTAATTAAAGGATGGATTATTAATTATAACGGTATTTTTTTTTATTTGCAATAGTCAATAGTGTGTGTGTTCATGAAGATTGATAACGTGATATCTTACTTTAGTATAAAAAAATGGTTGGAATAAGCTAGAATATAAGTATAATTTTATTATTGTTATAGTTAGTTATGTGCGGAACTAGGAGTAATACCAGCGTTTCGCGACGGATATTGTTTTTTTCTAGTTGTATTGAAAGGAGTAACATGTTAATTAACTTTTAACAAATGAAGTTACAACGTATTCAAACAAAATATATAAATAGCTATAAACATATATACAAATAAACACGTCAGTTCGTACAACAAATAAGCTTTGAAAAATAAATCAAATATTAAGTTTAACATATAACAAAAAAGCGAAAGTTACATATGCATGTTGTGACATGAATTCTCCTTGCCTATAGAACGGATAATAAATGACATGTAAAACAACTTGATTTTAAACAAAGTTTATGTTGTAACATAGGAAAAACTAAGAAAAATACAAAAATATATTTTTCTTAGAGGCACAACAACTTAATATCGAATGCCTTGAAAAGAAATTATATTAGCAAAAAGGAGAGAACAAATTAAGTAATAAATATATAAAAAAAAGTCGCAAATTGAAATTATTGAAAATCAATTCTTATCTTCATAATGAGAGAAACTAATATTTTTTTTAATAATTCAATTAATTTAATTAAAAAGAAATTAAGCTATCAATGTTGACACCCCTTTTCTAATAATCCTATTTTATATAGTCAAAATTAGAAAGAATAAAAAAATCCAGAACACGTGTTAGCCAAAGATGTAACCTGACACCCACTTTTCTCCCTTGTATAAAGTTTTCTCCATGAATAAAGAGTTGAACCATATGTTTCAAGAAGAGTACATTACTGCACATCTACATATTGCAAAAATATATATATATATATATATATATATATATATATATATATATATATATAATTTTTGTGAGAATTTTTTTAACACATATGTATGTGTGTAAAAAATAAAAAAATCTTATACATGTATTAAAAGTAGTTTTTGTTGTTTTTATAACATCTATACTTGTATTGTTGAAACTTCTGTACAATGTTTTAAGAAAAATCTTATAGTTATCAACTTCTCATAACATTAATTAAGATAAATCTTTCCAACTTATGTAAATAAGTTTAAATAAAATAAGTATATAATAAAATACACTATGTCTTTAGGAAATTTCGTTAACGACTTTATTCTTTATTTTTTTCTCTTTACAAATTGCAATATTCTCCACGACTTGAATGCTACCATGACAGTCCCATCACACCATGTGCTATACCAGCACAACCAATTTGCATTTACATTCATGATTTTTTTACCTTAAAATGATCAAACATATGTACAAACAAATTAAATATATAAAAGAAATATTAGACTTGTAAATACTTTAGTACTTTAGGTACGTATACGCTAGACAAACTCAAACATCCTATTTTAGTCACCATCAATGGCCTAAGGGGTGTCACCACCCCCTCTTTTTTTATCGGTAGTGTAAGTTTTTGGTCCGGTAATATAAACTTTTATATATATATCGAGTTCGTCCCCCCGTAAAAAAATTTAATTTCACATCCGTCCAGCCTATAAGAGTGTTGAAGCTTCGCCATCGGTCATTATAACAATTATCATAATCAGTTAATCTAATTATAAGGATTTTTCAATATCTCACTCATTGTTGTTATCATCTACCGGTCATCATAAACACGGATGCAAACACGACATAGTAACCACCCTATTGGCTCCATTGCCAACTCCCACGCAACCACTACCACCTACCAATCATCTCCGCAGTCGCTCTTGGCTATCACTACCAGACTACTAGTGTTATCATAGTTACTTTCACATGTTCTCATTATCACCACCTCTTTTGTAGCCCTCAATGCCACCTAACCGTCATCGACGTCGCTGTCATCACCACCAAACTACTACCTCCATTGCCCTTATGGTTGTCGCCGCCACTTGTGTCTTTTGTTGACTCATTCAATCCTTCATTTTGTTATGAACTCATACATATTGCATTCGTAAACCGTCACCACTAGCCCTCATAAAAATAAATACGACGTTTTTCTTAAAGTTATATGTTTTTGTTGAAGCCCATTTTGGTCAAAACTTGTGGCTTTTTAATTAAATATACAAATGAACTAAAAGATGAGACACAAATATGAAAGAAAAAAATTGTAAATGTAATTAGTTAATTTGTATTCATATAAACATGTGGTAAATACTTGTAAGCTTAGAATATTTTCTTGTGTCCCGTATGTGTGGTATAGTAGAAAGTTGTCTACGTAAAATCTATCATATATAAATGAAACTCATTATATGAAAATCATTAAATCACCTCTCAGTTTATATGTAATCAAGTGAACATCATCACATGCTTATGGACCGTTCTGTGAAGAAACCAAGAATTGAAGGACAATTTTATGATATTTTCCTTATGATTCTCATTTAACTTAATCACATTAACTAACATTTAGTTTTATAATTCATAAATTAACAAGTAATTCACTTCTTGTATTTGAAAGATTTATGTCGCTCTCTCAAAATATCGCTAACTATTGAGTTAAACATATATTATATTTAGTTTTCAACATTAGAAAAATAACTAATAATTTACATAATATTAGTGAACTCTTATCATAAGCACGAGAAAATCTGATTTTGTGTTTAGATATATCACTCATAGGTCACAAGTGATTATAAAACGCTGGTTAAATATGGGGACCATTATATGAAACTATTTATTTAATTTAAATGAAGTTACAACTCATTTTCATGATTGCTATATTACACACACAAAAGCAACCCATGTTACCCCAATACCCCTCCCCCTTGTTATGATACATTATTAATAATCACTATTACTATCCGTCATTTCATATGCTTTTAACATAAGTAACTACCTAAAACACAATGTATAAACTCATAAACCGTTCAAATACCGAATTATTTTAACTGAAATAAATTAACCGGTTTGACATTTATATGGTTCCTTTTTGACGGTATGAGTAATGATGAGGCTCATGGTTTGGGATATGAAACCAACTGTTTAAGCTTTTTGAATCTATTTATTTTTTATTTTTTGAAATGTGAAGCTATGTGAATGAATTGTTTTAATGTACCATTTTTATAAATTTTAAATTTTCAGTGCAAACTAGTGATTAGAAAAAATAAAGTGGTTCAAATTGTCACACTAAACTAGCGCTGTTAGTCCACCAAAACAAGCGAGTCTAGTTTGTTATCCTGAAACCCTAGTTTGCGGTTTGATTGGAAATTGTCGTTATAGCCTATTGAACCAAATTGTACACGCTTATATCAAACTTTTTTTCTTGTATCAAAATGACTTAATTTGGTGATACACTATTTGGATATGTTAATGAGTTAATCTTCTCTAATAAAGCAAAATAGTTTTTGTACGTATCATCTTCTTATTTTGTCACATGTCAGTAGTATAGAAAGTTAACCATTTGATAATGATCTTAAATGTTAATGATATTATTTATATAATTTTTAAATTATAAAGCAGCTTTTGATAAATTAAAAACATGTTTCTTCTTATTAAAAATATATTTTTTAAAAAACAAATTTTATGAAATTTAAAACTTTTTAATAGAAAAAATTTAAAAAAAAAACATTGTTTTAAAACATTAAAGTTTTTTTAAAGAAGAAAGTTTCAAAAAAATTGTTATTCTTGTTCTATTACTTAAGGTAGTTAATTGTACCTAATTTTAATCATATCTTATGTCAAAAAAATTATTTTTATAATTTTTAAATATGGATCAGTGCTCGACAACGACTTATATGCGATTAGGGAATTATATTTGTGGCTTCATTGCTTGAGAATTCAATTTGAGGCATTAAATCACCACTTTACCACAACACACGTAGGGAACCACTAAATGAAATATTAGAGGTTAAAATCTTCATTTACTTAAAGGCATGGGGCTTCCAGTGAGTCAGTGACGATATTATGGAAGTAGTAGGGTCTGTTAGCATAACTTTATGAGGCATAATAGCTAAAAAATCTGTTTTTCTTTATGTCGGTGGGTTAGATATTTTTATGTATAGGCCTAACGGATGAATAATAAAATTATAGGTCTATTTATAAAATGTTGAAGGTTTTCTTTCAGTGATTTAAAAATATCGTCACAAGAAACAATTAAAATATTAAGGTGTCTTTCTTGCCTCTAAGGTCAAGTGGTAAATAAAAGGTCATTTTATTTTACCAAAAAAAAATTGTAATTTGACAAGGTATAAATGAAACTAGCAAAACTCTCAATAAGGCTGTCAAAAACAGTTAACATAAGATCATCTGTTGAGTAGTGAGAAAGTACAACTAGAATCTTTACGATATGATGGCTTGGGGATCGTCAAATGGCGAAACTTCTTGTGAAAATGTAGAGAATAAAAAGGTGCCATCAAGCATCGAGTTGGATTCAAAAACATTGGAAATATTTTGTTTGATTGTAAAGACATTACCATATCAACATGTAGCTTGTATGTATGCAAATTATTGCCATATGATAGTATCAATCATCAACAGACAAACATGTCACATGACCAAGGGACCCTTGAAAGCCAGTGCCAATAATTGGATGGTAAAATAACCTTCAAAAAATTGGTTAGCAGCAAAGGCAAACAACATAACTATTTTTTGACATCACACAGAAAATCAGATACGCGTGTAGATATGTGAGACGTGTGGGCACGTAAAGAAGAATATGTTCAGAATGCTAATGCATTGACATAGAGATAAGTGTGCAGCAAACTAAGATTTGCATCGTTTGAAGCTACATGCCACGGAACTAGAAGTTGTTTGAGTTCAGTAACTCTACACTAATTTTAGAAAAGACGATAGTGAAGACAAAATGCCAATACAACTGTTCAAAGTAATTTCTTAACCTCAATAACATACTCCAGTAGTCCAGTGAGGCCTCAACTGGTGTCAGCTTTCTCCAATGCTGAAACACAACAATCATGTCTGTTGTTACAAAAAGATCATAAAAAAGCAAAAATAGCGGTGAAGTAAAAGAATTAGAAAAAGAAATGTGGTTAACAAAAACAAAACAGATATTAAGAGTTCATAGTGCCCTATAGTGGTCTACTTCTTTTGTGACTTCACATGAAATTCTCCTCCGCACCTTGAACATAGCAACATCTTTCAATTTGCAACGTTGCAAAAACGATTCACTATATTCAAATATAAAAAGTTTTCAAGTTACAACTATTTGGACACCTTTGTTGATGTTGTAACGAGTTAGAGATGATCATCTAGACTCTATTGTCAAAAGCCGACAAGGTGTGCACCTAGGCCCCCAAGCGCCGCCTCGTGTCGTCTCGCTTCAAAAGCCCCATTTCAGACACTTATGTGCAATTTAAGGCTAAGTTCCAGCCAAAAATCGTCTGAACAGGTCTGAATTCTGGAACAATTACACCAGCTCTAAAGCGGTCTGGAATAAATCTAAACAGCCTAAACTAGCCCTAGCTATTTTAGAGCCTTAAGACTTAATCCCAGGCCCACGGCTCGACATCGTGCACCTTTGACAACTATGCATCTAGGCACCAAGAATTCCACCATTGACCATACTTGATATAATTAAAGAAAGACATCTACATAGCTGCTACAAAATAAGATTTGCAAACTTAAAAGGCTGAATGGAATAACTGATTAACTTCTAACAATGTAAAAACAAAGTTTATTGTCAGGGCTTTGACAGAAAATGAGACCTGTGTTGCCAGTTTCCCCTCCCACCAACCAACCAACACACACTCACACCTTTTCTTTCAAAAACAAAACCAACATACCAAACTACTCAACTAGCATACACATGTGGTGTAAAACAAGCAAAACTATAAAGTCAATGAACTTGAGTGTGTGTGTGTATTTTAAAGATAAATAATGACGGAAAGAGAAATTACTGTTGTAGTTGAGAAGCTTTTCAATGAGATCAACATGAGTCATCAGCATTCTTCTGCAACAATAACGGACAAGCCCCAAAGCATCAAGAGCATCTCTGCACAAATCATGTAGCAAACATTGGAATTGTAAAACTAAAGTTCACATGATATAGGACGTCATAACTTCCTCAAGACAAATTACCAAAAAGTACAGATCATGTGAGCATAACGACCTATCTGCATCTAGTGGATTCTATTTGATAGCATAAATAGCCGGATATAAATACCCCTAGATCTAACAAAAAAAGTAATCAAAAGAAATAAATACTTAAAAAATGTATATCTCTCGCATTTTATAATGACTCAACAAGTGTTAATTATAGGTGTGGTACATAGACTACCGAGCCTCAAAAATATGTCATTCGTGTAGCATATATCAATATAACACACCTGTTATAAAAAAAAAAAAAATAGAAAAAAGAAGAAACCAAAAAGCTCTAGTTGAAGACTTAAAAGTTTCTGCTAGTCTACCCCTCATGAATATATGATAACTTCGCAGTCCACACTAGGTCAATAAATCACCCATCGCGTCCATGAACCCTGTAAGCTCTTATGTGATTCATACACAACTGCATAACAAAACCTACAATTCTACAAATGCTAACATTTCTAGAAACTCAAATGAATGGATCTAGAAACCCACTTCAATGAATCACAACTTCATCCTTGATGAACTACCACAAGAGACTATTATGTTTCTACAAGGGCGGAGGTGGGGCTTAAGCACTGCAATTTTGTTTAGAATTATCACTTATTCACATTCATAACACGCTAACTAGCATGTCTGAATCAATAAATTCACACCAACACAACTGTGGCACTCCCAACTCCCACAGCTAATAATGTTATTTCTTGCATAGGTCCAGAATGGTTTTAACCATGGTCTAAAAATCATGAGACTGGGGCGTTTATGACTCAAGAGCCAAGGCATGAGGCCTAAGGCGAGAGCCTTGCATACGTGATGCGTTGCTTTATGTACAACCAAATACGACTATCAAAAGCTGCATTTGTCTCATCTTTTTTATGCATTGGCCTTTTCTTTATCAAGTGAATCATTCATAATCTCTTCATCCCCTTGGTTGTTTCTACGTATCACCCTACTATAGACCCCAATGGTTGACCAATTTTGACCAGATGAGCAGAGGCGCTGCCTCTAGGCCCTAAGGCATTTTCCTTATCGCCTTGAGTGCCTCAAGCCTCAGGCGCTATTTTTAAACCCAAGCTTTTAGCAAAGGTAAAAGGTCATCAACTAATAATTAGCCAAAAGACAACAACCTAGAAGTTAAAGCTCACAAAAATTCTTCATGGACATTTGGAAGAATAAAACAAACAAAATAAAATTCATTAGAGAAGTACCCAGTGCCCTTTGTATACAATTATATAGTACAACAAGGTCAATACTTATGGACCAACTATATTAGTTACAAAAGCCATGGTGACCTGATAAGTTGAGGCTGATCACCATAACACCTATCTCAATTCAAGTTTCACTCCGATTGCCACTGATGGTTCAACAATCATCGTTTATTTCACCAAAACTCAGGTAATTGCATCCTAACTGTTTAATTTACAAAGGTAAAATATTTCATGTCCACTTTAAAAGCTTTATATTTGGGGAAACAACGAGAACCCAGTGACATCACATGAACATAAAAGACATACAAAACAATTGTACGGTACATGCTACAGTCTTCAGTGTTCAATTTCTGTAAACCCTAAATTCTTCTGTTTCTAGTCAATCGTTCACAAACAAAGCAATTAACTACATAAATTGACTCACCCTTCGGTGTAATCAGACTGGAGAAGATCTAGATACGTGTCCCATTTGTTTCCAATAACCTGAAAACACAAGTTCAAGAAGAATTTAAGTCATTCAAAGAAATTATGAAACTTTATGCATGTATGTATGTATACAAAGGAACGGTGATGCATCGGCGATTACCTTGCCGCAGGTGAAGCATCGTACCGGAATGATCATCTTGGCCCTAGTTTCGCCTTCGCAAATTCAAGCTGAAGCTGCGAAATTTGGGGGTGCTTCTGCTTATATATCCCGGCTGTTAAGACTAAACCCTAACCTGAGAAATTTAAAACCCTGTGGAATTTTTTTCCAGCCAATTGTGATAAAAAAAAAAAAAAAAAAAAGTTAATTAGATAAATAGTCCTATGATAAAATCGTTTTTCAAGTTTAATCATGATTTATTACAAGATAACTCATAAAGTATGTTAAGTTATAATAAAATTATCTTTATTTTGAATGGACGTTAACTTTTTCTATTTGTCTTTTGTGACACCCCAAATTTCGGGTCACCACCGTTAACTCTACTGCCCGTTAACTTATAGTTCCTCGTTATCCGGTTATTCTTTGGTCAAATGTGTTTATTTAAATTTCTGCGAAATAAGCAATCATTAAACAATTATAATTACTATTAAAAGTTTTATTGCAATTATATATTTAATTAAACCATCCCCAAGTCATCCTAAACTTCAAAGTGGTCCACCGACCCCTTTCCCCCCTCTCGGATCAAACCTAACCGCCCCACCTACAATTCCTCATCCTCTCCGTTCTTTAAAAGAAAACCTTTCCCTCCCCACCGTCGCATGCTAGCCCTAGTGCAAGCAACCGCTGTTTACCTCTCGATACTTCTATGTGGAAGCGACACAGCCTACAATAGCGATCATTTGCCTCGATCGCGACCCTCCCTTGAGATGGTCACCTCTCCATCACCCTCCGACGACATCTCCATCCCCGATCGAGTGAACCGGCAACCAGGAACGGTGATCGAATCCGTCCAGGAAAGAGGCCCATATACCGCGATTTTATACCTCATATTACGGGTCCGTACGATTAGCCTATGTGTCCTAATAGTAACGAGGAGTTTGACTATGACCAGCCATTTGCACTACCCCAGTACCCACCAGTTCATGAGTGGCAGTACTATCCCGTGTTTATGACTCGACTAATTCAGGAGAAGAATGTTCCTTCCCCTCCTGAAAACCGGCCCCGTACTAGGTCTGCATCGGCTAGGGACCCTGATACCCCTACCCTACCTCCCATACACTGTCCTCCCGAGCAGGCCATGGCTGCTATGGCAGCTACTTTGCATATCGAGCGTAAACGCGTAGCTGATCTGTGGGACGACAACCGTGTGTTGAAGAAAGCAGTGCGGGAATCGACCGAGGAGATCAAGGAGTTGAAGAGACTGTTCAACATACTAATGGAGTATCATAACAAGCACGCGGACCGCGTCACTGGTTTGTTCGATCGGGTGATTAGCGACGAGGTGGACATCGCTGCTAACAGTCAGCGACTTGATGCTCTCGAGGGTCAAGTCAATGCACTGAACGCAGTACCAGAGCCTGACGAGGAAGACCCAGAGGAAGAGCCAGAAGAAGAGCCGGAGGAGCAGCCCGAGGACGAGCCTGAGGATAGTACCGGATCAGTCGATTCATATTGATTTATTTTCTTTATTCATTCTATTCGTTTATCAGACTTTCGTTCATTTCACACCTAGATGGGAAGGGTTGTTCCCATCCGACTTATGTTTTGAATTTTGATATTTGGTTTGATTAATTGTAGACGTACTTACAATTTATTTTGCCAGAAATTATTATTTGAACATTTAGTTGTGTGTGCTAAATTCTTTTAATTACTTATACTTAAATGAAGTTGATATGTTGCATATTTACTTATTTTTGTATCTTGTGATTGTTAAGAATGTTTGGACGTGGCCGTGGTCGTGGTACCATTAACATGACTCAAGCGGAACTGGCCGCTCTTATAAATCAGCATGTGGCTGATGCACTGGCGAACCACAACCCTAATCATCAACCCGCTCCAAATGGTAAGCTATACCAAATTCATTCCTGACATTAACGTTCTGTTAGTCTTATCAAGCTATAACATTCATCAAAAACCCAAAGTCCTGATCTAAATCTATTGCAGGTCAAAGAGTCTGCACCTTCAAGACCTTTATGGACTGCAAGCCTAATCCATTCAAGGGAACTGAAGGAGCGGTAGGACTGCTCCGCTGGTTTGAAAAATTGGAGTCTGTCTTCGAGATGTGCAACTGCCCTACTGAGAGTAGGGTGAAGTATGCAGCGGGCATGATGGACGGTGCCGCACTAAGCTGGTGGAACACCCAAGTCCAGATGATGGGTGTTGAAACCGTAAATGCTACACCTTGGGAGGATTTCAAGAACCTACTCAAGGAGGAATACTGTTCAAGAGATGAAGTGCAAAAGCTGGAAACTGAATTCTTGAATCTAAAGATGGTAGGTTCTGAGATTGAAGCTTACACAACTCGTTCTCATGAGTTGGCTACTCTGTGTCCTACAATGATCAACCCGACTTACAAACGAGTTGAGAGATACATTGATGGTCTGGTACCCGAGATACAAAGTATGGTTACTACAGCTAGACCAGCTACCATTCAAGAGGCTATCCAAGTGGTGTACAAGCTAACTGACCAAGCTGTCACGCAAGGTAAATTACCTCCGTGTGGTTCTGCTTCAACCACTACTGATGGTCACAACAAAAAAAGTGGGAGTCTGGTCCCAATAACAAGTAGAATACTTCGCAGCAACAACCGCAACAGTCTTGGAAGTTTGACAACTTCCGCTAGTACAACCAAGCTTCTGCATCTTCTCAACATGGTAACGGTTACACCAGAACGTTACCAAAATGCAATAATTGCAATTACCACCATAACGGGTCTTGCAACAAAAACACATGCGAAAGGTGTGGTAAGTTTGGCCACGCTGCTAAGAGCTGTCGCGTGAATCTAGCAGCTAAACAGGCAACACATCAGGGGGAACAAAGAGGCTACTACGAATGTGGCCAAGTTGGACATATCAAGCAAAACTACCCAAAGCTGAGGAAGAACAATGGTGGTGGTAACAACACTGACAACCGCAATGGCAACGGTAATAGAAATGGCACAGGAAACGGAAGTGGTGGTGCCAAAGGCAGAGCTTTCGTCATGGGCTCAGGTGAGGCTTCGTAATGACCCTACTATAGTGTCTGGTAGATTTACTGTAAATGGTTGTTATGCCTCTGTTTTATTTGATTCTGGTGCTAATAAGAGCTATGTGTCCAACAAGTTTATCAAAGTACTAGGGGTAGCACATACTGATTTGAACTCTAAGCATGTCATAGAAATAGCGGATGGTAGGACGATACTAGCTACCCAAGTATTCTAAAAATGTAAACTAAGCTTACCCAAGCACATCTTTGATATCGACCTCATTCCTGTCACACTTGGTAGTTTTGACATAGTAGTTGGGATGGATTGGTTGTCCAAGAACAAAGAGGAGATCATCTGCAAGGAGAAACTGATCAAGTTACCCATCTCGGGTGATGAGATCCTTACAGTGGAAGGCGATAAGAGTGGCGATGTGGTTGGCATCATTTCTTGCATGAAGGCTCAGAAATGCCTGAGAAAAGGACATCTGGCGATCTTGGCTTTGATTACTGAGAAGGTCACTAAAGAGAAACGACTGGAGGACATTCTTGTGGTTAAAGATTTTCATGAGGTGTTTCCAGAAGACTTGCCTGGCCTTCCTCCACACAGGCAAGTAGAGTTTCAAATCGAGCTGGCACCACGAGCTGCTCCGATCGCTAGGGCGCCGTATCGTTTGGCACCGAACGAGTTGCAAGAGTTGTCTAAGCAAGTGCAGGAATTACTAGACAAGGGATTCATACATCCTAGCTCTTCACCTTGGGGAGCTCCAGTACTTTTTATGAAGAAGAAAGATGGAACCTTTAGGATGTGTATTGATTACCGGGAACTAAACAAGGTGACGATCAAGAACAGGTATCCTCTTCCACGTATTGATGACCTGTTTGACCAATTGCAAGGGTCGAGCTACAACTCCAAGATCGATCTGAGATCAGGTTATCATCAGTTACTAGTTCGAGAGGAAGACATTCCGAAGACGGCATTCCGGACTCGCTATGGACATTTTGAGTTCGCAGTTATGCCTTTCGGATTGACTAATTCCCCAGCGGTTTTCATGGACCTCATGAATCGTGTTTGCAAACCTTATTTGGATAAGTTTGTCATTGTCTTCATTGATGACATACTGATCTACTCTCAGAATAAGGAAGATCACGAGGGACACTTGAAGATCATTCTGGAATTACTGAAGAATGAACAACTTTACGCAAAGTTTTCAAAATACGACTTCTGGATGTGAGAAGTGCAATTCCTTGGCCATGTGGTGAACGAAAGGGGAATACATGTAGATCCCACGAAGATAGACGCAATCAAGGATTGGTCGACGCCAAAAACACCTACTGAAGTGTGGCAATTCCTTGGTTTGGCGGGCTATTACAGACGATTCATTGAAGGGTTCTCAAAGTTGGCACAACTTTTGACTGCCCTGACTCACAAAGGAACCATCTACAAGTGGGGCAGCAAGGAGGAAACAGCGTTTCGGGCGCTCAAGGACAAACTCTGCAGTGTACCGATTTTGGCATTACCAGAAGGGACTGATGACTTTGTTGTTTACTGTGATGCATCCATCCAAGGTTTGGGATGTGTACTGATGCAACGTAACAACATCATTGCTTATGCATCTAGACAGCTCAAGGTGCATGAGAAAAGCTACATGACACACGATCTGGAATTGGGAGCTGTAGTGTTTGCCTTGAAGATCTGGAGGCACTACCTATATGGAACCAAATGTACGATCTATACAGATCATAAGAGTCTCCAGCACATATATGATCAGAAGGATCTGAATATGCGGCAACGATGGTGGTTAGAATTGCTCAATGATTATGATTATGCAATCAAGTATCACCCGGGTAAGGCTAATGTGGTAGCCGACGCCCTCAGTCAGAAGGAAACACCAAAACCCCGTCGCGTGCGCGCACTACAAATGACCATCTATTCAGATATGCCTGCGCAAATCAAGGCTGCTCAGTCTGAGGCCTTGAAAGTTGAGAACCTGAAGGCTGAATCCATGCGGGGCATGGAGAAACAACTAGACCTAAAGAGAGATGAAATCTGGTATTTCATAGAACGGATCTGGATACCACGGCATGGGGATTTACGAGAGCTGGTAATGGATGAGGCTCACAAGTCACGCTACTCAATTCATCCGGGTTCAGAAAAAATGTACCAAGATCTGAAGGAATTCTATTGGTGGCCGAACATGAAAGCTGAGATTGCCACCTACGTAAGCAGATGCCTAACTTGTTCTAAAGTTAAGGTGGAATATCAGCGACCATCCGGTCTACTGTAGCAACCGGAAATTCCAGTGTGGAAATGGGAGCAGATTTCGATGTACTTCATCATGAAGTTATCAAGGACTCCCAGCAGATGCGATACCATTTGGGTTATAGTAGATCGCTTAACGAAATCCTCATATTTACTGGCAATTCAAGGAACGGATCAAATGGACAAGCTGACACAGATATATTTAAGGGAAATAGTCTCTCGGTATGGTGTGCCAGTATCCATTATATCTGATCGTGACGCTCGATTCACTTCACATTTTTGGTAGTCTTTACAACGATCATTGGGAACGCGGCTGAACATGAGCACTGCGTATCATCCGCAAATCGATGGTCAGAGTGAGCGTACGATCCAAACACTAGAAGACATGTTACGTGTTTATGTGATCGATTTCGGCAGTAGTTGGGAAACACATTTACCTTTGGTCGAGTTCTCCTACAATAACAGTTATCACACTTCGATCAAAGCTGCACCGTTTGAGGCGATGTATGGACGTAAGTGCCGATCACCGGTCTGTTGGGCGGAAGTTGGAGAAAGCCAACTTACGGGTCCTGAACTTGTGCACGAGACGACTGAGAAGATCGTGCAAACTCGTAATCGTTTGGCGGCGGCACGTGATCGACAGAAGAGTTATGCAGATAAACGCCATTAGCCATTGGAATTTTAGATTGGTGACAAAGTACTTCTGAAAGTTTCACCTTGGAAAGGTGTGATCAGGTTTGGAAAGCGAGGAAAGCTGAATCCATGCTACGTGGGACCATTTGAGGTTATCAAAAGGGTTGGTCCAGTAGCCTATCAGTTGAATTTACCTGAAGAGCTTAGTGGGATACATGATGTGTTTCACGTATCCAATCTGAGGAAATGCTTAGCTGCTGAATCACTAGTCGTACCATTAGAGGAACTAAAGATTAATGACTAATTACATTTCATTGAAGAACCAATTGAGATTATGGATCGAGAAGTCAAAACCCTAAAGCGTAGCAAGATTCCTATTGTGCGCGTTATGTGGAACTCAAAGCGCTGACCAGAGTTTACTTGGGAACGCGAAGACCAGATGAAAAAGAAGTACCCGTAACTGTTCAAAGATCAGGCATTCACTTCTTAAGTTATCATTCTTAAGATATCTTTTCTTTTAAATTTCGAGACAAAATTCTCTTCAACAAGGGGATGATGTCGCAACTCTCGCGAAGCCTTATGATTCTTTCTCTTGGGTTGTTTCAGAGATTCTCAGAAAACCCTTTTCCTTATATATTTCGGATAGCTGAATCTGGTGTCCTTCGTTCAACCTGGTGTTCTAATTTTCGGAACGAAAATTCCTTCAACAAGGGAATGATATGACACCCCGAATTTTGGGTCACCACCGTTAACTCTACTGCCCGTTAACTTATTGTTCCTCGTTATCTGATTATTCTTTGGTCAAATGTGTTTATTTAAATTTCTGCAAAATAAGCAATCATTAAACAATTATAATTACTATTAAAAGTTTTATTGCAATTATATATTTAATTAAACCATCCCCAAGTCATCCTAAACTTCAAAGTGGTCCACCGACCCCTTTCCCCCCTCTCGGATCAACCCTAACCGCCCCACCTACAATTCCTCATCCTCTCCGTTCTATAAAAGAAAACCTTTCCCTCTCCACCATCGCATGCTAGCCCTAGTGCAAACAACCGCCGTTTACCTCTCGATACTTCTCTGTGGCAGCTACACAGCCTACAATAGCGATCATTTGCCTCGATCGCGACCCTCCCTTGAGACGGTCACCTCTCCATCACCCTCCGGCGACATCTCCATCCCCGATCGAGTGAACTGGCAACCAGGAATGGTGATCGAATCCGTCCCGTATTTCGTTCGGTATGATTCATCGATTATTATTCTAATCTAATACGTTATGGTTTCGAGTTTCAGTTTACGGTTTCATGCGATTTCATTGGTGACATTTTCGGTTTGGGTGTGTGTGTTCGGATGGTTGCGTGTGAACGTGCGGTGTGTATGTTTTGCATGAATGCATATGCTGCTGGTATGTGGGTGTGGTCTTGGGTGCGTTCTTATATTTCGGGTTTGATCGGCAGTGGTAGTATGGGTTGTGAGATGTGTTGGCCATGTATATTTGTATGCATAATCATGTTGGGTGTGCGTGTATGTAATTCTGTTGTGTGTGTGCCTCTGCGATTTGTGTGTGTTAATGTATGTTGTTGTGTGTGTTCATATAAGCATATATGTATGTGTGTTTATATATATATAAGTAGGGGTGCATGTTCAAAGTGTGTGTGTAATCATATGATTGTTTTCGATATGGGTTATGCATGATTGTTAGGGAGCATGAGATGGAGTTAATAATATGTATTGATAAGCATGTGCTTGTGAGTAACAGGTGCGTATACATAATCGCATGTACAATGTGGGGATGTGTCATATATAATAGGTACATAATGTGTGTGCATAGTTAAAGTTATTGCATGTGAGTTGAGTGTGGGTGTGTATATAAATACTTTGTATCATGTCATGTGTAAAATATATTTTGTGTGTATAATATATATTATGTGTGTTTTCGTTTGGGGCGTCGAGCGTTGGGTTGTGTGGGTGAAGTATTATGAAACATATGAGTTTTTATAATAAAAAGTCATATAATAAAAGTGTATAAAAGTGTATTTATACATGATATGGTGTAAGTGAAAATATTTGGGTCTCATGTATTAAAGGTAAATTGCCGTCCAAGTGTGCTTGCATGTGAATCGGGGAATTGATGAATTGCCTTGTAACCGAACCGCGTTCACGAAACCGTATAATTCAATTAATTCAATTAATTAAATTTATATATATATATATATATATATATATATATATATATATATTAATTAAAATTATATGCACATTCAGGTTGTTCGTTAACCTAATTATTTCTGCTTGCATTATTGAACCTGTGATGGAGAGGGTGAAACCCGAGCTTTAATGTGCGTTAATTGTGAGTTTTATGCGTGTTTTATGTGTTTACTTTCTTGAATGAGTTAACTACGAGTTATTGGTGTTTTGCAGGTTAAACGCGTAAATCGGGGAAGTTACGATGGTTAGAGATGGAGCGGAATGCGTTGGAATGGTATTTGCAGTGTTTGGAGCGGTTTCAGTACGCGTTCGGGTGATGAAATCATGTGAGAGTGTAAGGCATGCAAAAGAGTGAAGTCCAGGGGCCGTTTGGCAATTAATGGAAAGTTGATTAAAGTTGAATATGTGAGAAATAAGAAGGAACAAAGTTGAGGGACTTGCTAGTCATTTTGTGAAAGTTAATTGAGAGTTGAACATTGAAGACAGGAACTCGACCGTAGCCTACGGTTCATCAAACGTAGGTTACGGTTTATTGATGATGGCTGTGATTTGAGCAGAAGGTGCGAACCGTAACCTATGATTCATCAACCATAGGTTACGGTTGAGAGGTTCTGAAAATATGTTGACCAGTAGGTCTTAACCGTAGCTTACGGTTACCACCCCGTAGCTTACGGTTCAGTTGACAAAAAATAAGGCTCTTAGTTGTATGCTGGGGATATTAGGGTTTTGTTTGGCATTATAAAAGGGCATTCATTCTCATACGAAAAGGGGATATAGTTTGGGCACGAAGTCAAGGTTTTTCACCACAAATCATCACGATTTCACACCCCATCATCAATTCGATTATGTGTTCATCTTCAATCCAAGTTTTTGTTGATTCCATGTTCACGATGAGCGGCTAAACTCCTTAGGTTTCCTCCGGGTGGAAGGTTCTTGTAAGTTAAACAATTTTGATGTGTTTGATTGTTATGAACTCGGTGATCTAAGCATTCGATGCTTTTCACCGCTTGATTTGATTATCTGATTGTAACCGATTAACTTTTATTGAATTCTAATTTTTATTCATTCAATTCCCGAGAGTTCTAGTAATTGTGATATATTTGGATTGGGGATTAGGGTTGGTAATTGTAATTGATATTCATTTGATAACCTCTCGTTAACTATTAATCAGAGTACTTAGTCTGTGGATGCCACAATCAGTAATTAGGTTAACACTTATGTCTATGTAAGTGTTTTATCAATCATATCATTAGGGTTTAACTAAGAATCAGAAATCCGGAGGAACCTTTATTCTCCCATTGATTACAACTTTGTTTTTAGTAATTTCTAGTTAATCAATCAAACAAACAAACAGATTTCCATTTCAGTAATCATTAAAGAGTACTTTTCATAACAACACTTTCCACAATCCTCCTCTGGTTCGATTCCCGACTTATCCTAGCTATAGTTTATTTCGGTTTTTGCATGTCACCAACGACAGACATCAAAATGGCGTCGTTGCCAGGGAGGCGCGCGCAAAGTGTTTAGTTCTGTTAAGTATTTAGTCAAAAATCTCAAAAAAAAAAATTGAAAATTTTGAAATACAAAAAAATACAATAAAGAGTTTTAGGTTGTTTTGTTCGGAATTACGTGTAGTTTCTTGTTTCTGTTGTGCAGGTGAAGTCACAGGTGTATGCATCATACGAGGAAGTCCGGGAAATCTTTGTCATTACTATTCGATCCGGAGATTGAAAAGACCGCTCGTAGGGACCGTATACTCCATCGAGAGAACCGAGTACAACATTCTCCGCTGAAACCCATGTCCAGATTAGGCAACATGGAACCGCAACATTCACAAGCAGAGTTTAGCTCATCATCATCCGTTCAATTCTCACCATCGCCCAATAATCCAGCACCTAATACCACCCTACCTACCCCCAACTACCACCGATGCCACCACCACCGTTTACTAATCCAAACCCAAACCCATCAGTTAACCGACCGGCGGTTATCCAACACAGTCCACCTTACGTGAGAGTCATTCCTGATGAAGTTGTCACGACTGCAGGTCAACATCAAAACCAATCCATTAACCCAAGTCAACCGATTAATTCGTCTACCACAACTCCAGCAACATCCAATCAAAACCAAAACCAAACAAGTTTCCAATAATTCGCTTATCAGGGATCGACATACGATCAAGGAAACAGTTCATGGAATTATGGAGAAGAGTACGATGAGTTCGATTATACGGACAATTCAGGAGCTTGACAAGTGGTTCAATCGGGTAATCTTAATGCACAAGGCGTGGGATTTCATCCAAATCCTACGGGGTATCAACAAGTACCACAACCCGATCCAATCAATCAACAACCCATTCCAAGAAGGCCATTAGATATTCCACTACCACCACCAGTGCCTCAGATGCCGGGTCAAGCAAGACCCCTCCCTAGAAACTTAAACCCACCGGTTAACTTACCGGAAGGCATTCCACGGAGATATCATAGGGGACCGGTTCGCGGTGTGGAAAGCCACTTTAAAC
This sequence comes from Flaveria sonorensis, assembly GCA_025506505.1. NCBI lineage: Eukaryota > Viridiplantae > Streptophyta > Magnoliopsida > Asterales > Asteraceae > Flaveria > Flaveria sonorensis. Next base: position 61,954,788 of record CM046424.1, on the reverse strand, counting down.
CCACTATAGCTAACAACCCATCACCAGTTGTGATCCCACAATTGCAAGGAGGTCGATCATTCGAAGTCCGGCTCACAGTCAATCTCAAGTTTGCCAATGTATCATAGGTTGGCACACGAAGAGCCGTACTCGCATATCGCCGCGTATGATGCACGGTGCAATACCATTGGAGGTCAAGGGTTTACGGCAGACGATGTAAAACTAGTGCTCTTTCAGTTCACACTTGTAGACAAAGCGCAACAATGGTTTCATTCGTTACCGTCTGCATCGATTTTCACATGGCCTGATATGCAACAAACCTTCTTAGACGAGTTTTATACTCCGCAGCGAACAAACAAGGCTCGTAAAGATATTCGGGGCTTTCAACAACAAAACGGGGAGTTGTTCCATGAAGCGTTTAACAGATTCAAGATGATGTTAAAGAACTGTCCGCATCACCGAATTCAGTGTGGGAGTTATTGAACACATTTCATGAGGGATTGACGGATGAAGACGCACAGGATTTGAGTTCGATATCGAACGGTACATTCGGTACTAACTATGAGGATGAAGATTGGGAATATTTGGAGAAGAATGCCAACACGTCCAAGCGAAAGGCTCAATCCTCAAGAAGCACTCGGCATTCGGTAGTGAGAGCAGTAGAGAATCCACCTGCAAATAATGGGCAGTACCCATTGTGTGGACATTGTGGGGACATTAGACATATAGCAGATCAGTGTCCGGCCATTATCGGTGGAAGTGAAGATGTGAATTTTGTTCGAGGTGGAAGTGGGGGTAGAAATTTTAATATGCAGTCTAACACGTATCATCCGGGCCTTAGAAATCACCCAAACTTCAGTTACGAAAATGCAAATAACCAAAGCAATCTGGGATTTCAAGGTAACAATCAATTTGGTGGTCAGCGGAACTTCAACCAATAACGGTTTCAAGGAAATGTTCAAGGAGGCTATCAGAACCACCAGAGAGGACCAACTGGGCCCTCTAATGACTCTGGAGGTGATGATATCATGAGCATGTTGAAGTCAATTCAGCAAGATATGCAGAAAAAGAGTCAGCAGAATGAGGTGAGAGCACATAAAGATGAGGTGCGAGACAAGGCCATTCAGTCGTTGACTACACAAATGGGCCAGCTCGCGATTGAGATGAAAGAGTTGAAGTAAAGTAGCTTACGGTTCAGTTGACGAAAAATAAGGCTCTTAGTTGTTTGCTGGGGATATTAGGGTTTTGTTTGGCATTATAAAAGGGCATTCATTCTCATATGAAAAGGGGATATAGTTTGGGCACGAAGTCAAGGTTTTTCACCTCAAATCATCACGATTTCACACCCGATCATCAATTCGATCATGTGTTCATCTTCAATCCAAGTTTTTGTTGATTCCATGTTCACGATGAGCGGCTAAACTCCTTAGGTTTCCTCCGGGTGGAGGGTTCTTGTAAGTTAAACAATTTTGATGTGTTTGATTGTTATGAACTCGGTGATCTAAGCATTTGATGCTTTTCACCGCTTGATTTGATTATCTGATTGTAACCGATTAACTTTTATTGAATTCTAATTTTTATTCATTCAATTCCCGAGAGTTCTAGTAATTGTGATATATTTGGATTGGGGATTAGGGTTGGTAATTGTAATTGATATTCATTTGATAACCTCTCATTAACTATTAATCAGAGTACTTAGTCTGTGGATGTCACAATCAGTAATTAGGTTAACACTTATGTCTATGTAAGTGTTTTATCAATCATATCATTAGGGTTTAACTAAGAATCAGAAATCCGAAGGAACCTTTGTTTCTCCCATTGATTACAACTTTGTTTTTAGTAATTTCTAGTTAATCAATCAAACAAACAAACAGATTTTCCATTTCAGTAATCATTAAAGAGTACTTTTCATAACAACACTTTCCACAATCCTCCTCTGGTTCAATTCCCGACTTATCCTAGCTATAGTTTATTTCGGTTTTTGCATGTCACCAACGACAGACATCAACCTGTTGTGCTTATAAGGTGAGTTCTCAGCCCCGTTTTACTTGTTTTCATTGGGGGAAAGAAACATGTGTTCAAACGTATTTTTATTTGATTCAGTATTACTGTAATGATCGCATGTTTACTAGTGTTGTACCAACTTAAGTCCTCACGTTTCGAACCGTTAATATATGTTCTTCAGCGGGGTAATTCTGAGTAGATCTACTGGGTTTGACAAACCCCACCCGGGCTAGTCGCGCTAGCACGACCGATGGTCTAACGGGTGTTTAATTGACCTAATTTTCTATTGCTGTGGTTTGGTAGCCACAGCCGAGGCACTATGTTCATTGTCAGCGTCGGTTGCGAACTTCATACACTATGTAACTTGTTAAGTAGGTTAGCTACCTACGGATATTACTTTGTTACTGTATCGGTTATTACTTGTTCTATTTATCAAAACCTGTGGACTCACCAACTTGTTTTCAGCCCCGTTTTACTTGTTTTCATTGGGGGAAAGAAACATGTGTTCAAACGTATTTTTATTTGATTCAGTATTACTGTAATGATCGCATGTTTACTAGTGTTGTACCAACTTAAGTCCTCACGTTTCGAACCGTTAATATATGTTCTTCAGCGGGGTAATTCTGAGTAGATCTACTGGGTTTGACAAACCCCACCCGGGCTAGTCGCGCTAGCACAACCGATGGTCTAACGGGTGTTTAATTGACCTAATTTTCTATTGCTGTGGTTTGGTAGCCACAGCCGAGGCACTATGTTCATTGTCAGCGTCGGTTGCGAACTTCATACACTATGTAACTTGTTAAGTAGGTTAGCTACCTACGGATATTACTTTGTTACTGTATCGGTTATTACTTGTTCTATTTATCAAAACCTGTGGACTCACCAACTTTGTGTTGACACTTTAGCATGTTTCTTTCAGGTTCACAAGATGCGCACGCTTAGGATCATATCATTCATGCATTCATCGTTTCACGTGATATATTTACGTTTTTCATGAACTTTATTTCATCGTTTTGCACGTGTTGCGCCATTTAAAGATTTTAAGATTTGTTTATACTTCCGCAATGACTTATATGGTTATCTTGATAACTCTGTTTTCGGGATATTTTAAACGTTAACAATTAATGAAGTTTTATAATTAACGTGTCGTTTGGTGTAACTAGTGGCTGAGATCCTAGAAGTCACACGCCTAACGGTAATACCCCGTTTGTGGAAATTGAGGGTGTGACATCTTTCTCTTGACTTCGATTACACAAGCACCACCAGCACCACCATTGAAGTAGAACAACCAACGCCATATTTTTTCATCCTCAAAGTTTGACCACCCCACCACCACCACCCTTCAACGACCTCTACACCGTCAACCACCACCATCGCGGACCATGACAACCATCTTTCACTCGAGTTTTGTCAATTTGATGTGGTTATGTTGAGTATTCTTCATTAGACTCAAGATCTAAACAATCCTTTTTTTTCATCTTCAATCGATAGGGCTGGTGAAAATGGGGTGGAGAATGTGCTAGCTACAGTGGTGTTGGAGATGGTGCTAGCTATGGTGGTGTTGGAGACGACGTCAGAATGATGGTGTTTAAGATGATTTTTGGTGGAAGAGATTGATACAATGAGAAAAAGGGTCGGGAGGGGGTGGAGGCGGTGGGGCTGACAGTGGTGGAGGCGATGGATGTCAGGTTTTAACAAAATTATACGAAGTCAATTACATATATGGTCATTGTGGTAAGATTGTTTTTCAAGTTTAGTCCCCAATTATGGTTTATCACAAGTTAGCCCACTGACTCATTAAGTATGTCAAATTGTAACAAATTTGTACCCAACTTGGATGGACATTAACTTTATCCGTTAATTATGTGTGAAATAACCTTTATACCCCTTCTCACAACCCTTTCCACCACCACCAACACCTATTCTCACCACCATTGCCAACACTCACCGCCTCCACCCCTCTTCCCAACCCCTTTTCTCCAAATATCAATCTCTGCCTCGAAACACCATCTTAAACACCATCATCCTGATATTGTATCCAACACCACCATGGCTAGCACCATCTTCAACCACCATAGCTAGAACCATCTCCAACCCAGTTTTACCAACTCTACCAGTTCAGATCTTAAATCTAGTAAAGAAAACTCAATAGACCCACATCAAATTCCTCATGGCCAGTTGTTGAAGGTGTGTAGTGGTGGCGTTTGTTGGAAGTGTCCAGTGTATGTGTGGTGGTTGTGACGGTCGGAGAGGGGTATCATGGTAGTGGGGTGGTCGAACTTATGAGGATGAAGAAGATATGGTGTTAGTTGTGTTATTTCAATGGTGGTGATGGTGGTGGTGGTTGTGCAATCCAGGTTAATAGAATGAAGATATAAGAAAGACAATGGTAAAAAGATCATTTCACATATACTTAACAGAAAAAGTTAACATTCATTCAAGTTGGGGACGATTTTGTTTCAACTTAGCATACTTAATGGGTTATCTTGTTATAAACCATATTTGAGGACTAAACTTGAAACACGACCTTATCAGATGGACCATTTATGTAATTAACCCTGAATATTAAAAGTATGATAAGTGTGCTTATTATAAAACATGTCACCGATGTTTTTTTACATAAAATCTAAAAGAAAATCATGGATAATGTCTTTTTATTACTGCTCTTCTGTTAACAGCATTTGAAACTATCATTAATACATGTGTAAATTTTTTAAGACAAGACGTCAATTGTTCATATTATCAATTTTAACAATATCTTCCGGCTTAACCAAAAACACTATTTGCGTAGTGGTTATTTAGTCAAAATGTCACATATGTGTCATGTAGACAAAAACCATTTCACTAAAGCCTATTAAAATCAAGTGTAGTGGTTAACAAGTGTTTACAAACCCATTGATGCAATATTGAAGGCAAAGTTGTGTTTATAGCCCGTTAAACGTTTAATACATCATATGTTTGAAACCCCTTTTAACTATCATGTAATGATGTTTAAGAGCATTCACAATAGCTTTCCCGTTCTCATCCTTATATTTACATTAAAATACTATTTTGTACTCTTTCTTTTAATTATATAATACTTTTTATATCATTATCATTATCTTTTATCTTTCATCTACTCACAACCAATTTTAAAACTATTAAAAAAATATGAAGGTTGTACCGTGTTTTCACAAATACGGAAAATCGCTATACAATCACCATAAATTCCATCTATCATTCACTTACAACCACTCACAACCATCCCCATAATATAAGACACACACTCACATAAACCTAACGTGAATGCTCTAAAGCCTTATGTGTCAATATCATTATTATATTAACTCTCCCTCCCTCTTTGTTTTTAGAGTTAATTTCAATTTTGCTCCATAAGGTTTGACTAAAGTAACCATTTTTCTTTAAAAGATTAAAAACATCAATTTATCTCTAAAAGTTTTATATGTTGTTTCAATTTCACTCAAAAAGTTTTATTATTTTAGATAAAGTTAAAACATCTAATGAAACTTTTAAACTGGAATTAAAACAACTCATAAAATTTTTAAAGACAAATTAATGACTTTTAATCTTTTGAATTAAAATAGTTATTTTCAACAAAGATCAGTGAATAAAATCGTACTATTAGAGAATTCACAGCCGGTTCTTCATATATATGTGAGTCGGTGCCCTGTATTATAGGGGATGGTTTGTGAGTGAAAAAAGTAGAAAAATTATCGGGATTGTACGTTGTTTTGTTATATTTGGGGAAATACAATACAACCCTAATAAATTTTTAATTATTTTTTTAAAGTGATTGTACGTGGATAAGAGAGTAAATATAATGATAAAAGTATGAAAAAATATTATTTAATTAATTTTTTTTTAATAATATGTAAGCTAATTATGAAAATGAGTATGAGAGATTGATTGCGAATACCGTAAATCTTCTTCTTAACGAGAAACACAAAAAAACCTGTCGAGTCATTATGTTAGATATTTTCCCTTTATCTTCGTATTCGCATAAACAAAAACTCACCCCTTTCACCACCATCGGCGATTCGGCGGAACCCTAGAACCATGGGAAGCAGCAGCAGCGACGTAGAAGCCGGATTCGCGAAGCTTCAAGGCGAAGATTTCGAGTACTACATGCAAACCTACTCCATCATCCTCGGCCGTAACTCCAAGAAATCCACCGTCGACGTCGACCTCTCCTCCCTCGGCGGCGGCATGAACATCTCCCGCCACCACGCCCGCATCTTCTACGACTTCCACCGCCGCCGCTTCGCCCTCGAAGTCATCGGCAAAAACGGATGCTTCGTCGAAGGCGTCCTCCACCTCCCCGGAACCCCACCCGTCAAACTCGACTCTCAGGATCTTCTTCAGATCGGTGATAAGGAGTTTTACTTTCTGTTACCTGTGAGGAGCATTCTCTCTGCTCCAATTGCGCCTCAACGGTTTTCGAGCCCTAGTGGTGTGGTGGGGTATCAATCGGCGCATGGAGGTAGGGTTTTGGGGGTGAAGAAAGGGGGGAGGGGGAGGGTTGTTGAGGAGTTTGAGGATGATTATGAGGGTGATGGTGGTGGTGGTAAGAAGATGAGGATTGGTGGTGGAGATGGGAAGGATGGGTATGCGTATGCTGCGGCGTCTGGTTCGGGTGGGAAGTCGATTTCGGGTTAGTGATTATATGTTTTTATGCTTATAGATGTGTACTATTTGATAATACTTGATGCTGAGAGTGTTCGTGTGGGGTTGTATATGTGATGGCTTGGTCGTTGTCTGTGAATGGGGTATAGTGGTACCAGGGTTACAGCTTATAAGAAATAAACTTTGTCTGAGAAGTTCTTCTCATATAGGTTTTTGGTGATTGTTGCAAGTTTGTTTATACCAGATAAAAATGAAAGAAATTTGAGCCTGATGTTACGAGTATAATTTGTTTTTGTAAAATGCCAATGGACTAACAAACTTCTGGAATCTGGATACTGTCATTTTTGTAAAATGCCAATGGACTAACAAACTTCTGGATACTGTCATGCTTATATCAGATGGTTATCACAGTAATTGGTCTGAACCATGTGTTGTAGAGATGTTTATGCAATTAACATATGTCTCAGAAGCTTAAATAATAGTTGTACAAAGATGTGTAGTAATTTGTAAAATTGCAAATATCTGATGCACTTAAAATTGCAATACTTTGAACTAACTTTCCTAATTTTATAAAACAGAAATCAGTCACTCAAAGCAATTTGTTGGTGTCACAAAGTTGTCCTGAAAAGTATACAGCCTGGTTTGGATGGCTTAAAGAGGAGTAACATGAAATATATCTCCAAAACGATGATGTTTTTGTCTTTTAAGTCCCGTGTTTTGTTCGAACCACTGTGTCCATAACATACATAGTTAAATGCACTACCATTTGTCACAGCATTTTGATCTTCGAGAGTAATGCACTACTATTTGTCACAGCATTCTGATCTTCAAGTGTTGTTGGGTATACACATTTCTGTCAAATTGATTATCTTCTTTTTGCACCCTTTTGAAAAGTTGGAATTCTTGTGACAGAAAGGAGGAAATTTGAAGTGTGTATCTCTGAATTGTAGCCCTGAAATCAAAGAGGGGAGGTGCTTTGAAATTTTAGTTCAAAGCACATGATCATCTACTATTCTGCTCTGCATTATGTAAATTTTTTAATCAAAAAGGTGGCTTTTCCAAAAACAGACAATTTCTTATGTTTTACATAATATTTTTATTTTGCTGAAGAAAGATGTCTACTTTTTGTATGGGTTTCTGAATGATACATTGGTGAGTGATTCTGGGATATAGAAGTTATGGTGTTTTTTTTTTTTTTTTTTGGGGGGGGGGGGGGGTAGCGGTAGTGGTGGGATTGTACTAAGATTGTATTTTATTGTTTTGATTATCAATTGTTCTTGGAAAAAAATAACGATTACAATAAAGTGGCAGGTAAACGGGCAACAAACTGCGCCACAACCCGATTTTGGAAAAATCCTGAAATGGTTTTGCCCAATTAATGTATAATTAGTCACGATTGTGTTTCAACTACGAATGCATATGAGTTAAATCATCATGTGCCTCTTCATATACGTCACTTTAGTAAATGCTAATTGCTCCATTATCCTTCAGTCATTGTTTATTCAGTTCTATTTTGATTTCTAATTTATCCTATTTTGATTTCTAATTTATCTCTTTTCTACTGACATGAAATTGCACAACTTCATCTTCTATCTGAGTCTCTTAGCCTTTCATCCTTTATTCCCTCCATTATATGTGCGCACGTGTGTGTGTAAACCTTATTATTTTGCATTAACATTAATGGAAAGTGATTGACACACTCTCACACACATAATTCCATATCTGCATGTGTGTGTGTAACTTACCCTTGCTTTAGCTAAACAATATCATCTGGTGCTTGTCTTTGTGCAATTGTCATGCACATCAAAATGTTGAAGTAGCTAACTCCAAAAATGACTCATTTTACAATATTTTTCTTGTTATCCTTATTATAGTATACCATTGTTGTAGCTTTTCATTTGGTCTTCCTGGTGTTCTCTAGACTATTGGAGCATAATAATATTATGAAGTGCAAGAGGCAAAATGGGTGGGTTGGGTTAGTGGTCAAAATGGGTATATTTTCGGTGGGGGTCAAACAAATGTCACGGTCAGGTTGCGCTATTTATATCCATATAGTTTGAATCTTATAGATATTTAAGGTGCTGAATGTGATTACCAAAACTATATTTTAAAATGTTATAACATTTTTATTAATATTTTAACTGAGATGATTTTATATGTTGTGTTTGTAGATAAGAAGTCTGAGGGAAGGTCAAGAGTTGACCGGGAGTCTGACAATCTTCAGCTGTTACAATTAGAAGAGAAAGATGTAGTATCATCTGTGGCTACTGTGTTATCAGATCTTTGTGGCCCCAGTGAGTGGATGCCTATGGAGAAACTTCATGCTGAGGTAAGAACCATCTTTTCTGCTGATCTTTGGACTTTGGTTAAGTTTATGGTTAAGATTAGAATGGAATTTTGTTAAGGTTATGGTTAACTATATTTTCTGCTGATCTAATTTCCTTTTCTAGTCCTGTGCTGTTTATAAATTGAGGTGTTAACCTCAAGATGAACTACACATGACATTTCCTGATTACATGGATTAAGGTTAGATGTTCCCAAACCAGTTATTTATGTATGAATATAAGCGCTAGAAATAAGTTTTCTAGTGACTAATGAACCGATTACACTTTAAATCAATCACAAAACGTGTTGCCCCCTGTGGTTTTTACAAGTTTCCAGTTGGGTCAATAAGATATACAACAAATCCACAAAGGACAAATATGTGCTTATGTATGATACATGGGTGGTCATTTGACATATATGATGTGCGTCTCAATTATATTCCACTGGAAAAATGATGAAGTGAAGATGGGACGGGAAACAAAGATGGGACCCGCAAAATCAACTTTTATGTTGCATGATCATTATGATTTTTTTCTTCTAATGATGACTTTTTTGTACTCTACTGGATGCAGTTAGTGGAACGATATGGCAGCATATGGCATCACAGTCGTTTTAGGAGATATCTATCATCAGAGGATTACCCGGGTCCTGAGGCCAAGGGCAAACCATGGTTCGGGCTGCTTATGTTATTGAGGAAATATCCTGAACACTTTGTTATAAACACTAGGTCTAAAGGCAGGATCACATTGGAGTTTGTATCACTTGTCTCTCTTCTTTCATGATATCTTTATGATAATTAGGGCTTCACCTTCTGACAAGATTGCAAAGTTTTGAGTTTAAGCGTTTTTATGTCTTTTTCATTGCTTGTAAATTATTAGGTTGTATCAACTTGACTTGTAATGTAATCATGTATATTAAACTGAAATTTCTCTTCTTTTATGTATTGAACCATATCAAATTAATCATAATGTAATGTATTGGTGACCGAAAGAGAAGGTAACATGTATTTTTAGAATGTTTGGTAATAGATTGACGGTAAACTTAGTACATAAGGCTCATACATGATACATGCATAGGGTTTGAGGTTTTGGACCACTAGAGATTGTTTGACATGGATTTAAAAAAACTTTAGTTTGATTTATATGTTCATGTTAAACAAACTAGGAGTGTCCTATTTATAACACGTATTGCCTTCGTTTTTTAATTTTATAGCTAGTTATTAAAATAATAAATGTTTTAGAATGCAATGAGTACAAGTGTTGTAAGCAAAACAACGAACATTAAACATTTATAATCTGAAAATTGTTATCTAAAAATCTTAATATAAAACAAGTTCTATAAAGAATTTATTTAGTCATTTGATTACTTTACTAAACAAATTATAATATATAATAATCTAACAAATGCTTACCTTCAAATCCTCACTAGTTCACTGTGGTAACAAATGCTCAGCCAAGTGTATACAACTACAATGGAACTGATCTATAAAAATCTATAACCACCACCAGAATTGCTGTTTTGCTTTAGTCGTTAATGGAAACATTGAGCTAGGACAACAATGCAAAACCTATGATTCTTCTTCTGTCAGATCATGGATCCGAGCATGCAATGCTTCCTCTCGTGCTCGCTTTGCAGCGTGGGCTTCCTCGTCAAGAACTTGGATGGGCAACCATTCAGGCCATTTGAACCAACCCTTTTTCTTCTCATCACCAGCCACAGACTCGTACGCGTTCTTGAAAACAGGCCTTAATTTGATAGCAGCAAAATCAACCCCAGTTCCCACAATGGCGATCACAATGGAGTGACGGACCGCACCAGTGACGCCACCTGGACATTTGACAACTTGTGTTCATTGACTGATAAAATTGATGAGCTTCAAGTCATATAGGCAAAGTGGATCAAGTGATTGTTTAACCTTTATTTGTTTTTAACTTAAATACCTCAACACATATTTATCATCCGATTCATCTGATTCATAAATTTATTGTCCCAACTTTTTTAACTTTTGTAATGAAAAATTAGGCCAGATATGATTAAAAAATGCAATTATTTCTGTAATGTACTATGAATTCGTGAAAGATGATATGAATCCTGGCAAGGCCATAGATGCAAGCAAATGCTGAATCATGTAAAGAATGTGTTTCATCTTTTGTTTCCTGCAATTATCTATTGTTTGTGTGATTATGCATCCTAACCAAATATTTATTCTAATCACATGACAATGGATGAACTATACAACAACTAGCAATGGAAATGAAGCCAAGATTCCAGTCAGGAAAATTAATCAATTGGAGTACTCCCTCGGGTCAAAAATGTTAAGAATGTAATAACTATTACATTGAATCCGTAATCAGTTGCATTCTTATTTGATTTGCAATTTTGTAAGATATGCGAATTTTAAACTTTATAAACAAAATAATAGCAAACAGACAGAAGGAAAAGTATTACGTGCATGCTCATAACTTAGCCTAGACAACTAACATTCTGAAAAAGAAGAATTTAATGTGACCAATATATTGTTGATGATGTTTTGCTTTAGTTTTTCTCTATGGTTCTTATATATTTGATCTTTTACTAGATTCAAATATAAAAATGGGATCAATGGATCCAAGATGTTCAGCAATGTTGCAGCATATAACAAGTGAGTGTTTGCTATATAGAAAAAATAATATACAGAAGAAATAATTGATGCATGTAACACTAAAACACATGGAGCATTAGTAACTAACCTTGCAGTCCGCCTAGAATAGCACCGGTACCAAATCCACCAATTGCCGAGTCAAGTAGATCATCAGGCCCAGATTGCCTGCTAACTCTTACAACCTCTCGCGCACCTGTCATCAAAAGAAAGACATGAAAAAATCAAGATTCCATTTCTTTATATCATTTTCATCGTTCCCCTTGGACAAAGTAAATGGAACCAAAAATCACAATTAATATTATTCTCACATTGTTACAAGGCTCACAAAGCAGAATGTTAAAACTTAAAAGGCAAAAACAAATTGTACTGATTTTATCTTAGAAGCACTGTCATCAATTTAAGATATGTCTTGTCCAATCCACTTTTGTTATAAATAGTCTTACTACCACATACATCCATAACAGCCTGTAGGGTACCAAAAGACATGGAAATTTTCTAAAGAATTTAAAGTATAGAGAGTATAGTTTTGTGCTGATACTTTCTATATATCCATCAATGAAATGATTCACATCTGTTTATTATATGTGATAAAAGTTTGGCCAACTAGATAACTGCCAAGAACAAGATAACTATACTAATATGACCCTTCAAGCAAATGTTCACAGCAACGTGAAGCTTGGGCCAACGAGCTTCAAAACCCGCGGGATACCCATGTTCAGATGAGTTACTGACCCACTGAGCACCTTCATACCCCCATCAAAAGTTGGATTCCTGAAGTTAAGTTGAAAGCAGTAAAGTGCGCACCTGGTTCCCTGAAATGAAGAAGAGAATTGTTGATGACGTGGGCAAATGAACCACCATGGTTGTGATAGCCTCTGCCCTGAGCCAGATTACCGTGATCAGACAAAACCCCACTGGTTCTGCCTCTATCATTATCGCCGCTTCTGCTGCAACCATGCCTACCACGGCTGTTTCTCCCTCCACCATTTCTTCCATCACAGCCATAGTTAGTATTTAGTCCAGTAAATCGGAAAATGGATGCAACATGACCATCACATGTGCTGATTTGGCAAGTTACACTATTTCACAAGAGATGAGGCGCATGTAGATTGAAACAAAATTCATGACATTTAGTGAAAAGATATTTCTGAAGTCTTCCATGGCTACTGGTTCTTCTTGAAATATGTTGACTGCTGGTTGTTCTTGAACTGTGTTGCCTGTAGCTTGTTCTTGAACTGTGTTTTCTGAAGTCATGGTTAACTCAGATACCATGCCAAGAAAATAAACTACAGATAGTTGCTTGTACTAATATTTTCTATATAATATCAATGAAGTGACTCACATCTCTTTTTATATATAAGACACAAGTTTTGTTTACTATAGAACTATGTATTCACTAATGATATATGCTGAAATAACATGAGGAATCAAAGTAAATGATAAGAGCAAGATAACCACTAGCATAACTGTCCTAACACCATTCATGGTAAACTATCAATCTGCAAGCTATGAATAATATATTTTATAAGATTCCCTTAAGTTGATCATGAAAAAAGTTTTCAGTATTCATATAGCTTTAAAACAACCGATACAAATAAACAAAAGAAAATGATAGCTTACCACAATAGCAGCAGGTGACTATGGCAAGATTAGTGGCATATGTAGACATTATTGCACGACCGTTAACCTCTAGATGTCTTGATACTAATCCGATTCCTCCTCCCCAATTCCTAATCAAGTAACAAGTATATAAAACACAATTACAGTATCTACTTTGGTGTGTTTGCTTCAATAGATTAGAACTGAACCGAATGAAATTGAAATTGAAATTAAAATTGAAGCAAATGAACTCCAACACGAACATGAAATGATAAACTCCAATCATTCAAAACACTGCACTGGAAATTTCTATAAATTCGTAGAAACACAGTGAAAACGAACAAACGGACATATACAGGCTACGGGCAATTTTTCTATGCAAAATAAATCAAAATCCTACTGAATTTGTGCAGCTACAAATCGAAAGAAGAAAAGCCAAATGCCATAACTATAGATGCTAAATCAAATTCAATACACATTAACCCTAAATGCTCGCTAATTTGCTGTTCATCATCAAAAACTAACTTTGGGGAAAACTTCCTTAGGAGAGTAGGATAGTGAACTTTTTTAAGGTTTATTGGATTACTAGCGGATTAGTGGCTCACTCGATCATTTATAGCAAGATAGAAAATCTTAAACACAAAAAAGACAGGATTAAAGAATAAAAATCCACTCTCAATTGTTCATCTTAAACACAAAAAAGACCGCATTAAAGAATAAAAACCCGAGTGGGTGAGGTACATTACAAGTGTTAGGGTATTATGTAGATTTAACCTTATTAATTAACTACTTTATAGACGCGTACAAATCAAAGAAAATAAAAAAAATTTAAAAGTTTTCGTCCGATCACAACATAACATGTGTCTAGACGGTCCCATCATCACACCCCTTATGTCTAGGTATCTGAATTTATTCATAAATGTTCTTAATTTATATACTAATCTTAATAAATATTTACATCTTAAGACACGTGTAAGCCACACATGCATCCCCACTAGAGGTGGCAAAAGAAGTCCAAGAATGTGATTTTGGGTCATAATGGGTGTTTTAAAAATAAAGATGGGTTAGAATGGATTAAATAAACAAAACAAGGGGGTCAAGATGGGTTAAAAGCTTTTTGAAAAAAAGAAACATAGGTCAAGATGGGCTTTTAAAATTAGATTTGCAAGTCACACTAAGTCAAGATTTCTTTCACTCAAATTGATCACCACCGCACCACCACACCTACAGCCTCCCACCTCCGTCGAGTTTCATCGCGCACCACCACCGCACCACCACCGAACCACCACCGCACCACCACCGCACCACCACCGCACCACCACCGGTCCACCGCACCACCACCGCATCAACAGCCTCCCACCTCCGTCAAGTTTCATCGTGCAGCACCACCGCACCATCACCGCAGCTACAGTCGGGCTCCGCATCAGTCTACACCTCCATTGAGTTTCATCGCTCACCACCACCACACCTGCAGTCGGGCCTTCGCTTCACCACCGCACCATCATCGTCGATTTATTGAAGGTGCCGACCCTTTATAGATGAAGTTGTATATGTATCTGTTTTGAGCTCGTATATGCATCTGTCTATATGTGTTGTTGGATTGTAGAAAACTAGTAATATAGTATTGACTTTTTTTAAAACTGACCCGAACCCATCTTGACCCGAACCCATCCTGACCCGAACCCATCCTGACCTTTTTTTCTAAATGACCCATCCTAACCCCAACCCATCCTGACCCAAATCCATCCTAACCTAACAACAACCCAATCCAACCCACCCATTTTGCCACCTCTAATCCCACGTTACTTTCCCCGTCCAAATGTGTTTAACCATAAAGATTCACACATGGTCCTCACACTAGATTTCTACTAAATGAAATTAATAAGACCTGGGGCATATAAACTTCAAGATAAACTCTTAATTTCACTATCTCTTCTTCGATTGGCTAAATTAGAAAACCCTATTACTAATGTCTCTTTGCAATGATACGATTATCACAATTAAGTATGTTTTTTAATTGTTGTTGAACACTATATTTCTTCTAAAAACCATCAAGAGATGCACCTTCGGTGTTTTTCATGCTGGGTTCACCAACATGACGGTGGCGGTGCTAATGGTCGATAGAGTTGAGTAGGAAGATAAGAAATAGTGTAGGTACCATGTCAAGTTATTATCAAAATCGCTGGACATCAAAAAACGAAAAGTTTCTTGTTGGTTTTTCTTCCTCACTCTTGAATAGGTTTTTTTTAATTAATAAACATACTATTTTATAAATATATACATTGTTAATGATTGTAAAAGGTTGGACAACACGGTTGATGCCTTACTAGCAGGCGCAAGTTTGAGTCCCTCTCGTCCAATTTTATGTCTTTTCTAATTTTTTTCATTTGGGTTGTCTTTTGTTTTGTTAACGATATTTTTTTTCTTTTCTTGATGTCTTGGGGTTTTACATCAGAGTGAGCCATTACGATATATTTTTATATTCGTGTTTTGATATTCGAGTCTGTGGTAGAATCACCTACGCAACATGCACATGCGACCAGTTTAAATTCAAAGTACAACTTGAAATCAAAACCATAACATATTTAAATGTTGTGGTTTTTTCGCTCAAGAAACCCAAAGTTCCTAAAACCTAAGCCGGTAAACACCCTCAATTAGACTTCTAGAGTTCTAGTTACACCCCGCCCAAGCTCATATGCTATGAATTCAATACAAATACTGAAATACAAATGGTAATAACCTTCTTAGTTTATATAACTTTTAATATAGCTTCAATGAAACTTTAACGTAACAATCATCCACTATTTTCTTATTCCTTAAGCCATATGTTGTCATTGCCCAGCTATATAGCCTATGTAACACCACCAAAATTGATGATACAGGGGAAAAGAAGGTACAAACATCATCAGATACCACCATTGTATCAAAACTAAATATTAACAAATCACTCCCTCTATACATGAATTGATGGACGATTATTATGTTTCATCAACAAATAATCGACGTGGCACGTTACAATTTTTAATGAATTAAAACATATAATTGAAGAATCAATAAACCATCAAGCTAGTGATGTATCTGCATTGTCAGAATCTGAGAAGCCATTTCTCTCTTGATCTTCAACTTCAGCTTCTGAGTTACTATTCTGTTCGTGATGTTCAAACTTCATCCTTGAACTCATCCTCCTCAGGGTTTCTGAAAAAAAAAAAACCACGTTCATATTCAACATAATTAATTACAAAGCTCAAAATAAGGTTTAATTAAGCTAATATGTCAAATATAGTTGTTTTGGTTCTTCAACTAGGAATTCTAGTAAAACTTTTGGTTGGAATTTTATGTCAAATGATGCACAAGTATATGCACAAACTGATCATGCAATTTAACACCAAAATAATATTGTAGCACAGTTTGAACCATAGTCACATGGATCGCGGTACGTTTCGGTACGCGGTACGGAAACGGGTACGCGGTTCGTCAATTTATAAAATTCGGTACGCTGGGGGTAGGTTCATTCGGAACGCCAATTCGGTACGCGGTATGGTGTACCATATAGTGCGGTACGCCGTATCCTATAAAAACAATCTATATTATATTTTTAAAGATAATTAGTGGATTATTAGGTGCCAATTTATAAAAGATGCAATGATATTGACACCAATATCAAATAGTGGGAAAAAGTTATTAACGAAGAGTAAGCAATTAATCATTAATTAATAAGATTGAAAGTCTAAACGTGCCTTTTTTATTCCCAATCGCGTTTCTAATTGATCGGATTCGCGAATTGCTGCGATCCGGTTCGCGAATCGGAGTAGACTGGTTCAGTTTCCATTGAAATCGAATTCGCCTATTTTAGCGAACCGGATCACGAATCGTAGGGCGATTGGTACGCGAATGAACCCGAATCCGGTACGGGCGATCTGGTTCGCGATTCGTGGGGTGGGGGAGCGAATCCTGTGACTATGGTTTGAACCAAATTTTTGACATTTTTGTTTCATTGTCATCATTTTTGTCAAATTGGTGCATGAATGGAAAGTAATTTATTCTTTTGGTAACAAAACTGGTTACTACTGAAGAGATGACAAATATAATGGCAGTCCACCAATTTGATAAATATTTTTCTCCAACTGGAATAATAATAAGAAGAAGAAATTATGGTGCCAAATTGCTCATCTTTCATGCCTACGAGTATTATCTGACACTGTAGGTTACTAATCGAAAATTTTACTGGAAAAGAATAGTAAAAAATGAGATACCATATTTATCGAATCAACTAAAATTATAATATAAATGCCTTTTTGGTAATTAACCCTGATTAATAAGAAGCATATGTAATTATGTAATTACTTTTATTGTTAATTGCAGACCGAGTCATGGCTAAGAAGTCATCCCAACTTAGTTTACTGAGTTCATCCTTCTCTTTAATAGTGAGCTCAAAGTTTGGCTCCCTTCCACACATGAAAGCAGCCCTGCAAGAAACAACATTTAAATCCTAGGAAGTGCAAATGACAAAAATGACCTTGATGCATGAACCGTCAAAAAAGTCGTTCTTGGCAATCAAGAAGAAACTGACAGCGGATGTATGTGATGTTAGGATCGTTAATCACATATGTGCAATAATATAAAACACATCAAACATAGGATTTTCATATCCAACTAGTCAGTCGTGTATAACTAGAAGAGAAAATTTAGCCCATTTATGGGTAGATAAATAGGTCAATGGTATAACTTCAAAATTTTAGATAAAATGTAAACATGTCAGATGGGTTGAGCGGGTCGAAAATCACCAAGAAGTGTATTCAAAGTGCTTAAAACTTCTATATCATTCTACCGGATTATTATCCTGATAAAATCATCTTTTACATCATATTTACCACATTAACAAGTTTCATATTTCAAGAAACGAGAGACAAAAAGTGATTGCAGGTGAAGTCAACTCAACGCAACCGTTTTAACCCGCATTATAAAAGGCACATTTTGACCCAAACTCGTTTTTGATTTGTGGCATGACCCATCCATTTTGCCACATGTATGTGTGATTTATCTTTTACTACAATAATTACCATGTGCGCTTGTGTGATTTAAGATGAAAAAATAAACAATTACCTGTCATATAAGTGGGCAGCTTCTTCTTGAGAGTTCACTGTGCCCAGATGGATTTGTTTTTTCTCAACTTTAATGGCAGCTTGCCATTTCATGTTTTTGAAATACACACCCCTCATTACACACGCTTCTTGGTTCTCAGTAGCCTTTCTTCTGTGTTTTTTTCGTCTCTTGAACTCTAAAAATAATTTAAATGATGTTATAAAAGAGACAAAAAACACAAAGGAGAGACTTCTTTAAAATTATGCATAAAGATTTCAATCAAACCCCTCTACCCTTAAAATTACTATATTTTTCTTTAAACAAATGTTTAATGAAATTGTAACATTTCCTTTTTTGATGTTTCCAAGTTAAGATTACATATTTGTGCATCATTACCATTACAAAAGATCAACACTATTAATTTGGGTCCACTGAAATCTTATAAGCTGTCTTTATCAACACCATTACAAAAGATCAACACTATTACTGGAAGTTGCAAGTTTTTACTTGATATTTGAAATCTTATATGCTGTCTTTATTGAAAAGCATTTCAATATTAAAACTTTAATTTGCCATCCATTTTGTTTCAAATATCAAGTAAAAACTTGCAACTTCCAGTGGGGTATGCTCTATCATCTATTCCTGAAGACCAGTAGATCCACCATACACGGTTTCTGACCATTTAAAAAGAAAAGTTGAAATATTTGATCATTTCTTTTTGCTTAAACATACAGGGGGTTTTATATATCACCCTCAATGCTTAAAATGTCATATATATAAAAAACACAAGGTTCTAATGCATAATGCACGATTCACTTACAGCATGATTGGGGTATATATATAACATTAATGTATGAAATTTCCCCTAACATATAAGAGAAAAGCGGCTAATTGCAGCATATTAGATTGGTTTTAGTATATTTTACTAACCTAAGAAAAGATGACAGTAATCAATATTAAGAAGATACAGACCTGGATGTGGAATAGGCTGCTTATTAGATGAGCTAGATTCATTGACGATTGAGGTTTCAGGTTCTTCGGATTTTGTATTTTCCTGCTAAACACGCAATTATTGTAATTTTTGTTTGATAGCAGGTGAGAAAAATGAGATGGAAAATAAAACGCCACACCCCTCATGAAAAATAGTCCACATTTGATCCTATGCAACAAATTTGAGTTGTAATTTCTTGAGTTATATAACATAGACATTACTGGAAGACTGAAAAATGAGCAATTTCACAATTTCCATTCCGAGTATGAAAATTTTCAAGTGGGAGATACTTATTTAGCCCTTACCACAATTACAAATGCACCAACGGTGCTCATTGAAGTACACGAGGTTCTTTATTTTTGTCTCTAACTGACACGTATTTCAGAAATCTAACAACTAGTCAAACATTTTCCAAAACTATATACGATATAAAAATTCTGATGTATTCCTATATGTCATTTCTATCTTATAGATATGATTTAAGTTTCCTTTTAGATAATATCTACTTATATAAATTTCAGAATCTTCATCTCTATACTTGTAGAACGAAGATCGAAACCACCCTTCTACTCCTTCGTACTCAAAGTAATAATTCCTTCATCGTAAACTGCAATTATTCTACTATAACAACTCTCTACTACATGAAATTTCGTATCGAACTTTACTCTAATAAAGCAATATACTCATTGCATTTTCTTACACCCTTTCATGTTGGTTCGTCCATAAAAATATCAGGTTTTAATATCTACGGGGATGACATAAAAGATACAAATGCACTTATCTTTTAGTCTTTTACTTTTTTTATTATTATTGTAATCGTACAGATTGCATAATACTCGATTAGTTTGCATCAGAAAATGAACATAGAGCATTAACTAGCAAGTAGCAACCCTGAAGAAAATAGTTCATTTTTTTAAAAGGGGACAGTAAAGGTAACATAGAGATATAATGTTCATGAGGGAAGATAAACATTAAAACATGAATTCCATGCTTACCTCGTCAGGCTGTATAACGTCAACCGAAGGTGAAGGATGCGTGCCAAATCTTGTGTTTTGCACCCAACTTCCAGTAGATTGTCCATTGTTATATGATGAAAGGATATCAAGATAAGGGCTTCTTCCTAAATTTGAACATTTAAACATCGTTAATAGATGAAAAATAAAAAATAAAATGAAGATGCACAACAATTTGGTGTTCTTTACACGAAAATGTACCATATATCAGGTATAAAATCAAGATAAATATAAGCGAAACAATAGCAATTCCGTAACATGATAACAAATGATTTAATAGAGCTAATTAATATCACATGATACAGCTTAGACTTACCATAAAGTTTGATGAGTCTTTGTCTACGGATGCTCACCATACTTTCTTAGCACAAACCTAGCATCATTCAAAACAATAAGTTAACATTTACACAGATGAAATAAAGAACAAATCTCATAGGTAGAAATCAATTTCCAGATACAGCAAGAGAATTCAGTTCAGCCACACGCATAACATTGCACACAACAAGATTGTCAATATGTCAGAAAACAATTCTGAAGTTCTCTATTAATTAAAACTTAATTTTCATAGTAAGAACTACTTCCTTCAACAAAATCAATATGAACATGCCAGTTTTCTGAGAAAAATATTGATAGAAACACTCAAAAGACAAAGCCATAGTCTAAGGATGCTAGCTAGCTCAAAGATAAGATCACTGAGGCATTTCATCGAACACCCATTCCTTGTTAAACACGCATCACTCATATTCAATATGCACAAAAAGAAAGACCCACAGAGTCAGAAAGCACAAAGTCAACACATTAATCATCCAACAACTCTTGAATCGTATATTTCCATCAAGAACAAAATCCCCAAAAAAACATCAAAGATCAATAGATCATGACATACAATGTAACAAGAGCCCTTGCATCAGTTCATAATTAGAACACCCAAACTTAAATAAACCAACTGAAATCAAGAAAAACACAAACAAACTGAATAAAAGCTCTCACCAAATACATATATAATATATCAATCAAGCAAACCATACAAATTACAACAGAAAAAACCCTAATCATGTTCGAAAAAGCAAGTCAACCCACCAACCTACCACCTTTCATGAAACCAAAACAAGTAAAACTACAATAAACCGATCTTCACCCCTTTACTCACCAATCGATCAATTCAAGCAAACCCCACATAACAACTCAAATAAAAGACACAAAAAAAACTTCAAAACACACAATCACATCAACAACAATCGAATGCACTTAACACACACCAACAATTACAAAAAAGGAAAACCCTTGTGAACAATAAGGTGCAGCAGAATAGTGGGTGAACAACCCAATAAGCCATTGCAGTCAGAAAACAGTGGTGGTGGTGGTTACCTGAGAAGGTGGCGGAGCGAAAGAAGCAAGGGTGAAGATAATAGCAAAAGTGGTGTTTAATTGTGTGATTAAACTATAAAAGTATTGAATTTGAGAGAGAGATTAGATGTAGATAGGTGTATATGTTATGTTAAACTTAAACCCCAATGGAGGCGACCAAGTTGGCAATAACTTTGGTGTTTTGTTATAAACTTTTTGGTGTCATTGTCATGTATTTATAATAGTAATTTGATCTTTTTTGAGTGAAAGATTGAAATTGTGACGAAAGACTAGTTAGGTTTGTTTCATTTTTTTTAGAAAGTTTATTGTAGTTTGTAAAGATAATGAATTGATTTTTATTTTAGATTAAGTGTATTGTAATGGTATAATTCGAAGAGAATTACGTTTTTTACTACTTATTATTTGGATTAGATTAGAGATGTCTTTTTAAGTCATGATTTTTACGGTTTTGATTTCTTTGGGTACTGTTTGCTTTTCAATATGGTATCTCATTAATTATGTGTTGTTAACTTTAGGCGAAATGATTATTTTTGTGTTAAAAGTTATATATAACCTTTGTGATTTATTAACATTTATTTTTTTATTCAAATCTTAGGAAATATAAGAACTATAGTATCTATTGTAATCATCATCACCCAAGATTGTCTAGCTACCATCACTAGCGTCATCTTCTCCATCAGATCTCTAAAGAGTCATTTTTCATGTTGTGCTTCTTTTCTTTCATGAGTATTACGGTAACAGACTTTGCTTTGCAACGCTTAATCATTGATTTAAATCCACTGATGAAGAGCATGTTGCATGTCTTGGGGTTAGTGTTTTGTTTTGAATGCATCCATGTCTATTTTTTTCTTCAACCAATCAAACATACAAATCATATGAGTTAATATATGTGTTGTTTCGTTTATTCGTGTTTGTTTAAAGACTAAGAAATGTTAGTAAGAGTGTTCCATGTTGTATAATTAGTTATGTTTAAGAAAACACTTTAATTAGTAATGTTCTATGTTGTTTGAATACACATTTGATATACTTGAACTCTATTATTCAAATTACATAATCACATTTTTGTTTAATATATTAGTTGATTCAAATTACACATCTGCCTAAACCAACACAAAAAAAGTTGCTCCACGTATATCTTTCTCCCTTTAATCTATATTACCTAATTCATCTACGGGGCACCGGCTTCACGGTCAAAACTCACTATTTCTCTTCCCGTAGGCAACCTCTTCATACCACCTCCATTGCCACGAGAGCCACAAACCATCCCACAAACATTGCTTAATATGTTCTAAACATGGTTTAAATGCAAGAGTTATTCTTATCTTTCCAGAGGCATCGAATTAGGCCTTTCGATTGGTAACTTTTACGGAATAAAAGAAAAGTTGTTGGTCTCTTTTTAGTAAAAACATAGTAGATTGCTTTCATCTTAAGGGTCAACCCCATGGCATTGTAAAGTTAGAAATGGATGAAAACAACGGTTTGGAAAATTAAATTAGTTACACAACCCAATGCATTGTAAAACCGCTTTCCCGCCAACATAGTTCCAACCTGATCCAATCCATCAATTCATTATCGTTATTAACCCTATTCCATGAAACCAACTTCAACTTGGTAATAACTAAACCAAAGCAGCATCAAGCCATCAGCCCGATAAAAAACCAGTCAATTTTTTTAGTCAGACCAGTTTCAACCCTATCAAGTAAAAAAAAACCGGATTTAAATTATTATTGACTCAATCCTATCTTCTCTAATAAAGTAAAATATTTTTTTATCATATTGTTATTTTTTTAGCTTGTCCACTAATTTCTACCTAGGCTACACTTAGAATTGTGCACAGGTCATCACAACAAGAGAACTTACAAATTCTGTTAAACAAAAATTTTGTTTCAAGAGAATTTCCTTAATAGATGATCGTTTACTCTTATCTTAATCGATTAAATTCTTTCTATAAATAAATAAATCATTTTATTTAACATACTTTAATGAGACTTAATTTTTTTTTTAAATATAGTAAATTTCTAGCTAATCATTGTTAAAACTAAAAATAATTTAAAAAATGTATATAAAGAGTTTTACACATATCTATGAATAATAGTTATCTTCTTTATTATATATTATTTTTTAAAACTTAAATATGTTTGTTATATGTTTATCTATAACATATATTAGATTATACATATATATAATCTATTTTATATTTTTCTATTTCAAACCATGTAATATACGAACATCTAACCTAGTCTTTTAATAAATATGCAAAATCATTCCCTCATCATAGATAAGGTTGAAATTTGTAAACACATAATTGCCGTTAAAAAAGAGTAAATTACAGAAAAAGATATTTATAATTGTAACTTATTTTAACTTTCAATATTTATATTTAATAATTATACTAGACAACTTTTATGTGTATGGTTTGTTTTATCATTAGTCATTTAGTATAACGGTCATTAATTTAAATATCAATAATAAACGTAATACATATAATTTTGAATTCAAGCCACGTGAATTTATTTAGAAAAATACGATCAGTAAACTTTGAAATTGTAAAACACTGAGACTGAGTTGTAAACCGCAAACAAAATTTATATGTTTTTATCATTAGTTTTTTAAATAGTTATATAAAAACTTATTGTATCATATGATTTAAGTATCAATAATAAACTTAATATATAAAAATTAGAATTCAAGACACGTGAAGTTATTTTAATGATAGTTTTATAGAAATTTATTATATTATATGATTTTTATAATCATGTGATTATGAAAAGCATTTAAACTATATGATCTGCATCCTGTTTTTTATGTATTAAATTTATTATATTTTTCTTGAACAACAAATTAAGTTTATTAATGACATATAAATTATATGATTCAATCATTTTTTATTTGAAGTGTTACTCGTCGATCTCAACATTTTACCAATCATATTATGCTAATGCTTAGATTTTTTTATACATATACCTTCATATGATAACCACGTGACTTAACTTAACGACGCAAACTAACGACCGTTAGACTAAATGATTAAAGATGAAACAAATCATATACATAAAGGTTTTTTAATGCAATTAATAAAAATAAAAGTTGAAAAATAAAATTAGTTATATAAATAAAGACTCTTTTATATAATTTACTTAAAGAAAAAGGTTCAAATACAAAGTGTATTTTTGCTACAAAGTGTGAGAAGGCACAATGAGTCAAAAAAAGTCACAAAAAAATTATATCTCACAATCTAAATCGAATTTCAAAAAAATAATTCCGAGTTTTTGTTCCCCTAGCCGTCCTCACTAAGAAAAAAATAAACGAAAAATAAAAAAATAAGAAAATTAACGTTTTTTATTGTGTCATTTATGAAAGACACAATGACGTCATTGTGTCATTATAAAAAACACAATGACGTCATTTTGTCAATATGAAAGACACAACTTTTTTTAATTTTTTTTTCTGAAAGAGCACGATTAGAGGAACAGAGACTCCGAAGTACTTTTTTAAAATTCGATTTAGATTGTGAGATATAATTTTTTTGTAACTTTTTTAAGCTAATTATATCTTCTCATGCTTTATAACAAAAATACATTTTGAATAACATTATCCTTTACTTAAAAAAGAGTATAACTTTCAACTTTTTCGAAAAGATCCCAAACTAGTTAACCACAATCAATTTACCGCATTATAAAAAAAAAAACCAGTAAATAACAAGTAAACTTAAAAAAAGAACAAAAAAAGAAAAAGTCTTTGATGGGCCCCACACGCCCACCGTCAAATCTCGTATCCCCAATTAACCTACACACCCCTTCACCCCCTTCTTCCACTCACAATTCAGTGTGTGCAAAAACACCATCATCACCAACACCCGTTGCCGTATACACCGTCGGTTACTCCGATGGCGATCTCCGGTAGCATTCGGAGATCTCGCACTTCAATTCCCGATCGAAACAGCAGATTTCACGCTCCACCGTCACGATCTCCGGCCGCCGTCGCCGGAGTTACATTCAGGCTGTTCGTCTCCACCCTCTCCGTCGCCGTCGTATTCTTCTTCACCATCTCCTTCATGTTCACATCTTCCACTGATACAGTATTATCCTATTCCAACATTATTCGTATTAGTTTCCTTATACGTTATTTGTTTAGATATAGATATTGATAGTGTCATTAATGATGTATTCATCTCTTGTGTTTGTTATAGGATCGAGGTTTTTCGTTCGGTACGAATGTAGCTGGATCGTATCGGAGGACTGTACTTGCGTTGAAATCTGATCCGTTAAAACCTAGATTTGATCAGATCCGGAAGCAAGCGGATGATCATAGGTCGCTTGCTTTGGCTTACGCTGCTTACGCTCGTAAATTGAAGCTTGAGAACTCGAAACTCGTGAGGATTTTCGCTGATCTTTCGCTGAACTACACAGATCTGTTGTCGAAACCTGCTTACAAAGCGTTGTTCGAGTCTGATGCGAACTCGATTGCTGAGCCGACGCTGCGGTTGTTTGAGAAGGAGGTTAAGGAGCGGATTAAGGTGACGAGACAAGTGATTGCGGAGGCGAAAGAGTCGTTTGACAATCAGCTTAAGATACAGAAGCTGAAGGATTCGATTTTCTCTGTTAATGAGCAATTAACCAAGGCGAAGAAGCAAGGTGCATTCTCGAGTTTGATTGCTGCGAAATCGATACCTAAAAGCTTGCATTGTCTCACAATGAGGTTAATGGAAGAGAGGATTGCGCATCCAGATAAGTATTCGGATGAAGGGAAGCCACGGCCGGCTGAATTTGATGATCCGAAGCTTTATCACTATGCTATATTCTCAGATAATGTGATAGCTGCTTCGGTTGTGGTTAATTCAGCTGTTAAGAACACGAAAGAGCCATGGAAGCATGTTTTTCATGTTGTGACAGATAAGATGAATCTAGGAGCAATGCAAGTTATGTTCAAGATGAAAGAATATAATGGTGCACATATTGAAATTAAGGCTGTGGAGGATTACAAGTTTCTGAACTCCTCATACGTTCCTGTTTTGCGACAGCTTGAATCTGCAAATTTGCAGAAGTTTTACTTTGAGAACAAGCTTGAGAATGCTACAAAGGATACAACCAATATGAAGTTTAGGAACCCTAAGTATTTGTCCATATTGAATCATTTGAGGTTCTATTTGCCGGAGATGTATCCAACTCTACACAGGGTTCTGTTCTTGGATGATGATATTGTTGTTCAGAAGGATTTGACTGGGCTTTGGAAGATAGACATGGATGGGAAGGTGAATGGAGCTGTTGAGACGTGTTTTGGGTCGTTCCATCGGTATTCTCAGTACATGAACTTTTCTCACCCTTTGATCAAGGAAAAATTTAACCCCAAAGCCTGTGCTTGGGCTTATGGCATGAACTTCTTTGATCTGGATGCTTGGAGGAGGGAGAAGTGCACTGAGGAGTACCATTACTGGCAAAATCTGGTATGATACCTATTGTAAATATTCTGTATTTTTGTCAACATTTTAAAGCTGTTTGTTTTTTGTGTTCTAAATAAAGGCTAAAGGAAATAAAAACTACAATTTTAAGGAAATTTCGCACTAATGTTCAGTGGAACAATGTGCTTTGGGCTTTTGATGATTAGTTCCCAAGATACAATGAAGCAATTGGTAGTATCTTTATTAACACTGCACAGGTGCTGATAAGCAGGCTGAACTTACTATAGGATTTCAGGAAACTAAAAATCATTTTCTGTACCAACATAATTATCTAGTAATCTGGTCTTAGAGAAACAAAGTTTTTGGTTTGTAAAAGGATTTTTTTTTGCTTCTGATCACAAGTGAAGTTTGGTTGCTGTTATAGGTGCCTTTGTGACCTTTCAAATGGTCACGAAACTGCTTCGAATAGACACCTTGAACAGTCATAATTGTTTATTAATAACCACCAACGGAAAAATTACCACTCTTTGAACCACAACCCTTAATAGGTGTGACTAATAAGCCGCACTGGACTGATGATAACAAACTCTGTGTTTCTCTTATCTATTGTACCTAAGGACTCGACTCAAAAAATACACATCTATATATATTTGTCCGAAAATATTCCCTACAAAAACTGATTGTTCTGTTTGTTTCAGATTTGTAACTAAGAATGGTGACTCTGTTTTTGCAGAATGAAAACAGGACTTTATGGAAATTGGGGACATTACCTCCTGGTCTGATCACATTTTACTCCACAACTAAACCATTAGAGAAATCATGGCATGTTCTGGGGCTTGGCTATAATCCAAGCATTAGCATGGAAGAGATCCATAATGCTGCGGTTGTTCATTTTAACGGAAACATGAAACCATGGCTGGACATTGCAATGAACCAGTTTCGCCCACTTTGGACCAAGTATGTTGACTATGATATGGAGTTTGTTCAAGCATGCAATTTTGGTCGTTAAATTCACAATGAAATGACGATGTTACCCCTACCACTCAGCAATGTTAGTCTCTGCTTGGAGGTGCTTCCAATACCAAGTATGGCATCATCCTTTCCTATATTAGTTTTGAAATGTTGATAATGCCATAGTTAATTTATTTTGTTATTTTTTCAACTGATGACATCAGAACAATATACACTTTATCTTGTTATTTTCAAATATATATGGCTCCGTCACTCATTGTCCAAGTGCTTTTGAGTTTAATGGGTTCTGAATTCATAACTTGAGTTTCTTGAAATTAAGTATATGTTTGGCATCTACTTATTTAGAAACATATCTTATGATAATTAGAATATGCTAGCTAGCTTTAATTATATATTATAAGCATCATCAATTGATTAAAAATAAGATTGGGATAAAAATTTAAACTTTCTAAGTTTGTTAAATGGTTTAAAATATTTCCCCAATTGTTTTCCAATTTATAATTAGCATGGAAGGCGATTGATCATATTCAATTTGGTCATTTATGTAACAAAAGGATGGATTCAGCTCGAAAATGAGCAATTCAAGCTTAAATTCACTCAAAGCATTAAATCATGATCAAATTAATACAAATTGTTGAATTCGGATAATTGAAGTTGAGTTGATCTTGTAGATAATAAAATTAATCATATGCTTATTTTGTTGCATTTGAGGTCTGAAAAGCACTATAAGAGCTCTGATTTCATTGCTAAAATGAGTTCATAGAGTTTTCCCAAATAGTGTAACACTCGATGCAGGTGACCATTTTGGTATGCTATGTGCTATTTTATGTGTGTTTGTACTAATTTCTCCTATAGGATAGATAATTATGTGCTAGTGTTTGCTTGAGACTTGAAAGTAATGTTGAGTTAAGAGCATTTGATCTGCCCCGAGTTGAGGACTTGTTTCTTACAAAGTTGAATGAGTACATTTTATCCTTATCTACTTGAGGATTTGTCACTCATAAAGTTGAATTGAGATCACTTGATCCTCACCGACTTGAGGACTTGATCATCACAAGATTTAGTTTTCTAATCATGAACTTATACTTGTTAGTGAGTCTTGACTAGATTTGTGTGTTTGGATATCTAGAATATAGTCACTTTAAGGTTATTGATGAACTAAGAGAAATATTGGGTTTATATAACTACACATGGTTGTACAAGATTACACAAGCATCGTAGGATTACATGTTACTCTTTTTTAATGCTATCACTAGTTATTTTATGAAGCTTATGTGACAGGATTATTATATATATTAAAAAGTAACTTTGTGTCAAAATGAATTTTGTTGGTTTTAGTTTTTTACTATGAAGGTTTGTTTTTCTTTTGGGCATTTGACTTTTGGTGAAATGCTATTTTTGGTAGTTCTATTTTCCTATAAAATATAGAACGACACTTGTACAAAATCCATTATTTTAGCTTTTTTTAGTTAAATTATTATTTAAGGATTATTATCATGACGAACCAAATCAATTATGAGCGAAAAATATCATTGATAATATTAATATTATCTGAACTAGTTTCGGTATTCGTCTTATGGTTTTCGATGGCCGAAAAGATAACGACCAAACTTACACCGCGTAGCTTAAGGGAAAAATAATCAACTCCCACCACGTAGCGAGAGAAAAATAATCAACTTCCATCGCATAGCGAAGGAAAAAATCTAGTTTATCAAAATGACAAATTATGTTAAAAATTCATATAAAAGGGTTGGCGAGTGCCTTATTAAGTGGGAACGTCCAAAATTTAGAAGTGAAATTTGATCTATCTCCTCGTCAAAGAGCGGTGTTCGACTGTTTAAGTGCTCCTCGGGCTCAGGATTTTCTAACGGTCATTCTCATTGAAGGACTTGATCAGCATATGTCGGCTTTGGAGTACAGGGTTATTCCTAAATACCGACTAATGTTCCATTTGTTTCTGGTTGATGAGCCATTCCAGCTTGTCGCAAGACGTGTTTGGATTTTTATGGCGAGCATCCGCTTCACTGCAAGGAGCTTCCTGAGTTTAAATATATGCATAATTTGGTTAGGGATGTTTTATGTGATGTTTTTAAACGGGCAGGAATTTCTGTTACAAAAAAAGGCGCCCGTGAATTTTCTGACGGAGTCACTTGAAGGGAGGTTTACTCTTTGACCAGCTGATATCTTTGTGTTTAGGTGGGGTAAGAGGAAAACACTCTTGTGTAGATCTTACAGGACTGTCCTCTCTTGTTACGTTTGGTTTTCTCACCCCTCAGGTTGTGGATCTTCTGAACAAGGTTCAACGAGTCATGCATAGTAATTTGTCGGCATCTAAGTAGCTTTATTCTTAGTAGAAATGGGTTTGCTATCCAAAAGGGGGTTGCATCTCAACTTGTTACTCGTTTACCTGTCATTTTATTATAAACGTTTATTTGAAATGAATGGCTACCTATGGTTGACTAAAAAGGGTTTGTAACATGGGCTTTACAAGTGGGTATGAGACTCATGATTTATGTTCCTCAAATCAAGCCAAAGCACAACCAAGAAAAACCTCAAATCAAATCTAGCTCACAGATTGGCTCTCGAAGAAGTTTATCATCTAAATAAAAACCCATTATCAAGTTGAGGTGTTTCAAATGACTTCATTTTAAACTGATTTTTGCTTCAAACAACTTCATCTCATTTGGGCTTCCGAATAACAAGAAATGACCTTGTTAAAGTTAAAGAACTCACTAAAGTTTGATTATACTTCTTTTCGTACCATCCCCTTGTATTCTTCCAAGGGTTTGGGATGATGAATATGCTTGTGGCCGGCTTCAATGGTGAGAGGAAGGGACTGTAGATGGTTGATTATTTATTTTAAAGAAGAAAGAATTGATTATTTAATTTTTTTTATTTATATATATAATTTTAAATTGTTTTCAAAAGAAGGTAAAAAGGGTAAAAGACATTGTACCCTCACATGAAGTGCTATATACCCAACAAACATAATCTTTTTCTATTTTTGTTTTTTCTTAATGCATATGTATGTTGGTCATTTTAATCTTCAAGTATAACAGAGTCAATGTCATCCACTGTAGAGGCTAAAGTGTCATACGCTCATGAATACTAAAAACTAGAGTTGCAATTTTAGAATGATGGAAGCTATACATGTAATATAGCCAAAGTTGCCCAACCATAGGGCTAGCCGTGTAATTAACTGTGTGTTTATATCATTTTCTTTATTTTAATACCAATAAATCTTAATCTGTTGCACACAAATCTAACTTGCTAAAATACAATGGAAGGGTGAATATCTGATGGTAAACCGGTACAAAAACATAATTTCATTCACAGCCATAGCAACTGTCAGTTTATGCCCAAAACAAATAAACATGATCTACTTCCTACCAATCACAGTTGTTGCTGAATATAAAACTTAACCGAGTCCTATCGTCCAGGAAAATTTAGATAAAATCTCTTTCTACTTGTCTCTGTTATCACCTAAAAGGATCAAATGCCATAACAAGCAGTT
The DNA here is from genome assembly GCA_025506505.1 of Flaveria sonorensis. Taxonomy (NCBI): domain Eukaryota; kingdom Viridiplantae; phylum Streptophyta; class Magnoliopsida; order Asterales; family Asteraceae; genus Flaveria; species Flaveria sonorensis. The sequence goes on along the minus strand of CM046424.1, from coordinate 61,923,279 downwards.
AGAATAACTCCTGAAATTAGAGGTGTAAGGGATCCAAACTGTTTGAGCTATTCAAGATCAACTCGTCAAAAGCTCAACACAAGGCAAACTTAAACAAACTCGAGCTGCAACTCATTTAATAAACAAGAACCCAAACTTAAATAGACTCGCAAGTCACAACTCGCAAACCTAAAAGGAACTCTACTATTTATATAAAATTTATTATTTTTTAGTTTATATAAAATGACAATAAAAGTGTGGGTCCTAAACCAAGCTTGGAAAATTATTAAAGAGTCAAGCTCAAGCTTTAGGCATACAGCTCGAAACGAGACAAACTCGAGCCTAGACGAGCTTGGGCTTGGCTCACCTTATGGCTGGGAATATTTACACCCCTAACAAAAAAAGATCAATCAACCATTATTATTATAATTATGTTTACTTACCCACTGCAGATGTAAAATGTGAAGCCAAATGGTTGCCAACCACACTCACCAAGTCGCAAGCAGGAACTCACGGTGTTGTATTTATGCCAATACCGTTAACATCCACCCCACGATTGAAACGACCACCATTGTTGTCTCTCTGATATCCATCACTGCTACGGTTTGAAGCCGGTCCTCCACGGCTGCCACCTCTGTAACCGTAGTCATTCCGGCTTCCCCCAAAATCACCGCCTCGATTGTAGCCCCTGCCGCTGACAAAGTTTCCACAACCTCTCATGACATCGTTCCTAAATCCAGGTCCCCTTCCGCCCACATATCTTCCTCGGTTTCCTCCTATAAAAATCAAGTCGTTAAGAAATAAATAATAGCATAAGATGTTTCAAATTCAAATAAGCATATGGGGGTTAATCTTGTTATTATGCTTGTGTATGGCAGAGTAACACCTCTAGTGTTTGTAGATCGCTTCTCTTCAACGACAGCATTTCTTCCATTGATCATGATTGGTGAAGCCTGAACATTAAAAGATACAAGTCACCTTCTATTAAATAAACCATAATAAAAAAACAAAACCAAAAAATTCAGCAAGTTATTCGCGCAGAATGCATGGGTTGGCATATAATGATACTTAACATTTCAAATTAAAAAGTAAGGTCAGATTTCACTAAAGCATCATACCTCGAGTGCCTTTTGAACTGCTTCAGGCGCCTCAAATTCAACAAAACCAAAAGAGAATCCCTGTTGCTGCTCTATGAGTTTCGGGAGAGTATTAAAACAAAATGAAATACAAATAGCAAATGAGCGGAAACATACCCTGTTGTTTCTAACTTGAATACCATTGGGCTTAATAGGTCCAAACTTCTTGAATTCCTCCTCTAACAATGCATGTGTAGCATTCATTGGGAGACCCTTGATATACACAGAGTATCCTTCAACTGTCCAAACCAAATGAAACTGTAATCATTCCCAAAAAGATGTGACAGAAGCAAACATTTACATAGAACAAGATGTTAATATCTCCAACTGGGGTGTTTATGGTCCGGTTCGGCTGGGTCTAACAGAAAATGAAACGTTAACGGTTTCAGAAAGTGACAAACCAAAGCAGCTGGAGTAGGCGGGTAGGACAAACCAACCAGTTTTGTGGTTTACCGGTTTAGTTTTGGCGGTTTATATGTCTTTTAACTTTTATCAAAATCATCAGTTTGTATTAAAAATTTTAAAAATGATAAAGATACTTTATGATAACACATACAAAACTACATAATCCAAAAATGCAAAGAAACATATAAATAAAAATGTCAAACAGGTTCCACGTTTCAAACAGGACCGAATCAATAAACCGCAAAAATTGCAAAAACCAAAGCATGAACCAAACAATTGGATCTCAAACTGGCCAAACCGGCCGACTTGCTACGGTTCAGATGGTCATGTCGGTTTCAACAGTTTTTGAACACCCCCATGGCCCCATATCCACCGTTCATGACTAAAGTAAGAATACCTTCTTCCTCACGAAGGCCGTTTTCAACAGCATCCGCATTGGAAGCCACTGGTTCAGCAGCTACAGTAGTTGGGAGAGCATTATTCACCTCTTGTTCTTGTTTCCTTGGTTGAGGTTTCCGCGGTGCAGGTGCTGGAGATGAAAAGCGCACACCGTTCTGCTTCATTTTCATTACCTTGAACAACAACAAAAAGACACATCACAACTGACTGTACAAAAGTCTTTGCTTCTGTAATCCTTGTTCAGATGTCAAGCATGCAAAATGTCAATTAAAAGAAGCGTCAATCCTTCAACAGACTTTACAGTTTACACACTTGTCAAACCAGGGCCTTTACTAAATAATTTTCTGATTTACTAAGAAATATTTCACATGCATTGCCTTAACCTCACATAAAGATGACAAACTTGACCTGATTGCAATTATGTTTTATCTCTAATGAATCAAACAAAAACAGACTAAGAGGGGGGTGGTACATATAAATGGTCTGAACAGGACAACAGGTTGAAAGTTGTCCATTGTCTAAATTTTAATGCATATACCTCTTAGTCATTTTACTTCGGAAACTTCCATTGTATTTATTATATTGGTTTTGCAATCATAGTTTACGCATAAATTTTTTTTTTTAATTCATAAAGATGAAAAAGTGTTTTAGACCTTCAAGCCTTCAAGGTAAACCCAGACATATTAGAAGTGGCAACACAAACAAAAACGTGTTTCAAGCCTTCAATGTTAATCCATACCATTTTGATTGTTAGACAACCCTCCCTACTTTCCACCTTTAATCTTTCACCACAATTCCAAAAAAACTATGTCTACACGTGTCGAAGAACAATCAGTGTGTTGATGTTGACTGATACTATTAAAAAGACTAAGATCAATAGGAAAAAGAATCAGAAATAGCATGTTGCTAACAGGCAACTTACAATAGATGCATATGACTTCTTTGGCACTTCCTCAATTTTGGTGTGAGATTCAACAGCCAGTTGTGACGAATCCTGCACTTCATCAACAACCTCAGGAACTAGGTCTTCCTCTACAGTGGGTACTTCTCCATTCTCCACGGGCAGAACCTGTTCTGCTTGAGGTTCCTCTGTCAATACAGCAGCTTGCTCAGGAGTATTATTCTCCGGCATTGGAACAACCTCGGGTACTGTAAATCGTTCGATTTCAAAAAAAAATATGGGAGGGGAACTATTAAAATTTACAATTTCATGACAAACATCAAATTCATCACCTTTCTCAGGAGTTGCAGGAGCCACCACATCCTCAGTAGGAGCATGGTCTTCTTCCTGATGATTGGCACTGTTCATGTATCTGAATATGTCATTCAACACAAAGTAACCTTTCTCTTGAGGTGCGAGGAAGAAGGATTGTGTAAACAGCTGCTGAATATTATCCAGTCCAGTCAAATATCCAGTTACTAAAACACTGACTCCACTGTCCAGTGATTCTTGAGCATCAACAGACTTGATCTCAGCCTTGAAGTCACCATAGTTTAGTGCCATTATTTTAGCATTGATTTCCTGCATGCCAGACATGAAGATTTCAAAATCACTTTAAGAAACTTCTAATTCTTTAGTGCTTACCAGTTACTCGTATTTAGACACACACTTTTGGGGAAATTAAATTGAACGCCTGCTATAAAAGTGAAACAAATAACCATGCATACATCGTAATCATACTATGTTTGTTGCATAGAACTGCCACTGCTTGACTACAATCAATAACTAATTTGATAAAGTTAATCAAATATATAGCTCAAAAGAAGCAGGTTTACAGACATTTCTTTATCTTATTTAATTGATTAGACATATAACGAAATAATTGATACCAATTACCAAAGAAAAGCAACCTGAAACACTATACTAAATATCCAGAGACCACTCACACAATTAAAGACCATAAAAGATAGACAGAGACCATACATCCATAGTAGTGGTAATGCTCATAGAACCATCTTCCTCAGGGCGACCAAGTTTACTGATATCCCGATAGAAACGATGAACCAGCCCAGGTGACTGGTGCAGTATATGATAATACTGCTGCACGAAAGCATTCCCAACCTGTTTAATGCCAAACAAATCGAAGAAACTTAAATCATATTCAATTACCAATAAATAAAACAATAAGATAATAAAACACTGCAATGCAAGTTTAAACATCCAACACAGCTGCAAAACAACATTTTCCAATATCAAATGCAGCCTCCGTAGACCTCAGGCATATAATTTCCAACCAACACCAGATACATCAAACAGAACTATCACTCTACTGACAATTAATAAGAGAACTCCTACAAATCAACCAATGTTAATCGAAAAAAGCACTCCAGAACACAAGCGCGATAAAAGTGCTAAACATAACGCCAATTTTATAACCTATTCACAATTGCATTACATGTTTACACGATTACAACTTAACATAACAAATATTCATGAAACCGGTGGTAAAGTAGTAGATCATCTGATGATATCTCTAACTGACATAAAACAAAAAGTAAAACACAAACTCGATACATACAACTTGAGCAGAAACAGGTGCCGGTGCTGCTGCTGCTGCTGCTGCCGCCGGATCCGCCATTGTAGATCAACGCCAAAAACCCTAAGCAAACTTAACAAACACGCTACAAGTCATACAACATCTAAAACAACAACGAAATAACTAAAAATCTAGCCAGTTAGATAACAGAGATGAAACGATAGAAGATGATCCGTACCAGAAAAAGGATGGAGGTGTGTGGTTGAAGTGAGTGAGAGAGAAAGAGAGAATCTATGGGTGGTTCTTCTTTCTCCCCCTTGTTCGTTTGCGTCTACCTACTTCTTCGTTTAGGGTTTGTTGTCGGATCTCGTTCAGCAGCGAACCAGAATGCGTGGAGAATGAACGAGTGTTTTGTGTTAAAAAGGGTTCCAAAGGGTTCGTATAGTTGAGTGTGGAGAAAATTTTTAATTTTTAATTTATTATTATTATTATTATTTTGTTATTTACACACTCATTTCCTGCTACACCTAGAATGCGATAGGGGAGAGAGAGTGAGGTTGGAAGTAGCTTGGAAAAAAATGGGGTTGGTGTGAAACGTCACACCCTTAGTTTTTAGGTTTTTTTTTCCTTGTCCGGTAAATTTTTGCCGGGATTCACCGGCACCACCACTCACATTGTGAATCTTTTTTAAGGGGAAAACGAAGAAATTGAAAAAAGCTATACGACATCATGTAAAATGAGGTAATCTGGGGGGAATAAGAAAGTTGATGTAACACTAATATGACATATGGGAAATAAACGATGAAAACAAGACGATTTCCACCCCCCCCCCCAATGACCAACAAGGAATAATTCATGTTCCAATTTAAATTGTTACCTCGAAACCTGAACTCGTTATCTTTAGTTGATGAGAGCGTATTTACCACTACATCTAACACTCCACCTAAAAATGACTTTATTTATCGGATAAACGATTAAGTATTTACCATGCTCTTGAGGGATGGAGAACAATATAAAAAAAGAAAACTTAACATAGTAAAGCAAAAATATTAAAAAATAATAAAATAAATAAAACAAATAAAATTAAAAATATATATAAAAAATCAAAGGAACCTTTAGGGGGTGAAACCATGGAATCTTATAAGCACCTACGACATAATGTATATACTTGAAGGAAAGCCGTCTAAACCGTTAGGGGGTGAAACCATGGAATGTTATAACTAACATTTTCAATTTAGGTTTCATTGGTTGTCTCAAATTGTTAAAATATAAGCAAGTTTCAATTTAATATCAAGCTTGAATTTTATATCATTTTATTGTATTTACTAATTGTTGCTATTTTAATTTTCACTAGGGCTGATTGTATATGTTTTGAGTATTGATGGGATGGATGGGCTTATGCTAGATGGATACATTTTATTTGGCCTCTATTTTTATGAGCGTTATTATTTTTTTTCCAGACTTTATATATAGAAAACAAGAGAGAACTTGGTTTTTAAGTTAACACGTACCTCTCATCCCATCATCATCATCTTGCATAACATACGAGTCTTTCATCATCTATATTTCATAATTCATACATGGATCATCTAGCAAACATCAATCTGATATTCATTACCGAATATGTTCCTTGATCAGTCTTCTTGTCTTGATCTGCCTCTTTTCATCTTAAAGTTTGATAGTCTAATCTCGTCATGTGGGGTGAGAAGATTTGTTTCATTTTTGTTCGTGGTATCTTAGTATTTAACTAATCATTAAATGTTTAAATCAATGATCTCTTGGCCTAGTGGTCAATGGGGGATGTGGGAGGCTTCGCCTATCTTGGATGTCCAATGTTAAACTTTGACATTGACGAATATTATTAACTTGATGATACTAACAGCTAACCACTAACCAAAGTTAAAAAAAATTAAATGTTTAAATTATTGGTTGATCCTTGGTATCTTGACACAAATAACCTAAAATTCTAAAATATGATGTCACATGTTGATGTGAAGCAATAAATGGGAAAAGTAATGACCTCGTAAATGTTACAAATGGTGTACACAAAAAAATCTCGATAAGTAAAAACATATATTATAAAATATTACACAAAATAAAAAAAATTATTATATTCGATCGATGTTGGTATTGAACGAAACATAGTAGATAAAAATAAAACATCGAAATGGTATATTTGAAGTTTATGAAAATCTGATAATTTAAAAATAAATAAATTACAAGTGAAATTAGTTATAGAGATTAAACAATATAAAAACTTTAAAAGAATGGAAAGGGAAGTTAGTATATTAATCCACCACATAAAGATATTTAAATGGGAATGCTAGTATTTATAGTTCACACCATTTAGTAAGATTTATAATTATTTTACTACATGTTCATTCGTTATTGAACTTTTTTCTAATTAAGCTTTGGTTCTGATTATATGATAATCAAATCCGACTATATCACTAATATGTAATAATCAACAAAGACGTAGTGATGTTATTTCGTACTTATATATATCACTGCTTGATGTATGACGTAATAATCGAAGTATTCAATTGAGTCTCTTTATGCTTAACTATGTATCTAGGTTAAGTTTCTATTAAATGTGATCCAAATCCAATGGTTAATCTATTCCTTTCAATTCATAATTTTGTAAAAGTTGAACAAAATGATTAAAAACAACAATGTGTTCATCCTCCTCCAATCAAAAGACGGATAAGAAATGTGAGAGTGTGGGACCAAACATTCTAGAACATCCACCGATACATGAATTGTCTTTTGATTAGACGTAGGTTATTCGTAATTTCAAATTAAATGTTAACTTTTAATACGCTAATTAACGATCGTTAGTTCAAGTCGTTAAAATAAAACACTCGAAATATGTAAACAGGAAGATGTATTGGGTTCAATTATTACTCTGAACAAAACAATCAATATTTTTAGTTGGGGTTTTTCTATTGAGGGGTTTAGGGGGTTCTGATGAAACTTGTTTTTTTTTTTTTTAAAAAAAAAAACTATTTAAATTTCTATTTTTATTTTCCCTTAGGATAAAATCTGAAAGTGTGTAATAAAATACAGTGATTCAAATGAGTATGTTTGCCCTACAAATAAAAAATATGTTTAGTTATTTCACGAAAACGTAACTTTGCACCACGCTCACAATTTTTCAACTATTAAAGAGGGTCTTTGTCTTGTTGGGTCATTAAAATATTTTGCATTTTTACGTAAAGTCTAGTGGTAAAGTGATATCACTTCGAAAGAATTTCCTTTGGGGATCCAAAAATGGGAGACCAAAGATGAGTTGGATTGATTGGAACAGGCTACTGGCCCCAAAGAATCAAGGGGGTGGGGTATTGGCAGCATTAAAGCAATGAACATGGCACTTTTAGCAAAATGGTTATGGCAATTCAAGACGGACCAGAATGCCTTATGGGTCAAGGTGGTGAAAGCAATACATGGGAGTAAGAGGAATCCAAATACATTTCCAATAAAGAAAAACATTTCGGGGCCTTGGAGATCAATAGCCTCAATTATCGATATATTTAGCTCTATTGGTATTGATTTTTCCTCAATGATGTCTTGTAATCTTGGAATCGGCTCCAATATTCAATTTTGGCTTGATGATTGGGCGAAAGTGGGTTGTTTAAAAGATGCCTTCCCAGATCTTTTTAAACTAGAAAAAAAAAAGAATTGTACGGTGAGAGATAGAATTAATTATGCTTCGTCTGGTGGAAAATTCTCTTGGGAATGGAAGTCGGAGCCGCAAACATTGCAAGAATTAAGGCAACTATCAAACATGGAGGAGGAATTAAAATTAGTTGAGAGAACGGATTTGACGGATAAATGGTCATGGGAGGCCGATGCTTCCGGAGCTTTCACTACCAAATCAATTAGACGTATAACTGAGGAACATACATTGCCGAAGAACCAATCTAATTTTGGTTGGTCCAGGCTAGTCCCATTAAAAGTTAATCTCACATGTTGGAGGGCGATGTTCAATAAGTTACCGGTGAACCTCATGCTCAACAAAAGAGATATCATAACCCACTCCACATGCCCATCTTGCGGCTGGCTCTCAGAATCTATAGCTCATGCAATCATCCATTGTCCAAAGGCCTATCGCGTATGGGAAGATATCCGGGCATGGTGTAAGCTGCCGGGCTCCGAGCAAGCAATATTGATAGCCTTTTAGAAGAAATTGAAGGATGACAAATGTCACTGAAGCATAAGGAGATAATAAAATCGGTGTTCTATGTGGTAATATACTTCATATGGAAAGCAAGGAACAAAAAAATATTCGAAGATAAAACATGGGAACCGGGCGACTTGGTTGGTGAAATAAAAGCCTGATCTTTCTTATGGATTAAGCACAGAGGGAAGTTACAAAACTTGAGTTGGGAAAAATGATGTAAATTTCAATATTGTCTCAATTAGGGAATCTTGATATAAGTTGTATTTCTTCTGTTTTGTACTTTAGCTTCTTGCTAGTTTTTTTTATATATATATCTTTTGCCGTCCAAAAAAAATTTGATTGGTATGTAGCATTAATTTCGTTCACGTGATTTAATTTGATTCTATGAGTATTGATCAAATTTTTATCTTTGTTTTGATGATTTGACTTTTTAGGTAATTTTTTAAGTTGTTTAAAATTAACAACCAACAAGTTAATATTTAACACATCTACTGTTGAAACGTAACTAACTACAAATTATTCAGCTTCTAATAGAATCAGGAGGAGTTTTTTTAGGGTGGATATAAAGACAAAAAAAAAGAAATGGTTAATTGGGAAAAGATGTGTGCATCAACTCATTTGGCATATACTAGAGCCGATGAGTCCTTCAAAAGGTGAATATTTTCACCTGGCGTGTATAGCTCGATCAGAGCCCTGCTTGCTGACTTTAATTAGGAGAGACGTCAGTGTTAGTTGAACCTATGCCCTTTGTGTCTGCAAATTCCTTAAATTGTGGAGCATTTATTCACGTCATGTTACTACACCTAGTTGCTTTGGTCATGTGTTAGTATATGGTGTCATCTTCCTCCGATCTGAGCTTTTTTAGTTGGTGACCTTCTGGAATTGTTTGAAAATATTTCGGATTCAAGGCAGTCGGTGGTTCATGTCATTATCGTCACTACAATTCAAGCACTCTGGAAATAAAGAAAAATCGTGTGGTATTTGGATGACCAAAGACCGTCTATAAACATTCTTTTCAATGATCTAACGTGCACTGGCGGTGAAGAGTATTAACTTGCTTTGTTGGTTGGATTGGTTTAAACAAAAAATTACATTGTTCTATTCTTGTTGTATTGTTGTTTGATCATTTGATGTAATATTCCTAAGGTACTTTGCTAGGTGTTCTCTAGTTTCTTGCTAGAGCAGTCTTTTATAAAATCTTCTGTCTTAAAAATGTACAAATGAAGTTGTTCTATTTTGACCATGAATGATGTCCTAAATATGAATGTAATTTTTTTCATTAGTTATGAGTTACGAATGTGTAAAAGCAAGATGAACCGGTAACAAAAAGAAAACAACAAGAGGCTATAAATCACATCAAAATTGAAATTGTTATACAACAAATACAATAAGAAAAATCTTTCCATATTCTCTATAATTTTACATTCATATTAAATTCAATAACAATCTAAAGTTATAAGAATCAATTATTTTTCATATAAATCCAATCAAGTATCTAACTATAACATTATAACATTCCTATATTCTAACATTCTGACGTTCAAATCAAATAATTTATATTTTCCTTAGAATTTCAATGCAAGTATATAAGTTCAAGTCAATTATCTAACACTCTAAACTCATATTTAAATTAAAGCTATCACTAATCAAGTACGAGTATCTAAGTTTTAGCATCAATTAGTTGTTCCACATCAGTTAACAACAAGGTTCGATTTTGGGTTTAAACTCTACTCACCATTAGCCATCGTCGATCACCCTTTCCTTTTGACTTCGCGGCTCCACCACTATGCCAAGGGAAAAGGCCTTTAGTTTTGTCAAATAATATATTTTTTAAGAAAGAAAAATCCATTTGTAAAAAAAGTATTAGGTAAAGGTCATACACATGTAGTTTAGTTGGATGCATTTAGATATAAAACAACTTAAGTAGTAAAATATAAGTTTTCAGGCAAAATATTCAATACTAAATCTTGGTTTTATTAGTTGGATCTTTCTAACGACAGACAACTTTGACTATATATCTTTTTTTTCCTTTTGTCTCCTCGTCATAGCAAATTTGTTTTTCAAGCTTCCATACATCTCTTCGCAATCCGAAACATTATGTACACCAAATTTATGATTTCTTTTCTTTTCTAACACCAAAATAACACATCCATCAAATCTAATTCTAAATTTATATCATTTATTTTTCTTCCCTTTTAAATATCATAGATAGACTAACATACATAAAAAATATAAACTTATTAGAAATTAGTTATTATTGAATAAGCCTAATAAATTAAAAAAAAAACTAGTTTGGGAGGCCTCAACAACCCCACTCAACCTCTTACTAATCACATATATAGAGGGATCTAATTTTTAATACTCGCACATCGCACTCAAAATCTCATAGACAACATTGTTTGTTTATAATGAGAATTGAACAATCAACTATTTATGAGGTACACCATTTCAACACATAAATATCATTAAACTACATGTTTTTGTTTGACCTTCGACTTTTCGACTTGACAAACACCATCTGCTTTTGCTTTGCAGCTTTTCTAGTGGTCCATTTTTCTTTTTTTCTCAAACACTATTTTTTTTAATTTAAAAATATTACAATTTAAATGATTAATAATATTTTAAACGTAATTTAAGTCTGACTACTATTTTTTATGTTGTTTTCAAAACGAGAACAATCAGTCTAAATTAGAATTAATTTTATAACTGGCCTTATCTATATGTTAATAATATAACCATAAATTTGCAACATCAATCAAACATAAAAAAACAGCTTGTATATTCGGTGTAAGTAAATAAAAAATGAACATCAACACAACCAATTCAACTTTTCCTTTGCTGATTTCGCATTCTTATCCATTTTCGATTACGTGACAAAACCAACTTGCAAGACTATTGCAACAAATGTGGGCCTTGTTGCTGGTTTAATAAAAAAGATTTGGTTAACCTTTTAATATTGTTGTCAATTGGATTTGCAAAAATTGAGTATTAAAATATTGCGTTCATAGAAAATACCTCCAGGCTCCAACCGGGCTCCAAAGGACATAGCCCAAAAGTTAGTGTAGATCCATTAGGGTTTAAGCCTAAACTAGTTTTCTTACCTGCTGCGCGTCGCGACGGCATTGTACGCGACGTAATAAATTATAAACTGCAATCGTCCTGGCTCGTTTTCAAACTAAATTTATGTTGGAATGTAGAGTAAATGAAAACGTATTATATTTGACTCGACGGGTTTCCAAACAAACTTATGTCGAAATGTAGATAAACTCAAAACGTGCATAAGAAAAGCACGTAAATGTTTCATAAATTACCAAACTCATTTATGAAAAAAATTACTTAAAAACGCAGACGTAAGTCGAAATGTATACCACTTTAAAATGTATATAAAAATAAGCATGGAAACATATTATATCTAACCTGAGTCGTTTACGAATACGTCCAATCGTAGAGGGCTCGATTTTTCAGGAAGAGAAAGACTTTTTTCTATTGGAATTTTCTAGGGGAAGAAAGGGGCCGCCAAGTACTGACAACGTAAAGAAAAATATGAACATAAGAATTATTTTTTACTTACTTGTTTAGATTCTCGAAATCAAAATATAGATAAAGAAAAATATTATGGATCACTTGTTAATAATAATAATCAATAATGTGAAGATTACATGTGAAAATAATAAAAAAAAAAAAAAAGAGAAAAAAGCAAATGGTGGGTGACAGAATTTGAAATGAGATCTTTAAGTCATAGGCATAGATAACCAACCAATTCAGCTAACAAGCTTTTTGTGTTTATTACAAAAAATAAATTATATAACAAGTAGTGGCTTGGTTGGTGGCATGTGATTAGCCACCGACCTTACAATCAAGGTATAGTAATAGCATCTTATAAATAAGAGGATTTCTTTAACAAATAACCAGTTTTATCATTATGCTCTCTAAATTACATGCATTAACTTATGCATACAAGTATGTAGGGAATTTATAGAGCATGAGAGAATGAGAATACAACTTAGTTGTTATATCGGGTTTTGGGTACACAACTACACTTGCCTGCTTACAACGACACATATAACTAATTATGTACTTGATGTGCCTAACTTCATATGTACCGATTAAAATCTATATGTAGTTAAATTAATACAAGTATTATTTCTTCAAAACTTCAAGCATGTTAATTGCACCAATCATTCTTATTTTACCAATAATCAGTTTTCGCAATAACACAAATGCAAGCAATAAATTTACGCGAGTACACAAATTTGTGAACATTTTTATCATAATTTATAAAATTTTATGTATTTTTTGTAATAACGGTAATAATATTAATGCGTGGAAGCCTCCTGTCGTACAGCACACGGTAAACAAACTAAACAGTAAACACCCATTGAATACCTACCCAACGAATATAACTACAATAATAATAATCAACCATTAAACCACTGATATAAGAGCACAACCCTCAATCATCCTCACACTCAAATCTCAACACATCTCACACAAAAACGATGAACCCCTGCAACTCATACCATTCACCCACTCAAACCCTCATAAATCCATCAAATCACCCACCGATTTCATCACTTCCATCAAACATTTCATTCAAATTCACTCACACCCATGTGAAGATCTCTCCGATTCCGATCCGACCACCCAAAATAACCACCAAAAGGTCCAAAACCACCGCCTCCGCCACCGGTTGCCGGAAAACGTCGCCTGAGACGGAGACATTGTACGATCTTCTCGGTATATCGGAGAACGTAACACTGTCGGAGATCAAACACGCGTATAAGAAGATGGCGTTGAAGTATCATCCCGACGTATCGCCGCCGCACACGGCGGAGGAAAACGCCGTGAGGTTTATTCGGGTACAGGAGGCGTATGAGACGTTATCTGACCCGGAAGCTAGATCCGTTTACGATAGTTGTATGGCGAAGGGGTTGCAGTTCGGGTTCTCGGGTAGGAGGGAGACCCGGGTCGACCCGAGATCCGGTGATAAGCAACTGTGGAAGGAGGTGTGGAAGGGGCAGTTGTCGGAGCTTATGCGTCGGAGCAGGGTGGATCCGACTGAGGGGGTGTCGTGGGCCGCCCGGATCCGGAAGCAACGGAGCGGGCCATGTGGTTATGGGTCGGGTTCGGATGAATGAGCACCTATTTGACTATTTTGGGTAGTATAATGTTAATAAGATTTTTGTTTAGGATGTGGATATTCGAGTAAACGATTAATTTTGGGTTATATGAATATTGGTTATGATTGTGTTAGTTAACATGAAGAATTAATCGTGATAAAATTTTATGAAGTGATTTATTCTAATTTATAAATTAGTATAGTTATTAGTATTAAGTCCTTCACGTTGCGGCAAGAGACATAAAACCGTGTCAAGTACAAACGTCACACCACCATCAGCGACCACAAACGCTAGAAAAGCTCGTATTAGAAAAAAATAAAAACGAAAAATATAAAACTGAACAAAAAGTAGATGTAAAATCGTTGAACCACGCACGTGAAACGTAAAACATTAAAAACTAAGTTGATCTAGGACCCGAGTGTTGTGACGGGGCCGTTAAAGAGGAAAAAATAAACGCAAACGTTGAACCACACGTACACGTTGTGATGTGTTAACTCATAAAATTTAGACTGAAAAATAAAAAAAAAAGAGTAAATTACCATTTGCATCGCTAACGTTTTTTTTATTTTAACACTTGTATCCTTGTTGTTTCAAAATTACCATCTGCCCCCTGATGTTTTATAATTTTTCTATTTGAGTGTTTGTCGTTTTATTTTTATCTCTATTTGAGTCCAGATGACTAATGTCATTAGTTTTTCTGTTAAAATTATTGTTGAGAAGACTAAACTACCTCTGAAAATAAAATAAAATAAAAACTTTTGTAATCGCCTTCTTCACCACAACACTCTGTACTCTCTCTCTCTCTCTCTCTCTCTCTCTCTCTCTCTCTCTCTCCCCCGTACACACACACTTTTTCTCTTCTATCTCCATCACCACCCGCCATAACCCCCACCACCACAGCCCCCATCACAGCCATCACAAACCACCCATCACAGCCACCCATCACCACAATACCATCACAGCCATTCATCGCCACTATCACAGTCCCCCGTCACCGCCATGGCTGAGCCACTTCTCGTGTCTCCCAAGTCAACTCTTCCGATCGAAGAAGATCCGGTCGTTCTCCGCCGCAAAGTGGTTGTTCGTGGCGGATCCGGTGACCGCCCGATCAATGGCGGTTTCATCTTAACCACTTTTCAAACACAACCATACCTCTAACATGAATCATTCAAACAACTATTAATAAACATCAGCAAAAGTCAGTCGATTACCATGTAAAAGCTCATGTAGAGTATTGTGTGGAAGATAATCATATATCAACAGCTTCTCTCCTCTCGTTCCCTGATAAAACGCCATTATCGGAATCAAACTCTCATGTCGAATCCTCTGAGAATACCTAATTAACAGTGAAGCAAGAACCACTGGTCATTAAACTGATCACGATTCCGGCGTCGGGGCTTAAACCGCCGAAGCTTCGTTTGCAGTCCTTCAATGGCGGACCGCATAAGTTCACATTCCCTTCAAACGATTCTGCCCCCGATTTTGACCCAACAAAATTGGGCAAAACCCTAAAGGAATTATTGTACGAAATGTTCAATTTATTGAAGTTTAATCGACAGATTTCATCAGGGATTTCACCGGAGAGATTATTGATACTAAGATTAAGCTCATGAATCGCTTTGAAGTTCGATATGAACTCAGGAAAACCACCGGATAACAAGTTCCCATAAACCCTAATAAAGATCAATCGCTCACAGTGGTTCTCCGATTTGCCTCCGATTAACGATTTGATTCTGTTCAAAAGCAAATCAACATCTGTTGGAACCGTAGAAGCTGTTGAAATTGTGAATGTAAAGGTGAATAAGATGAATTTGAAGGTTGAAGATGAAACCACCATTGATGGAGCTTGATGGAGACTGTGCGAGTGTTGGAGTATGTGAAGATGCTTTTCGAGATCCCATTTCTCCTAATTCCTCCAAACATGAACAATTTGTAGAGAGAGAGAGAGAGAGGAGAGAAGAGAAAGGGTGGCAGTGGTTGTTGTGGTCATGGTGGTGGCGGTGGTGGTTGCACTGGTGGTGGTGGATTACAGGAGCAAAAAGAGAGAGAATAGATAGGGGTGAGGGTGAAGGATGGGGTTTTATTCAATAGACAATGGTATTTTTGTCATTTTATAAAAATTAACAGAAATATCTAACGTCGTTAAGGTTTTGCATTCGAATGGAGACAAAAATAAAACATCAAGGCGCAGATGACAATTTTGAAACAACAGAGATGCAAGTGGTTAAAATGAAAAAACAATAAGAATGTAAATAGTAATTTACTCTAAAAAAACTATAAAAGATAAAAAGAATTGAGGATAAAATTGAAAATATAAAATAATACGAGTTAAATTGTAAAAAATATAAAAATATTAGATTATAAGTAAAAAAGAATAAAGATAAAAACCTTCCAAAAATAAGTACAACACACTAAACTTAAGGTAATAACAATGTTGATAATTAGTAATTTAGTAATATATATAATAAAAGAAATACATTTAATATTCTAAAGGTCTTTGCATTGGATTCAGTTGGCAAATCTTTGATGCTTGACGTGACAACCCCGAATAAATGTCTTCTAGAAGTAATAGAAAAAACAACTTAGTGAAATAATACATGTGTAATATATATGCTTGTATCTTAAACTCAGAATCGTTACACAGATTTAAAATTATGATGATTGTAGTGGCGGAGTTTGAATCACGGTTTAGCGGGGACGAAAGTAAACTATTTTAAGGGTGGCGAACAATATATTTATTAAAAAATTTACACTGCCGGACCGAAAATTTACACTGCCGACCGAAAATTTACACTGCCGAACCGAAAATTTACACTGCCGAGCCAAAAATTAACACTACCGATGGAAAAAAGAGGGGGGCGGGCCCCCCGGCCCTATGAAGCTTCGCTGGTGGATGGTCGGTTAAAAAATATATTATTTTACCAACATGATGTTTTCTTAAACTTATAAAATAATATTTAATAGTCAAAATTCGTAAGAGATGTAGGATGGTTTATTCATTTTTAGAACATAATTATATATTTATATAAATTATTAAATTATTCAGACAAATTATATCATCTTTCGTACTAATATTAGAATAGAATCAAATCTATAGTTATGAAATAATACCTAATCGCTATTAATGTAGGGAATTTATATCGGATCTTTATGTTTGTGTATTGATTTAACTTCTATTAGTACTGATATAAAATAATATAACCTCATTTCATGTATCATTATTATACGTCTATTTGATGTAAACATATAACACGTCTAATAAAACTATGGATATAACACAGTCTAGTAAAATAATAGTTTGGTGATTTCATCAAACCTTATCTATCCTATTGCTGATATTCAAAAAGTATTTGCATTAGGTTTAATATCTATGAGGTTGACATGAGAAAACCAGGCTGAAGTTAGGGTGTGCACTTCGCGAGCTGACCCGGTTAAGACCCGCGAACTGACCCGTGAAAACTGAGACCGACCCGTGTATGGGTTAGCGGTTCCGATCCACAGTTCGGCTTTACTTTTGTAAACGGTTATGGGTCGGTTTCGGTCCAAACCCCGGGTATGAGCTCGGTTTCGGTCCGGCCCGATTACAATTAGACAAAAAAAAAAGTTAGTTTTTGCTTTTTAGATGTTAAATGGGTTGCCTTTGAACATCAAAAATGTAAAAAGTGTTTTACTAGCATATAATAGAAGTTTTCAGATCAATAAACTTTTAGTCGGTTATAGATGAATACTATTGCACGCTACACCTAAATTAGCTTATAAAGGGGTCATGACGACAACTAATGTACGGTTTGTATTTTAATATGGTACCAATTTGTCTATGTTATAATAACGAGTCTAAGAAACAAATCCATTGATTGCTTTCGTTTATAACTTTAAGTTTCATTTTTCTCCCGGCAAAAAGCACGAGCCTAAAAACATTTGCGGTTCGGACCACCATATTATGTTGAACCGACCCGTGTAACTCGGTTCAGTCTGGGCCCGAACCATATGTAAATGATCCGATTCTCGGTTCTTTTATATAAACCACTTATCAGTTTCGGATCAAAGGCAGTTCCGACCCTTTGCTCACCCCTAGTTGAAGTCTTCATGGAAATATTTAAAAAATGACTTGTAAATGATATGCAATAATAGTGGAATATTTAATTTAGTTTTAGATCAATATGGTTGTAAAGACACCTGTTATGGTATTTCCAAATAGGCCACCGCTATTGGACAAAGTAATTAACAATATTTCACTGGCATGTCATATGACGTACGGGCCATTGCCCATTTGGGTTTTATACGACCCGTATGTGCCACTTGTATCAATAGTTTTATAAGGCTCATATGTATGAATCTAGGTGTATTAAAAAATATTCGAATTCGAAACCGAATATTAAATATCTGAAAATTCGAAATTTCGGATATTCGAGATTCGGATTCGGATAGTGATTTTGAGAATTTTCGGATATTTTGGGTATCTGAAATATTTTTATAAAAATTTTAAAAAAGTTAAATATTAATTAAATAGTTCAGATATTTCGGATATTTTAACAAAAACTTCGAATATCTGAAAAAATTTCAATAAAAATTATTATATTTTTATAAATTTTATTAAATAATACAATTTTTTTTAATTCGGATATCCAAACGGATATCAGAATCCGAATCTGAAATTGCAGATATCCGTAATTTTAGATTCCGATTCTGATAGTGAAATCTACTATCCGAAAATTTCGGATATCCGAAATTCAAATATCTAAAATTCTGATACCCGAATTTGAACACTCCGATGTATGATATGTCAGTTGTATTAGTCATTGATGATGACACACTCATACAGTTCGTATAATTGTCATGTGACAATTTTTAAATTACTTTTGTTAATAAACACCATAAACTTTTTAAAATAAAAGTAAAAAAAAATTAATTAAAAGCAGAAGAGTAATATTTATTTATATATAATTGTTTACATGTCTAAAACTTTATGATTATTTGATTAACATTACGACTACCATGTATTAATTAAGTATACATTTGCCGAAGTGATGTGTGCATGCATCTACACAAGATGTCTATAGTGGCTCAAGTACAAAATAAAGGTTTTCATTATTGAATAATCAAATAATTTGTTTGTGTACGCATGTCCCTTCATATATCAAGAAAGTGAATGATGATATTCATCAATCATCACATATCACCAGAAATGTCCAAGCATCATACTCTTGTAAAACTTTCCTACCAATTAAAAAGACTAAGTTTTCTTTTTAACATAACATAAAATTCTTGATGTTCTCTTACATCTATCACTGCGATCACATTTAAGAAAACTTTAATCACGTGATCTTTAATTTTCTCTTTTGATATATGGGTGACAATAGCGTAATCAAGCTCGTGTGTTGTATTTTACACCCAATATATCAACTCCACCATTACTTGAACACCTAAGATAAAAATTATT
The DNA here is from genome assembly GCA_025506505.1 of Flaveria sonorensis. Taxonomy (NCBI): domain Eukaryota; kingdom Viridiplantae; phylum Streptophyta; class Magnoliopsida; order Asterales; family Asteraceae; genus Flaveria; species Flaveria sonorensis. Next base: position 61,904,143 of record CM046424.1, on the reverse strand, counting down.
TTTGTTAAGAACGAATGTGCTTCTCATTTATAAATATATTAAATAAATAGTATAACTTACCGGGGGAAAATGATGACATCTTGTTGGAAGATTCGGTGTAATATTTATACCCAACACCTGTCTAAATTTGAGATATATAAACCCTACAAAAACTAGGGGGAGGAACTCTTGATCACCATGCACCATCAATTAGTGAGACAAATGAGAGGGTGATCGGTACACACTTAATGAGATACTAAAAGGTGATTACTATCCGCTTAGTGAGAAGATGAAAAGATGATCATGACACTAATAATGAGCCAATTGTAACAATGACATCTACTGAGTTTAGAGAGACGTTTTATAATGAACTAACTTTTTGTGGAATGCCAAACAATATATGTAAGATAAATTAGTTGAAATTCATCTAAACCGCTATAATTCTTTGTTTTTACTCTTCGATTTTAAACTCAGAAAATCACCAGAAACCTTTTAGGATAAATATTTCATAAAAAAGTGGACTAGAAGAAGTGTTGTGTTATGTCACGTAAAACGTTAGCAACACTTCTGTAATTCATCCAAATTTTTTTAATAGCCCATGTGTCCTCCGTTTATCCTTTCTTTTTGATATTATCGTAAAACTTTTCACATTGATTTTGTGTAATCATATTATATATTATAATAAATTTAGTTTAAAAATAAAAAAAAAATTATAAATTTATTAATTGATTTTATATATCGTTTTAAAGTTTTTTTGTCATATAAGGTAAAATAATAAACTATTAACAATTTGATAGATATATACATTAAAATATAATATAATATCGCACTTTTTTATTATAATTTGATGTATTATATGGATGCATATTATCAATTTTGAGGTTTTATTCGAATAATTATTTTAATAAAGACGAGAAAGTGATATGTGGCGTCTATGACCGTACTTTTACACAAGTGAAGAAGCCACAAACGAGGAAGAACGAATCGCCACAAGGCTATGAAGTGGTTGTTTGTGTCCAATCTAGTCCGTACTACCATTGGCCATCATTCACCCGCATTACTGAGTGTTTTATCATCAAGAGATCCCTACATAATCTATTCATTACAAATTTACAATGCTTATCATTAGCATCTTTGGTTTTAATATGCATTTAGTGCACACCATCTTGAAAATATGTTTTATAATCATAACTTTGAAATGTAGATTTCGGTATGATGTCATATATTTTGTTGGTGACTAAGATTTGGTTGTTACAAAAGGGAATCTAAATAAGATTTGTTATTGACTAAAATATGCAGATTGCATGATCGTTCGAGACTAATATATGATTCCTAGCTCGAAAACAACGAGGGTCAAGGGGTTCGTGCCACTAGCAAGGTTTGGGCAGGCCCACGAGTGAGAGTCCTGACTGGTAAACGTGTCTTTTATAACTAACAAAATTACTTATCAAAATCAACATACACATCTATACATGACAACCTATTTACCCACAAAACTAATGCATAAAATATTGTATCATTTCATCAAAACAATGTGATAACTCATTATATTAAAACAATGTTCTTGGTCTACACGACACCCTTAAGAGAAACACATATTATTTCTTGGTTTTCTAAATCATTTGATTAAATTTCTAATAACCCATTCTAATACTTTGATTTTAATTTTTTAAAACAAATGAGAGATTATACAAAACATTATTCTTTTAATGTAGCATAATATTTTTGAATTTTAACCGAAGCAAGAAATCATATCAAAATTCTTGTTCATTTTATACAAATATTCATAGATAGCTGACAAATGTCCTGTTTTTCTCTGTGTGATACATGAGCACCACATTAGTTTTTTTTTTTTTTCAATATTTCTCTGTTTTTTCCAGTTTTATGATGTCATCTCAGTTTTTTCCATTTCTCTATTTCCCCGTATTTTTTCAAAATTTTACCGGGTAGCGTATCGGTGAATCCCCATTCACCGGATAGTAGCTCCAGGAAATCAAGGGCGCAGTGTTCTGGGCCAGCCCTGGTTTTTTCGAGGTAACTCCCGAATTCGCCCCGTATCCACTCCGTGCCCCCTTAGAACAAAACAAATATACTACAAATATAACCAATAATATAACAACTCGAGTTTCAAATTTCTACTCGAAAGCGAAAACCGGGTCAAAACCCGAGACCCATATGCGAAGAAGATATTCTCCAACGATCGAGTCAGATCCCACTTCATTGATTATTCTCTCTTTCTCTCTGCACACAAATTTATGCGTTTTCTTCCTTCAGCAACGCAATGGCCACTGATTTCTGGACATCCACACACTAGTAAGATCGATCATCTCATCTCTTCAACTTTTAGGGCTTAATATTATCGTAGTTAACGCCTTCAATAGCTTGATTTGTTACTTTCTACTTCAAACTGATTCAATGAACTGATGATTCTGCTTGAATTCATCGTTTGTGCGTGTGTTTGCAGCAAGCAATTGCTCGACCAAGAAGAAGTGGATGTGGTTGATAACCTTGATAAGGAGAGGGGAATCACGCTTGAAGATTTCAAACTCATCAAGTTGCATATGACCAATTGTACTCTCTCTCTCTCTCTCTCACACAAACACACACGCGCGCGCGCACACGCAATTGTGTCTTCTGTATGAGCTCATATACGGTGTTCGTGTGTAATACTCGGAATTTTCTTCTGGCTGCATGATTATATGGATAGTGAGTGAATATGTTCATCGATCATCGTGTGTTTGATTTGCGGTGAACTCGTAGCTGGATCGTCATTGATTTGCATGATGTTGATTTGATTAACATGTGCGAAATTGCAATTTAAGAAGAGATTATGCATTTACACCTTGAATTTTGTAGGTAGGTATGGCAAAAGCTACATGTTTTGTAGAATTAAAACGGTGAATCATGTAGGATTTTTGTTAGATTTTAACAGCATTCTATGTGGAAGTGTATTAGAAGGAAATCATGTCATTTGTGTTGATGATTTTAGGTAGTAGTTTTTTCATACTTTGACTGAAAGTTCAAATTATGATATTTATAATAGAAGATATATTCTAACTACTTAGCACCAGGAGTCAAACCTTATGAAGCTGAAATCAATCCAATACTAGTTGATATCAAGTCAAACTTTTGAATGGATGAGTGCTTTTTGTGCAAGTACATATTGTTCTTAATTAGAATTTGTGGTGCTATAGATAAACCATATTCAGGGGGAAATCGAAGAGTGTGATCCGAGATAGGACCTTAAAGTAATCTGAATTGTTATCCGAGATAGGACCTTAAAGTATCCTGAATAAGATCCAACCTTTGATCTTGTATTTTTTTTTCCTTACAGATATTGTGAGATTGGCTCAAAATGTGAAAGTGAGGCAAAGGTTAGCTTCTATCTTTTGTTATAAAAAAGTAACATATGTTGTTTAACTGTTGATGCTTAGCTGTCAAAGATCTTTATGACTTGTAGTTATTAGACCTTTATGCATCTAACACATTCACTTTTTCATGAGTGCCAGTGATTTGCAATGAGAGCATATATCATATTCCCTCTTTATTCCAAAATGAATTGAACTATATTTTTCTCAGATTTCATAAAGTAAACACAAATTTTATTTAAATCACTGCTTTGCTCAGCAATAGTTGTTACAAAATTGATTGCACTTTGACGTGCATAGTTTTTATACCATTTTCTGGGATAATTTTGACATTTGATTGATAATCAAACATTTCTATTCAACTATGTAGCACTGAGGGGATTTGTGTCACACTTGCATGTTCAATATGTTCATTGATATTTTCCTTTAATTCACTATCCATTTCTCATATCATAAGTTGGTATTTCAGGGTTGTAGCAACTGCTGTGACATACATGAGACGTGCTTATACAAGGTATATCTAAATGTCTACATCAAAGTCTCATATTATAAGTGTTTTCACCAAATCATTTTAGTTTGTCAGATGTTCATGAAATGAATACAATTAACTGAAAATTACACTGATTTTTTTTAACGGCAAAAAATTACACTGATAATACCCTGTTTGTAAAGTGACTTGATATGATGATGTTAACAATATATGGTTTAAACAATCTATTATTATTTGCTTGATGGTAAATATTTGCATTTATTTGGTTTAGGAGAAGTATGACCGAGTACGATCCACGCCTTGTGGCTCCGACATGTTTGTACTTGGCATCAAAAGCGGAAGAAAGCACTGTTCAAGCAAGGCTTCTTGTATTTTACATTAAAAAACTACGTAAAATTCTTTTCCTTAAACTAAGGCATAATCATTTTTCTCAATTATCATGTAGGTTTTGAAAGAGTTATCTTAATTATACTTCACACGTCATATTTGTGCTTGCAGATTCAGATGATAATTACCGATATGAAATCAAAGATATCCTTGAAATGGAAATGAAAATTTTAGAGGCACTAAACTACTATCTAGTTGTGTACCATCCTTATCGTGCATTGTCTCAGTAAGTCTCTTCCAGAATACTATCTAGTTGTCTTCTGTTGATCTGGAAAACTATAAAGAAATTGATTGGCAATATGACAAATAACTGTTTCTGTATTCACTAAAATTTGAAAGCATCAATGCCTCATTGCTTATCTAACCAAGGCATAAGGATATAGAAATGAATATTTCTAAGAGAATCAAATTGGCGAAAATTATAATAATGGTCAAGTCTTTACCAGTTGAATGTACTTGTAAATTGTTTTTTACAATTTTTACTTGAGGTGAATATTGGAAAGGGTTCAAGAATTTTAAGTCGCCATTCTTAAATGACTTGATTATTAATACTAATAAGATCATTTTAGATCACCTTTTTCAAAAAATATTTTGTGTCAATCCAACCCGAGCCAACCCTCCACTATAATTACCTCTCTTGACCCGTTACCCAACTCGACCCACCTTTTTTGCAACCTGTAACTTTACTCATTACTATGTTTGTTTCTCTTAACAGGTTGCTTCAAGACGCTGGCATGAGTGATGCAACTCAAATGACCTGGTAAGATCTCAACCAGTGAACTGTTTACTAACAAATGATTATACCATTTTTGTAATTTCATTATGCACATGTCTAATACCGACATTTTGTATTGTTGTTTAGGGGACTGATTAATGACACCTATAAAATGGATTTAATTCTGATGTACCCACCACATACGATTGCATTAGCATGCATATATGTTGCAAGTATGCTCAAGGATAAGGACAACACAGCTTGGTTTGAACAGCTAAGAGTTGACATGAATATGGTATGTATTCAAACCCAATTTTTGTTAGGATCAACAATTACCTGCACGAAAAATCAAATATGCCATAACCATAATTTAGCAGTGTGTTTAAACTTAGGCTATGGTTAGGATTCTTATTATATCTTTGTAATTTTAGAGGTACGATAGTAAATGATTGACTTAATCTAGATTGTGTTTTATCTTAGCAAATAAAGAAAGAAACTCCATTCCTATTCCTAATACACAACCTCCTAAATCATTTTATTTTAATGATCTAGAAAATCATTGCTATAATATTGTTTTTCTAATCATAATTAACACGTTAATATTTATACAATTGGACAAAAAGTTTGTGGGTTAATCAACCCGGCCCAGTCGGTTTGGCATGTACTGATTTGGCACATTTCAATTCCGGCCCATTTGACCCATTATCCAACCTGGGAATTATGCCACCTCAAGAATGAAATAAAGGGATTTGATAATAGAATTCTATTTCGCAAGCAGCATTCTGGTTTTCTTTTCAGTTATATATATGTATGTATGTATGTATGTATACGTATGTAAGTGTTTGTGTATGGAACTTTTGAAAACAGAGATTATTTATTAATTTGTGATGTTACAGTGTTATTTAGTTGTTCGTTGTTTTTCTTTTCTTTCTTCTGATAGGTGGAGAAAGTTGCAACTGAAATACTAGATTTTTACGACAACCACAAAACAATAACCGATGAGAAAGTAAACGCGGCAATGCAAAAACTTACCACGCGAACATAGGGTAATCTAATATAGGTTAACTTCATATTTATCTGTAACAGTTGTAGAGTAGGATGTGAAATGATCAGTAGATAGATTGGAGATGATCATATTCATATTTGCATCAACTTGCATTGATTGCTGATGTGGATATATATCATCTCCCATCAGATTAGGTTTTCATGTGTTTATATGTTGCTTGTAATTCAATTAGAATTAAACAATGAATGTATCATGTATCATGTACCTTGTATTGAAACAATATGTTAAGAGAAAATTGTTGTCTTGTTTTAAAATGTTTTACAAAACACATTTACTTTTTCTGCTTTTATACTAATCTGTTGAATAACAAAGATTTAAATCGCAATTGGAATATGAAATTCAAGAAATAACATTTGTTAGATAGGAGAATCAGAATGAATTCTGTACATTAGTTTAATTCAAAGGAACTGAAATTTGATAACGAAAACCTCCAAGCGGTGCATCCTACTGTTTGTAGGGTATTAACAGGTTCGATATATATTTTAATAAAAAATTGAATGGTTAATTCAATATGTTCTTATTTTTAATAATTTTCAAAATTTTGTGGGTGATTCTGTGTTATTCTTTTTACTCTTTTAGTACCCATGAGTTTCCTAGTATTGGGGTACTCATGATTCACGAACACCTATTAAAATGTAACATGAAAAGGAATATTGACCATCAATGTTACCATCTTCAATCACCACCATCACAATGCCACCCCCCACCATCACCATCACAATCTAGTGTCTTTAATAGATTTACAAACGAAACATGATTATTCGTTTAATTGTCCGTCCACTGAACATGAAGGTAGAGGGTTTACATACCATAGTTTAATCATGATCCTTAAATATTAGGACCAGATCAATAACAATAACCAAATCAGTAAACTTGAATGAAGTATACAAAAAATAACTTTAAAAAATTGAACAAAATATCACCAAGATAAAGCCTTTAGCCTTTAGGCATTGGTGTTTCAAGAGGGGCTGACATTTTCAAAATGCAAAGGATGTGACAGGAGAAGATATATGTTTGATGCCACATACATTTACCAAGGTGGTGCTTCATCATCAAAATCATCAATTGTGCCTTTTTATACATATTTTGATAACAAAACACAGTTCCATAAAAGTTGGGGGCAATGTTGTTTCGTATGTTCAATATAAACACAAAAAGAATGGTACGGAAATGCCAATTAGTTAGGAGCAGTCAACGGCAGTGACCCTGCTGCTGCTGGAAGTGAGAAGACATGGTCAAGAAATTAGGCTGCAGAGATGGCATTCTGAATCCACCAGATTGAGGAACTCCCATTGTTGAATGTGGAATTGCACTACTGTGAAATCAATCAGAAATTTACCCGTCTCAAGAACATTGCAACATCTTATGACAAAACAGGTAGCAATTTCAGCTCATTTACTAATAAACGGGTCAATTTGGGTTGAGTTTGATCAAACACGCCAAATCAAAGATCTAGCCAAGCTCAAAATTTTGCAAAAATTGTGTTTTTGATGCATACAACCTCCTAGATGTTAAAGCATTGTTGCAATAATATGATTTGTGCAATCACATTTAACACTTTGTTTATTAATAAAATGATAAAAAACGGAGAAATGAAAAGTCTGTGCAGGTTATCGCAGCATAACCAACCCAATACTAAAGAGTTGCATGTTTCGACCCGTTACTCAAGTCATGTAAGATTGTAAGATGTGAAACAATATCATAAATCTTTGTATTGAGAAAAAAATGCAAGTAACTGATATAATACAAATTACCAAGTTAGAAACAATTTTTGTGGGACAGAAGAATGTAACTCATAAAATTTTCATATAATGCAGCATTTGCCCAATAGTACCAAAGAATGTAACTCATAAAATTTTCATATAATGCAGCATTTTCCCAATAGTACCAAGGTGTTGAAATGGTATCTCTCCCAAATGGTAAGTTCAAGTCCCGTTGTGGGCAAAATGGTGTAGATTTAGAGTATGTAGTGGGTGTGTGAGTTTGCCGTTCAAAGAAAAATATAATTCAGCATATGCTATTTAAACTTCAAACCTGAATGCTAATGACAAGGAAGACTCAGGTGATGGAATTCCATGGTGCTCTCGTGGGAGGAGTGACCAGAAAACTAGAGAAAAGAGCAATCATTGTCAAATTTCATACTAAAGATCATATAGGTAGCGATTTACACCTATTTAGGAATTATCCCGGGTATATTTGGTAACTATGAGAACCTGTTAGGAAAACTCACAGGACCCCAGGAATACCTAGCTAACCAGTTATGTTTTAACATGTCAAACACGTCAACCCAAACTCCTAAATCAGGTTATCGAAGGAATTTGGAAAGAAATATAATATGTAATCATCTTGACACACTATTTATAAAAAATAATAAATTTGGAAGAAAAAAATGTTTTGAGTCAACCCAACTTGTTTTGACTTGTACCAAAAAGCTTCCTATTTTAACCCGTACCCAAATTTCCCAGCCCACTCATTTCGACACCTCTTATGAAGCTAATCACTACTTCCTCCTAGAAGCACGGAGAGTGATGTTTTGTTGGGAGATCAAGTGCGATGGAATAGAAATGTACCAGAGCGTTGTGATTCATCCTCATAATCTGAGCAAAACATAAGATCCTGCATGAAAAGGTAAGATTTAGAAAGAAAACAAAGCAGTTATATCAGAAAGACAATTTTAAATACGTCTCTTTGAAAATGTCCCTACAAACTCACCTGTCTTCTGCTTCCAGTCTTTCGGACCATGTCTGCATAAAAGTAGAAAAAGAACATATAAAACTAATTTCTTACAAAAGAAGTTGCGGATTCATGAGTGTGCACACGCGCGTGTGTGTATCAACATGTCCTTCACATGGTCCGGAGAAAAAAAGGTCAAAAAATGATACCAATATTGGAAACACTAGTGTTCACTGCCAGGGTCAAGCCCAAAAAACAATCATCCTTTTTATGGCTGAAATCCCAGAGATTTAACTCAAGATTTGGTTGTGATCCTGTAGAATAAATACAAACCATCGTCATCCTAAAAAAATGGCATATTAGAGGCTAGAATTTTAGCCCATTTACAAAAGGGGGGTCAGTACAAGTTATGGGTTTATTTATATCTTGTTGTTAGTTAAAAAGGAAGCAGGTCCAAAGTCATGCAAAGTGTAATTTTTCAATGCATAAAACCTCTTAGATTGTTTTATCTTACAAGTTATGTTTTTATCTATATCTTGTTAAAAGTGAAACAGTTACCAATACCGACCAACCCACCCATTAGCCACCTCAAAATAGCACAGATGAAACTGGTTTAAATTACTCACCGATGCTGTCCAACGTCAGCTGAAGTGGATCCCCAAGTGGACGAGAAATCCACGTGTTACCCTATAAATTGCAACACGTGAGATGTTTAACAATATTCTTAAATATTAAGACTTGCAACAGATGTGAACAAACACATTACATAGAAAAATGGATGTTGTAAGCACTCCTCTGCGGTTGGCCTCCTTAATGGGTCCCACCAACATAGTTGCTACATCCCGAGGAAACAAAATCATAAGCTGGGAAAATAATGTAGCCTACTGATTGAACAAGCCAGTTAGAAGTGCACATGAGGCAGATTTTATGGAAATCACCTTGATCAAATCAATAGCTTCTAAGCTTGCATTTGGGATCAGGTCAGCAAGATTAGCAGGCATAATCTACAAAGGTAATAGAGAAGAAAATTAAAAGAGAGAGAGAGAGAGACAGACAGGTAGGATTGACTCTCAAAACATGTTTTTGGTCATATTAAGTCATCAATAATTATCAAACAATATTATCACGGTAACAATTTAAATTATGTATGAAAATGATTTAGTATGCATTAAAAATTGACTTTGGGCATCTTTCAACCTCTTTGACTCATTTCAACCTCCAGAGATCACAGAAATATTAAAACAAGACTTACGCCTGAATAACGGATATCCATTAACAGAGCAACATTCCTTGCTTGAGGAAAAAGTGTAAAATCTGGTGTGCCAAGAACACAGCATATCTTGTACAACTGATCTATTTCACTGTCCAAGATAAAAGTAAATATATGTAATCATCTATAATTTTAACATGCAAAAATAGAAGGATAAAAAAACATTGTATACATATACAAAAGAAATGCTTTCAAACAGATAAAAGCTGTTTCCATGAGTTGACTGAAACAGCTGGGATCATTCAGTTATGAAGACAAGTATTTCTAATACTCTTTAATTACCAAAGGAAGAGTATACAGCTATCTGCTTTTGAAAATATGAAGATATATAACAAGGGAAGCCTCATAGTCATAGTAACACATTGGGGTTGAAGAAGAAAGTCACCTTTCACCAGGAAAAATCGGGTAAGAAGTGAAAAGCTCAGCAAGTATTGCGCCAACTGCCCACATATCTGTTATTATATCATGAGGGTGTTTATGTCAATTCATATTTTCATCCAGATCCCATATATACAATGTGAGGAGAGAAAAAAGACATGATTAGTGGGTCCAATTATTTAATATTGGGAGAATGATGGTACCAACAAAATGGTGAAATAAGAAAAGAGAAGAATGATATAAAGAAACACATACCTATGGCAGGAGTGTATGATGAAGATTGTAACAGGACTTCTGGTGCACGGTACCTTGTCATAGAAGACAATATATACTCATAATATAACAGTACAAAAATTTATATCTTCCAAGAAAAAATGGAAAAGAATAAAAAGAACAGTGTAAGTACTCACCAGCGAGTGGAAACATAATCAGTAAAAGGAGGTGAAGATGACACTTCTCTAGCCAGCCCAAAATCAGCAATTTTAATGGTATTGTTGGTCACCAGCAAATTCTCTAAAATAGTAAAGAATATTAAATAATTATTAAGTACAAACATATATCGGCTTTCTGAGAAAGATACAAAGTTAGATAAAGTAGAATTTATACCAGGTTTTAAGTCTCGATGAAAATATTCACTTTTATGCATATGTGCAAGCCCTTGAAGAAGCTGACTCATCAGACCCCTAATCTCTTCCTCTGTGAAAGGTCTTTGCCTCTCTCTTATTATGTGATACAAATTATGTTCCTAAGTACAACATTGAATATAGTATAGTGTTTTAGCTAGCAGCAGAATACTACTTCTAAATGGCCCACAAAATAATAACTTGCATTCTATAAAAGGAAACAGAACAAATTATATAATGTAAACCATATATTTACCAAGCTGTACTAAAGAAAATACCAATTATATAAGATACCATGTATTCGAATATGAAGAACAATTCGTTGTTCTCCCTAACAATCTCCTTCAGCTTTATGATGTTAGGATGATTCAATTTCAGAAGGGCCTGCATTAGGACCAAGAAAGGAGAAGTTAAATTTTAATAATTTCTGTAATTTAAAAGAAGTAGCATCAATAACTTAGGGTCACATAAGAAAGACTAATGAGTAGAAGCATAAAATACCTTAACTTCCCGCAATTGCATACATTCTTCCCAAATATAATACTTCCTCTTCATTTTCTTAACAGCAACCTGTGATAAATATGTCAAGTATGATAAATGTTTTAAGAACCTTGTCTGACCCTTTGAGTAATAAGCTTATATCATTGACAACTATTGTGGAGAGCTAGTTTAATATTGCTATAGACTTAGAAAGTGATTTTCACAAGCTCAGAAAATAGTTTTCTAACCGAACGCTTTGCACTTAAATGCATATATCAAAAGTAATTTGGTGTCAACCTTTAACTTTTTATGTTCAATAGTCATAAAAGGAGAATAGATGTTAAAAACAAAAATAGTTTCTTTAAAAGGGAAAACAATTTTAAAAGAAAACGTCATGCATACCGCAACAGTGCACAAACACATGCCATGCTCAATTAAATATAGTGAGTATAAGTTACATAATATAGACCTGTTACCATTAGCTACAAAATGAAATTTAATCAATGATCGCTTTTTGATAGATTGTATATAAATTTTCAATATCCGGTTTATAGTTTATTAGAGCTTTAAAAGTAACTTCCATAACTGTTCCTTAAGCATAAACAATGTTAGTGACTGTTCAAGCGAAAAGAACTAACAATTTCAGATGTCTCTAGGTTGATGGCCTTATATACAGTTCCACATGTTCCATCTCCAATTTCTGCTATACATTTATATCTGAAAATAATTATTAATCAGAAACCATAAACAAAGAAATGAAGCAATGAAAAAGATATTATTAATAACAATATTCCAATGAGAACTGAAACATCATGTAATTTACCTCTCCATTATTGACACAATAGCAACTAATGGATCAATTTGTCAATGGACCTCCAAAGTCCAAAAAGAGGCTTCTACACTGTTAAAACAGTGTTCGTGGCTCGCTTGCAGATTACCAATAATGATCAAACAGGACTTGTTATTCGATCTGTTGCAGAAACCCCACTTTTCACTATAATTTAGCATCAAGTTGAAAGTAGTCAACATGCTTAAATGCAGCCTCTACAAGCTGCAACCAACAGATTTCATCTAAGAGTCACCATTTTATCTACAATTTGCATAATTCTACTCTAACTTCAGTACATAAGGAATTCAACATGGTTGAAAAGACTAATTCATGTCAATCGAATTTAATCTCCATTTTCTTCATACATCTGTTGTCATCTGCAAAAGCAAAAAAACTGTAACATGTCAGCTGTAAGAACAATCCGTTGAGAAATCTCGATACAAAAAGTCAAAAATCATGGATTGTTTCGTTTCTTCTTCTGTAAACAAATTTATCTTTCAAGTTAAGCAATATCCTTAAGCTTAACCAACTGAATTTCAAGATCTTAAATATCATAACTGTTACAAAAATTCTCAATTATCAGTATCAAATATTGACCTAATATGCACAAAACTCATATCTGCAAAGAATCCCCAATTCAAAAAATCAAATATTGAAAAAATATTAGTAACCTTAAACTAATCATCAAGAAAAATAAACAATATCATCAGATAGATAAACAATTTCATACAATCACCTCCAATAATCAAAATCTCCACACCCAAATACTAAAATCCCATCCCCAAACTACGAACACAGTAGTTTCACCTTCGCCAACAATCTTGGAATTAAAAAAATAAAAAAAAAATCACAAAATCAACAAGAAAAACACACGATTCAAAGACTAAAACCACAAGTAATAAGCACAAAATCTTTTATACCCTAGAATGCAAATGAAATTGAACATGTAATCACTTTGTTTAAAGAACTGGATCGGAAATTTGGGGCAAATGCAAATTGAATTGGAGTGAAAACTCACCATGAACGATAAGCTGAAGATCTTGAAGGATTAAAAGAGATCAACTTTGGGATTGAGATCAGCAATGCAAGAACAAATTCTTTGAGATTACGAGAGAGAATATGGAATGGATTATGGTGTTGGTGTATAAACAGCCAAATCCGCATAAGAAGCGAAGGAGAAGAACCCAAAGAGATATAATAATATTATTCGGGAAGAAAGATACAATTGGGTCTCTTGAACTATAGGTGTGTTGACGAAATTGACACTTTGTTATTAGTTTTTATAGATTTGCCTCTAAACTTATTAAATTGGAGTTTGTTAATTTCGAGCTTTTTTTATTTTAAGGAGTTAAACTTGTCATATGCACAGCACGTGAACCCAGTCAGTCGGTTTTGTAAAGAAAAGCTCTCGGTGTACTTCTGTTAATCATTATATCAACATATTATAGATTTAAACCATCAACCTTTAAATAGAAGGAATACATTTTATTATTTGTGATCGTTGGTTACTAACTTTTGTTATAAGCATTGGTTGACTTGGCATAATGAACCAAATTTTTTGGTAAATTTGAACTTGCTATCTCACGTAATTAAATGATTTGTCAATCAGTTTTTGGGCATGCTGTATTTTAGATGGATAAATTAAATACAATTTTATTTCTTTTTTGAATTTTTCTATTTAAATATAAAATAACATGATTGTGTAGTATTTAAATTCTAGGTAATCAACAAATACTTTTTGAAATTAATTATTATGTAATTCAATTTTAGTAGCCCGAACAATAAACCAATAGTGTAGCAGGTTCCATAATAAGTTCGATCTTTAAAACATTGATCATGAGGATTTATAAAAGCATATCTTTTAGGATTCATGATGCTTTTAGGATAACTACCTTAATAAGAAACAACTTTATTAACTTACTCATTCTCATATCATTGTTTTGATAACTTTACTTTTTAAATGTATAGTAAATGATATGACGACAAAAATAATAATCAATGTTTTTGTGAATAACAATTTTATGTTTAGTTTATCTATATCAAACTCTGAATACAATAGATAAACAACTTTTATATGCTTTTAGTATATCTTATACTTTAAATAATGTAATTATTAATTTACAATGAACCTAAGAAAAAGGTCACTAGTAAACCACAGGTCATTAATCTCTAACATAATGATGTAAAACTCAAAAACATGGTATCGTGCAGTAAAGCAGGAACTGAAACATGAGGGGCAGATTCTACAATCCATCCTAAGTTAAAAGGTCTTTTGGCAATATATGGTTGAGTAATGGATATATATTAAGTAATTAATTAAATATTCATTATTTAATGAGATTAAATATCAACTTTTAAAAAATTCGAAAAATATTTGATTGGTTGTGGGGAAAAGTATTCAACACACTTTTCTCTGAAATTACCAATTTACCCCTTGTTTAAGGTAAATTTACAACTTGAAGGGTTGAGGACCATGGCAACGGCCAACGGCGCAAAGCAAACGCGTTGGCCAAAATTTAAACCAAAAGATCACGAAAATAAACACACCCACAAGTTGTGTATGATGGTATATAATATGTATATACAGACGATGGTGGACGAGATCAATCTTTATTTGTTTTTATGAATTAAGAATACTAAGTTATTGTGTTTAATTCTCATTTTTAGTTTAAGTGCTTAATATGAGATACTCAATGATGTTTAGTTCAAATGGTTTTAAGGTGAAATATTCAATACACGTAAATATGAAGAGGTTTTGTGTTCAAATATCACTCTTAGGAAAGATACTTAGGGTTGAGTCATAGGGTTTTTTTCAGTTGTGGGTTCCTTCTGAGCGGGCTGTGGATGCGGTCTCGGCTAAAAAATGGATAAGTGGACCCAATTAAGATAACACCTACCTCAAAAGCAGTGTCGTACATTTGTCGTTAAAAAATTTATTATCGGTAGGTTGATTATTTTGAAGGAAATTCGATTTTGTAAGTCTTTCTTTGTAATGAAAACGGTAAAGGTAGGTTCTGTTTATTTTTGGTGATGTGTGTTTTGTTTTGAGAGATCTAATGACATGTTAGAATATGTGTTATGGGTGACGTGAAAGGTGATAAAAAGTGTGTCACGTATTAGTTGTTGCAGGGTGCCTTTCACACCTTTGCTTATGTGGTAGGGGATCACGCCCCATCACCACCACAACTACACACTGTCTTACTATGTGTTTTATTATTTTGGTGGTCTATTTGTGCTTGTCACCGGCCTCTAGTTGGTTTTTTTTACCAAAAATAGATTATATTGCGTATTAAACAATTAAAAGTTATTATTAGACGATTTATTAAACTTATTAATATCTTATTAACAAATTATTAGATCAATTAAAACACAACTTATGTTAGACTTGGGGACAAGTTGTTTTCAAATATTCAATAGAGTTAAAGCACATAGTACCAATAAAAACTAAAATAAATACGAGTCGTTTGCTATATAATAATTATGTTAAATTGTGCTTGTATAAAAAATAATACCTTACTCTTTTTAACGATAAAACTCACATGGCCATTAAATTTACTACTAACTTTACAATAATGTTCACGTCATGACTTTAACCCTTTGTCACTTGTTAGAAACATCATAACATCTTGATACCATTAGACTACTTTTCTGCATGAATAATACTTTTGTTAACGCCAATTAGGATACATCCTTATAGTAAATGATATTTTTGTTAATATAGTCTTAGTTTTAGATTAATACTTCTCAAACAACATGACCATTTATGATAGTTGTTGTTAAAAGAGGATAACATGGGTATTAAATTAGTAGATAATATTTTATACTGACAAACTAATCAATATCACTCATAACTTTCAGATTCATTTTCAAATGCAGCCTCATTTGTATAATTATTATATATTCACAATCGATCTTTACTTGATTTTACTCACAATACATTCTCATAGTTTGATGCATTCCTGAATGCCAGGTAGTTTCAAAGCCGCCGCATAACCCACCAACCCATTGTCACAGTCGCCTCAAGCAAGATTTTCTTTCCACTGCCGAATCCACCAACATAACCTTATCGGTCGGATATGTAAAAGGAGGGAGATCAACATCGATCTATTTATCTATAGCTCAACAACATCTGATTACGAGCTCACTTGACCAAACAAGTGTACGTCTGATTCGAGCTCTTTCACACGGCAAACACATAAGAAAGACAGAACATTGATACTTTTATCAAGCAAATGTAGTCTAATAGGGAGGCGATCAATGATAATCCTCTTTGCAACAATTGAATTTGGATCACACATTTCAAACCCAAACAAATTAGAGAGATGGAGTTTCGTGGTAATCTATATATACCATCAACAAAAATGAGAAAACTGCAATTATCTGTGATATAGAATCACGTTGCATCAAATGCGTCACCAAAACATATGTTAATTCATCATACAAATGAAATATTGATATGCGAGGGTTATTACGCGTACAATGAAAAATAAAATGTTAACACAACTTGATTAGTCGTGTAACACACCAACACATTCAGGCATGACTAAGTGTATATCACATCTTAAAATATGATTTTTTTTGGTGATTTTATCTAGAAGTCATGATATGTCCATAATATGAAGGTTTAAAGCTGCAACCTAATATTTGTCTAGGTACTCTTTATCAGTTCTATTTCAAAACGGAACTTTACTTAGTAATATATATTTCTAAATGCCAAAAACTTAATATATTTATTTAGAATACATTTCAAAACTAGTTGGTTTGACATAAAATGTGAACCGGTAAACATGAATTAAAGTTAGCCTTTATTGATCCATTTTACATGAGTTTTTTTCCAAAATGATCTAGTTGAGAAAGTTATTACCAAAATGATGTAGTTAGAAAATTATTTATCAAATAATGTAGTTTTAAAACTTTATTGATTCTCTCATTTATATTCATTGGCTACTTTACCAAAAATTTCCTTAATATTTTTTATTCCTCTAAGGATGATATCTTTAATTTTTAGAAGTGTTTATTAAATAGAACTATTTTATTTTTCATGAAATATTTTTTAATTTATTTTTAAAATATAAAAAATTAAGTGTTTAATTATTATATATATAAGCTATGTCGGTTGCGTAGTAACTACTTTTTCAATGTTTTTTGAATTTTTTTTGCTTAACTACGTTTATAAACGAACAAATTAACATTGGTTCTTTTAACACATCTTCTAATGTTAAATCCTATTCCTTTTTGTTTCTAGCTTTTAAACATTACTGTGAGGTGCATTTAAACAAAGAAGATCAAGTCATATGCATATGAATAAAACATAATGTCTTTATTTTAACAATTTTTTTGGTTTTCAGACATTTAGATTACGTTTTCATATTGCCTTTATTACTATTTTTGAAATGAAATGGGTTCAACAATAAATAAGGATATAGATGTATTTAAATTCATTCTTTTTCACATATTATTTTATTTACTTGTTTTAAGTGTTTCTATAAAATAACACGAGTCTGAATAATCAACTCTTAGTTTGATTTTCACAAAGAACTTAATTTATAAGCAATCTATTACAAATGTATAAGCTTATCTTGATGATATAATGTATCAAACTTATGTTGCGTTTTATTCTATTGGTCTATTATCATTATTAACCGAACATAAATATATTCAAAATTTACAGATCATAATACAAGCTGTGTAAACTTTTGTATATATTATAAAATTATACAAAAACTATTACACAAACTTGTATATTACACGGGTTTATAACCTAGTATATAAATATAAAATATTTTCAAAAATCATTTTTTAAAGACTCTAAAATAAACTGAAAAAAATATAAATGATAAACATTCAATCTGAAAATTAAATATATCATCCAAAGAGAATTAAAAACATTAAAAAAACCTTTAGTAAAGTAGCCAATGAAAACAGATGAGTGAATCAATAAAATTCAAAATTACACTATTTTAGTAAATAATTTTCTAACTACATTATTTTAATAAATAATTTTTTCATCTACATCATTTTGGGAAAAAACTCTATTTTATGTAGAGTTGTTTTGAAAAGACCTAATAGAATAAGGTAGCATGGCTCATACCGTATACTAATCCAACGCTAAGCATAAGAATCAATACTATATAGGTTAGATTTATACGAAAATTTGGAATGTTGAAAAGAAACGTTGACCAATTCCAATAGGATTTGCTTGCACAGTTGTATAAACCATTAAACATTTTGTATATTATTATCATTTTGTAGCACATACTGTTCAAATTAACAACCACTGCCTTTCATTTTGTCATGTTTGTAATTTGAGGGAATTTAACATTTCCGTCTAATTCTCTAAACCTTATCGTATTTAGTGGCTCACTATCAATCCTCATCCTTTTCTTTGGTATCTTATGAGCAATAAAAACAATAAAAAATACTATTTAATTAAATAGACATAAAAATAAAAATATTTTTTTAAAGATAACTAAATTTTAAAGATTAAAATAAATTTTAGTTAAAATTGTAGGAATGACAAGTATATTTGTCAAATATTTTTAATCTATATATAATACTAAAAAGTAACTTAGGGGGACACTTGGCATATTTCTAGGCCCCCTAATTTTACTTTTCCACCTCTCTCTCCTCTTAACTAATTACCTAAATTAAAAAATATTAAATAATGTTAATTCTTTTTTAGATTAATTTTTTTAATAAATTAAGAAAGATGTCTTTTTATTAATGTTATTTTTAGAAAATAATTTTGATACAATTAATAAAATTTTCTAAAAGATCTAACTTTTTTTTAAATATTTAAAATTGGTATTTTTAAAAAGTAATTTTTTTATAAACTAAAAACAATTAAAATTAGGAGTTATAATTAAAAAAAATTAAAAATAACATTTTTAGTATGGTTTGTTTTGAAAAAAATGTTTAACTTTTTATGAAAGAATGTTTAAAAACAAAAGTTTAAAAATGATATCGTTATTTTATTACTTATAGTTATTACTCATATGTAATTTTAATCATATCTTATTTTAGATTATCATTTTATACTTCATAAAATTTTATTATATTTAATATTTTATTTTTTCAACCCATATAATACACGGGTTTACTAAAGTTAGTATTAAATAAATAATAATCAACAACTAATAAGAGATATTATGAACATTTATAGCTCGATCCAACCCGATTCAATACTATATCTCTATATTTGATTACTGGGTCAAAATAATTTGAAATTGATCTAATTATTGCACATAACTTTCAGTGTATATTATTCAAATCTTAATTTCTTCATACTAATATCCTCACACCCACTCAATATCTAACTCACGATTTGATCCGTCAAAAGTATTCATTTTAAGTCGAAAAGAAGACAGTTTTATTTGACTGTATATTTCGCTATGACAATAAACAAAAGTTTAGGTCAATCTCTGTAAAGTGTCGATTTATACTTGAAAGAGCCTATTTTTATGCATGATCAACTTTATGACATCTTGTCACAAGTTAAGAGTAAAGATAGATTGAAACTTTTAGTTTAGATAATAAGTGTAAACCTACTAATGTTATTATAAATGTAGTTTACAATGATGTTTTTGCTCATTTGTGACCTTATAATCCAAAGTTATTATGTCTTATTTAATATATAACACACTTGATTTATTTTTATTTTTATGTTATTTAATAATTAACTCTTTACACTATGTGTAATACACGGGTAACTAAAGCTAATATTTTATAGAGTAAAACTAAAGAATAATAATGAAACAGTTCGGACACCTTAAATCCATAAATTTATGAATAAAGAAATAAAAGAGAAAAAAATATGTGTAACTCAAACCGACTCAGATAATATAACTGTATTTATATAATCTAAAATATACTTATCTTATTACATAAAAATTATAATACTTATATAAATGATAGGATCACTAGCCTACTCAAGGTAAGCTTAGACATAAGCTACTTTAGTAAATGAACTTTAATTTCATTTAAAATTTTTAACTTCATTTAAAATTATCTTAATTTGAGCTGGTTTTAGTGGGTTGATCTTAGTACACGAGTTAATCTTAAACGCTTGCAAGCAATGCTACGAGTTAATCTCTCATATCTTTACTAATAAATACAATATATATGATAAATTTGTTGCAAAAGATGAATGCCAATGAATCAGATTCAAGTTTCAGAACAAACACATAACAAATTAACCATATTATAAAACACAAGTCATGCACATCAACAAAGTTACAAGTCCAACATTTGAACGTACTATGGCTCGACAATAATTTTACCAGTAGCATGCCCATCAATGCTCTTGGCCCAAGCCTCTTCAGCCTTGCTTAAAGGATGTTTAGAGTCGATAACAGTTTTAAGTTTACCTTCCTTCACCAACCCAACCAAGTACTCCAGGTTCTTAGCTTTTGGAAACAGAAGAACCGGGACCAATTCTTTTCGAGCAGGTGACTTTCTTCACAACAGCGGTCCAAATGGCGCTCGCGCCCGGGGTTATGTCCATGACCTTCCCATTCGGGCCAAGATTCGGCTCGAAAGTAGACCAAGGAATAGGAGTGGCGCAATGGATCACCACGTCGTATTTCTTATCTGATGGGCTTTTCAGAGCTGCACCTTCTGGGGTTTTGTAGTCAATAACCTCGTCAGCACCTAGGCTTTTGACGAGGTCTATGTTGCGTTCCCCACAAGTGGCGGTGACGTGGGTGTTAGCTAGCTTTGCCAGTTGGACCGCGTATTGGCCTACGCCGCCTGAAGCAGCGGTGATGAGGACGTTGGTGGGTGGGCTGGTTTTGTCAAGGGTGATACCACCGTGATAGGTAAGGGCTTGGAGTGCTGTAAGGCCAGCTACAGGTAGCCCAGCACCTTCAGCTGCTGATACCCCGGGTGGTCTTGAAACGGTTAGTTTTTCACTACTCACAGCGTACTCGGATAGTCCTCCACCCTTCTGTGGGTTTTTGTTAGTTAATAAACAATTATGAAAAAATTATACAGTAATATTGAGTCAGCAAGATACTAATAATCAGAGGTAGAGGTCGCAAAACAGGTGGGTTGAGGAATGGGTCAAAACGGGTAAATTTTGAAAATTTCTAAAATTTCCCTAAAAATAATTAGTGTGTGAAATATGATTACTAAAAATATCTCCATATAAAAGATTTAAGAAGCAATATGTATATAAAACAAAATCTGGGAGCCATTTGAACAGTTCTACTCATTCAACCGACCATTTCCTGTTTGGCTATGCCTTTTAATTTGGCCAATACTGACCCATTAGAGATAATATATAACACGAATTGACCCATTCATAAATAAAATAGGTACAGAAGTAACTTACAAAAACATTAAGCATGGACACAACTTTATCACCAGATTTGAACTTATTCACTCCAGGTCCAACATCTATCACCTCCCCTGCTACATCAATGGCTGTTGCAACAAAAAATAAAGGGATTCATGAATTCAGAAGCAATATGTGCAGGGATATAAGGCACCATATGAACAAAAAATGTATGATTTCTTTACACACCTGGTATCCAAGGGAATTTGGGTGGGAAAAGAGGGCGCAACATGCCTTTCTGTATCTTCCAATCGACTGGATTTATGCTAGTTGCCTCGAGTTTTAACAGAAGTTCGCCTTTACCCGGCTTAGGAATAGGAACTTCAACATGCTATACAAAAGAAAAAGGCATGTGGAATTTTGTTATGGCATATACTAAATATTAAGTTGCATCATGGGTGTTCATAAACCGCTGAAACCAACCAAACTACCCAAACTGAAACAAGTCGGCCGGCCGTGAAATCCAAATCAGTTGTAAAACTTTTAATGTTTATATATATTTATATATTTTATTTTGGAATATGTATTGTTATCATCTCAAAAGTTTTAATATAAAATGAACGATTTTGAAAGGAAAACATAAAAAAAAAAAAATAATTCAAACAAGCAAAACCGAATAGTTAAACTGTCAACCCCGTAAAACCATTCTATCCGGTCAACCCACCTAACCAACCGGTTCGATTTGTTGTTCCTCAAAATCATAGTTAGCACTTCTGCCCAGAACTTTTTGTCAAAACCGGCTAAATCAGACCATGAACACCCCTAAATTGCTAGTAAGAAACTTGTCATCAAAATCCATCTCATATGCTTACTCTGTCAAAGGAGCCGATTTTCTCAGCTAATATCAACTTAGTAATTGTATCTGAGAGCTTACATCTAAAAGTATCCCTACAATCGATCCAATAAACATAGCCCGCGAGATCACAATCTTCATTAGGCATTTATAATCAATAAAAAGACTTAAAGGTTAAAACCATCTCAAACACAATTTAACTCCCCCTTCCTCTCTAGGGTTTCATAATCAATAAAAAACAACAATTTACAACAAAAGTTCACATCGAATTCGTTGATAAATCGAACAAAAACACAACTCAATTCACCTTAATCAAAATCCATATGCTCACAAACCTAACTTTTGACACATTCATAACCATCTAAAGCAACAAAACAACTTTCCCTTCCATCTAGGGTTTTATAATCATTAATCAATCAGCAGCTAAACACACAGTCTCAAACAGTATACAATAACCACAATCTACTCACATAAACTCAAACGAACTGATCATCAAACATACATTAGGTATAACAGAAAGAACACAAGAATTACACCTTAAGAGCAGCAGCTCCTCCTCCATATGAATCATACTGAAGTGCGTGCATAAGCTTATTATCCTTCATGATTGATGATTTCTAAGGTACAGATAGATTAAAGGATTAAGATAAATAATAATAATAATGGCATTGTGTGAAGAGAAAGCGTAAACGGTGTGAGCATCGTCGTCCACGTTACATCGTGATGTATAAAAGCGTAGATGGTACTGTTAACTACTAGTGTTTGTTCCAATTTTGACGTGACCGACATACGTCCACCAGAATATATAGATTTGGAATGTCTGAATGGATTATGTTTATTAATTTAGTTTATTTGTTTTCGAAAGGTGTTTGAACTTTGAAACATGTTTTTAGAAACCGTCAAAAAAAGTTTCAATGATGGCCAATGTTCTTTTTAAAGTTAATTATTATCCTTCATGATTGATGATTTCTAAGGTCCAGATAGATTAAAGGATTGAAATAAATAATAATAATAATAATATAATGGCTTTGTGCGAAGAGAAAGTGTAAATGGTGTGAGCATCGTCGTCGACGTTACATTGTGATGTATAAGGCGTAGATGGTACTGTTTACTACTAGTGTTTGTTTCAACTTTGACGTGACCGACTTACGTCCACCAGAATATTATAGATTTTGGAATGTCTGAATGGATTTATGTTTATTAATTTAGTTTATTTGTTTTGTAAAGGTTGTTTGAACTTTGAAACATGCTTTTATTAGAAACCATCAAAAAAGGTTTCAATGATGGCCAATGTTTTTTTTAAAGTTAATATTATCTTCATGATTGATGATTTCTAAGGTATAGATAGATTAAAGGATTGAGATAAATAATAATAATAATGGCGTTGTGTGAAGAGAAAATGTAAACGGTGTGAGCATCATGGTCAACGTTACTTTAACTACTAGTGTTTGTTCCAAATTCGACGTGACCGACTTACGTCCACCAGAATATTATAGATTAATAATTAATAATATTTTGGAATGTCTGAATGGATTTATGTTTATTATAGTTTATTTGTTTTCAAAAGGTTGTTTGAACTTTGAAACATGCTTTTAGAAACCGTCAAAAAAGGTTTCAATGAAGGCCAATGTTTTTTAAAGTTAATTATTATCCTCCATAATTGATGATTTCTAAGGTACATATAGATTAAAGGATTGAGATAAATAATAATAATAATAATAATAATAATAATAATAATAATATAATAATAATAATAATAATAATATAATGGCGTTGCGTGAAAATAAAGTGTAAACGGTGTGAGCATCGTCGTGGACGTTACATGTGATGTATAAAAGCGTAGATGGTACTGTTAACTACTAGTGTTTGTTCCAACTTTGACTTAACCGACTTACGTCCACCAGAATATTATAGATTAATAATATTTTGGAATGTTTGAATGGATTTATGTTTATTAGTTTAGTTTATTTGTTTTCGAAAGGTGTTTGAACTTTGAAACATGCTTTTAGAAATCGTCAGAAAAGGTTTCAATGATGATCAATGTTCTTTTAAAGTTAATTATATGAAAGGTACCTGTAGTTAGATCTGTTTTCACTTTTGGTCTACAAGGTCGGTCCACATATTGACAAAAGTAACACCATCGGTCCCCAGCTTGGATGACGTTAAAAATCCGCATGTAAAATGATCAAATTACGCTTCACTGTTAAATATATAAAATAGTTAACTTAAATTAACTAAATTAAAAATACACAATCAACCCCCCCCCCCCATCCCTTTACTTCTTCTTCCTCCTCCTCCTATCGCAGCCATCATCGGTTCCCCACAACCATCGTCGGCGGCCTTACCCTTCACAATCACTTACCCTTAACCAGCCAGCACCACCAGTTAACCAGACCACCACACTAATCTGCAGCCTCCCCATTGAGTCGAGACTCGATCAAAAACAAGTTATTATATCGGTCTTAGCTACCTCTATTATGTAAGGGTAAGTAAGGTCGTCTCCACAAGAAATATATGGAAGTATTAACAGTATGACTTAATTAACTTAAAGACACGAACTTTATAATTAAAGATTGAAACTTTGAATG
Source organism: Flaveria sonorensis (assembly GCA_025506505.1). Lineage (NCBI taxonomy): Eukaryota > Viridiplantae > Streptophyta > Magnoliopsida > Asterales > Asteraceae > Flaveria > Flaveria sonorensis. The sequence goes on along the minus strand of CM046424.1, from coordinate 61,879,170 downwards.
AATTACTAAACACAATTGCATAAAGCAAGAATCTTTTAAACTAATTTAACTAAATAATAAAAAACAATCACTTTCGGGTTTCAAGTTCTACAAGATCAATGGGTTATCAATTATACTTTAGGGTTGCATAACACAACTCAACATCTTAGCTTTTGATTGAAGTGATAAACAAGGAACAATCTTTTAAGACTCGTTCAGTCATAAAGTTACCAATTCATCTATATCAAGTTATCTACTTGTCTCAATGAGCTAATGATGCAAGAAAACCGAAAACTGACAATAAAGAAAATACTTTCTTAAAACAAATTGTTTAACTCAATTAAAATCTTTAATTACATTTAATCACAAGGTATTCAACATAAAAAAACCCTAATCATGACTAACCATCTCACTTGGCAAGAACTATCCACCTGAAAGCAATCACGAACGAACTAGCCACTCATGATCTTCATTGAATCTTCAATCATGTTTGATGATGATGATAGATGCTTTGAGATGAATGTAAAGGCCTGGAATCATCACAAATCGGCTTAGAATCGTCAAGAATTGAGCTTGGAAAGTTTTTCTTCGAATTAGGGTTGGATTGTGTCTAAATAACCTGAAGATCCACAAAATCCGGAAAGTTGTTCAGCAACGGCGTATGATACGTCCAGGGTCGGCGTATCATAATTTCCTACGCCCAACTTTCTGTTATTTTTCAAATACGCTCAATGATACGCCGCCCATACGTATACGCCGACCGACGTATTATACGACCATACCTGGCGTATCATACGCCGGTATGGCCTTCAATTGTGCATTTTTGTAACTTTTGATATTTACATCTTCAGTCCTTGTAGTAGTGTTTTGCTTCCTTTCTTCCAAAACAAGCCTCCTTTAGCTCCAAACACCTATAAATCAAAACACAAACAATTTGAAACTATTTATCATATTCATGATGTAAAATCGCACATTTAGATCAATTAAACACTGAATTAATGACTCGTGATCACCCATCCCCTCGTCTTTGGCCCCCCTCCCAATCATCTTCTATCATGTTCATCCACTCTTTACCGTTGTGCAAGACGACCATCGCAACCTCCGGCAACAGCCGCAACACCACCAATGGAACATCCTTTATCAATAGTGCCACTCATCAAATCAGTCATCCCTTCAGGATCTTAATCGGACACCCATCAACGAAGACCTCCACGTCATCAATTGGTTTAGCCGACGCTTGGGGAGATCGGGTTCAACTGCCACTTCAACTGCAATTGCACTTCCGTGGTTTTCCATATGGTGGTTTTTGATTTACATCTTCGTCTATTTGTCGACCATCGATTCTAGTTCATTATTAGTTTTCTAGTTAAAACGGTCCTGTTGGTCGATGTTTGATTTGTGATGGGTAGTCGTTGGAGTTGTTGTTGTCATCAGAGTTGTGCCTCAGTACTTAAGGAAGAAGAAGAATGCTTTTAGAGTGGGGTGGGGCGGGTAGGGGCAGGGTTATGAGATGGTTGACGGAGGAGATGGTGGTTGCGAAGGTTATGGTATCATCAAATGAGAGTAATAGTGGAGATTGTGATGGTAATGGGTGGTGATGTCGGTGGTAATTGCAGTGGTGGTGGGTCTGTGATTTAGAAAATAAGGAGATGGGGTTATGGAGGTGGTGGGCCCCACATGATATGTTTTTAAATACAAATAAATTAATTTATTTTATTTTTTGTTCAAAGTTATTTTGGTCATTTAGATAAAATTAACTGAAAAGTTAATGGCCCATCCAAGCTGAGGACCAATTGTGTTAGTTTTGTCAAATCTGTGGACCGGTCTTATAGTTTTTCAACCCGGGGACCGAAAGTGAAAACAAACTAACCATAAGGACCTTTTATGTAATTAACTCTTCGTTTAGTTTTTTAGGAGTGGATTAGTGAGATGGAGTTTTGAGGATATTCAAAATGAATGAATAATAGACGGAATAGAAATATAACGAGTCATTACGAGAGAATGAATAAAATATGTTTGGTTGGTTGATAGAATGAAACCATTATTTTTATTATTTTTTCATTTTATTACACTTTCGCTCTTGTTCCCCCACCACGTCACAGGACCATTGTAATCATTTCTTTCTTTTTTTCTGTAAATGACATAAAATAATGATTTATTCGATCTTAAAAAATAAAAAAACATGACAATGAATGATAATGATCTATTTTTTTCTTCTTTTTTTTTTTGTCTATTTCATTTTCGCATGCCAAAAGTATCTTTATTTTTAAGAACATAGCCCCGTTTGGTTCACAGAATTTTCTGAAATTAAAATTAAAATGAAAACAAATTGAAATTTTTTTCCTCAAATCAGTTTGATTGGTCATCAGATGGTCGGAATGAAATTTTTGCCATATTCATGAAATCACTTTCCTTTCGATTTATTCATAGAATCTTCACAATCCAATGTAGATTTAAAATTAACATTTCATTCCACCTCAAAAATTTCCAACAAACATATTATCAATTTTAATAAGATTTTCATTCAATTCAATTTCAATTTATTCTATTTCCAAAGCTTATAGTACATTGGTTGTCTTTAAACAATAAAATGATTGTCTATACTATATCTATTACTACTCTACAGTAGAGTTGCACAAATCGGGTTTGGGCCGGACCCGGGCCCGGGTACAAAACCGGGTTTGGGCCCAACCGGGTTTTTGTACCCGGGTATTGGTGAACCCGGGTACGAACCCGGGTCGGGTTCAGCGAGATACAAACCCTACCCGGTATACCCGGGTAGGGTCGGGTCGGGTTCGGTTCGGGTATGAAACCGGGTTCAACCGGGTTTTTGCCTTTTTTTTTTTTTTTTTTTTTTTTTCTTTTCTTGTGTGTGTGTCGAACACCGGGTCGTATGTTTTTTTTCTTATATTTTCTTTCCTTTTTTTTCTTTTTATTTTCTTTTCCTAACCGGGTTCACTTGAATGACAAAAATTTAAAAACTTAATATATAAATATATACAAATCTTGAGCAGAAAATGTTACACTTATAATATACAAATATTAAATACTTTTATATAAAACATTTGAATGACAAAGAAATTTAAAAAGAACATGAAAGACATATAATATTAAAACAACTTAAAATAACAATATCGTCTAATTTTATCTACTACGAGATGCTTGATCAAATGCTAATTCTTCATCGGATATGCCAGAAGATACTCCGTCTTCTACCTCTTCATCATGTACTTTAGCTTCGAGTGTAATCTCGTCTTCGAGGCTTGTTTGGTCTTGTATACGATCCGTTGCGTCTAAGTGATCCTTTAAACAAATGCACATCTCCACTGCTTCCGGAGTTAGTCTTGTTCTTCGTAATGATATTACCCTGCCACTAAGAGAAAAAGCAGATTCCGAAGCTACCGTAGAAGCTTGGACGCTTAGTAAATCACGGGCCATAGCAGAAAGAATCGGAAATTGAGATTCTTTTCCTTTCCACCAAGCCAAAATATCGAATGCACGATAATCTTCGGTAGTCATAGTGGAAATAAAATCCGTTCCACTATATCTACCGAGCTCACTTGTTGGGGTGTTACCTCTTTGACGTTTAGCCGTCACATCCCGAACAACATTCAACATAGTCAAAACAGGGTCTTTAAACGAGGTACTAGCACTTGAGGTTGATCCGCTTGGCATGGTTATGTTTACGTTAGGCCCATATCTATTTAATAAAAATTATAAATTGTTTTCAAACTATGATTAAAATTTTCTTTTGCCTCGTTTGAAAATCAGGGTTTTCGTCATGCATATCCAAATTGTCATTTATCTCATCTATCAAACATTCAACCCCCGCAACATTTAGAAACGGATTTAAAGCGGCGGCACACGTAAAAACGGGTGGTAAGTCCTTAAAATATTTTTTAAACTTTTCTTTCATTGGTTCTATCATTTGATTAAACATATTATTTTTATTTTGAAAATTTTAAAATTCAAAGACATAAAATATAGTTCTTGAAGCACCGAATAACTAGTGGAATAATAAACTCCCGATAATTTTGTTGTTGAGTTTTTAAAAACCTCAAGAAACTCGGATAGACGTTGAAGATTCTCCCCAACCCGCATCCGGAAATGGGTCGGCTTCACCATTATCCGAAAGACTATTATGAAAAGCTTTCAAAGTGCCTTTTGTTTTAAAGCACATTCAAAACATGTGACAAGTCGAATTCCACCGAGTAGGTACATCCCAATTAGGACCTAAAAATCTAGAGTGCGTATCCTTACAAAGTTGTTTATAATTGATATCTTCTTCTACTTTTTTTAAAAACGTCATGTAACATAAATCGAAAAGATGTAATAAAGTTATTAACATATTGCCCGGATAGTCCGTCTTGCACTACTAAATTAATAATATGTGCAACACAACGAGTATGGAAAAAATCACCGTTTGCAATCGGAAGATATTTTAATTTTAATTTTTCAACCGCGGTTGTGTTGTTAGAGGCGTTATCAAATGCAATTGAAAAAAGTTTATTTTCTAATTTAAAAGTACTTATTACATTATCTAAAAAGTAAAACAAAAATTCTCCGGTGTGTGGATGCGGAAAAAGATCAAATGCAATCGTACGTTTCATCAATTGCCATGAATTGGGATCCACCCAATGAGCGGTGACGCAAAGGTACGATTCGGGTAAACCGTGTGGAGCCGACCAAACGTCACTAGTTAAGTTTACACGGTATTTAAATTTTCAAATAATACAATTAAATCATTTTTTGCTTGTTTCCATAATTTTAAACAATAACGTCTAAGTGTAGTACGACTTACGTGAGTGTAACGAGGTTGAAGCGTCTCTCGAATTAAGTTGGTCAACCGAGGATTGTCGAAGTGACTAAAAGGCAAAGCTTCTTGAATCACGAACTTCGCCATTCGATCTCGAACCGTATTAACATCGTAATTAAAGATTCCACCGTCTCCACCCAATTGTGTTTGTTGCGAATCCGGATTACTTTTCAACGACTTACAAAACTTCTTGCTAATGTGTTTGTTTAAAGTCGTGTTAGAATCTTTAGCAAGCAAAGCTCCACAAAACTTGCAACGAGCCTTTACAGACCCGTCACTCAACTCAACCATATCCCAATTGCACCAAACATCCATGTTACGATTGTGTGCAAGAACACGAACGACGGTTGGAGCGTTGGACGAACCTTGACCAACGGAAGATTGTGAGTGAGCCATATCAAGATTGAAGAGAGTGAAAGTGTAAAACGAGAGAGTGAACGTGTAAAACGAGAGTAAACGAGAGTATTTTTTGCGTTTTTTGCGTATGTTTTTGCGTTTGAGACTTGGGTACTAAACCATATCAACCCACACCTATTTATACTAACTTAAGCTAAAAGTGACAAAAAACGGTCACAAATCGATCCCAACGGCTATATAGCCGTTAAAAACGGCCACTTTAAAAAAAAAAAAAAAACGGTCGAAACGGGTACAACCCGGTTCAACGGTTCCGGGTGGGTCGGGTCGGTCGGTTCGGGTTCTAAGAAATTCTAGAAAATCATACCCGGTTCCAACCCTACGGTTTTTTTTCGGGTCCAACCCGGGTATGCATATACCGGGTCGTACCCGTACCCGGTCCGGGTGGGTCCACGGGTCGGGTCCGAACCCGGTTTTTATGCCCACCTCTAATCTAAGTCTATACTTTGATCCGGTCCACATTAGATGGGACCGTGGGACGATTATATCAGGCCCAGTAGATAAAGGGTAATGTTGTATCAAGATTCCAGTCCACTATACTCATGAGTCATGGAGATGACCACATTTAAAAAAAAATGGGTGGAAATAAAGGAATGGACTTGTTATGACTAAGAGCCATGAGAATAGGCCCACGCCCCCTCCACTAAACTTGTTTTTCAGGTTAGCATAGTTATAATTGGTGTTATGGAACGTTTGTTTGTCATTACATTAAAAAAAATAAAATGTAATTATATCGTACACTAGGTTAGTATCTCGTGTATTACATCATTGAATAAAATAAATATTAAATACTTAATAAGATTTTTATGAATTATAAAACAATGCTTAAGATAAAATGATTATAATTACGTATAAATAACTATTGTAAGTAAATAAAATGAATGTATTTTTCGTAAAACTTTTTTTATAAAAAATTTGGTTTTTAATATTTTGTTTTAAGAAAAAAAACTTCTTAAAAATGTTTATTGTATTCTGTATTTACAAAACTTTATTTCTAAAAAGTGGGTTTTTAATAAGAATAGGTTTTTACTTTATTAAATTATAACTTTTTTTAATTGAAAATGATATAATAATATTATTAGTATTCAATATTATTATTTATAATTGAGATAAATGATAAGTTAGTACGTATGATGGCTTACAATTGTATCACGTTCTATTTAGTTTTTCTTGATTATAGATAGATAGATAAGCTAGAAAACCATTATTAAACAGATTATAGTTAGCAATAAACACAAAAGAGTTACAATAAGATATTTATTTTAATATAATATATGTTAAAATTATATATAGTAATAGTTCAATAAATAAAAACTATATTTTTTTAAAGCTCTATCTAAATAGTTTCAATTTAAAATTCGTTTAAGATTATAGTTTTATTTTTTTTAAAAGGCCGATTAAAAATTTGTGTTCTATAAGGTTTAGTGTTTTAGAAAATTTTATTTATTATTTTATTTTAATAAAATGTTGGGATTTTTAAACTTTCTTAATAAAATATACTTTAAAAGGATAACTGATTTAAAAAATCTAGATGAGATAAATATATCAATAATTAAAATTAATTTTTAATAAGAGAGAGAAACTAGTTTGAGTGTTTGAATTTTATAATACCCTTTTGGAGGGAAAAAATAATAATATATATATATAATATATATATATATATATATATATATATATATATATATATATATAATACTAAAAAAGTAATTTAAGGGACACTTGGCTATTTCTAGGCCCCATAAGTTTATTTTTCTCGAATCTCTCTCCTCTTAAATAATTACCTAAATTAAGAAATATTAATAATTTTAATCTATTTTAGATTAATTTTTTTAATAAAATTAAGAAAGTTGTCTTTTTATTAATGTTGTTTTTAAAAAAATAATTCTTTATACAATTAATTTTTTTTTAAAACATTTAACTTTTTTAAAATATAAAATATTTTAAAATGGTATTTTAAAAAATTATTTTTATAAACTAAAAATATAAAATTAAGAGTTATAATAAAAAGTTTAAAAAATAACATTTAATACACTTTTTTTGAAAAAAAAGTTTAAAAATAAAAAAATTTATAAAATTGATATCGTTATTTTATTACTTATAGTTGTTACTTATAGTGTAATTTTAATCATATCGTTATTTTAAGATTATCATTTTATACTTTATAATTTTTTATTATATTTAATATATTTATTTTTTCAACCCGTATAAATACACTGGTTTACTAAAGTTAGGATTAAATAATAGTAACAAAAAACTAATAAGAGATATATGAACATTTATAGTCAGATTCAACCCGATTCAATAGATATCTCTATATTTAATACAGGGTCAAAATAATTCAGAAATTGATCTAAATTATTACGCTTAACTTTTCAATGTATATTATTCAATCTTAATTTCTTCATACTAATATCTCACTCCCACTCAATATCTAGGTCAATATTTGACCTGTCAAAAGTATTCATTTTAAGTCAAAAGAAGACAGTTTTTTACTGTATATTTCACTATGACAATAAAAAAGTAAGGTCAATCTCTGTTAGTGTCGGTTTATACTTAAAAAGCCTTGTTACGTATGATCAATTTTATGTCATATGTCACAAGTTAAGAGTAAAGATGGATTGGAGCTTTAGCTTTAGATAATGAGTGTAACATACTAATGTTTACTACAAATGTAGTTTACAAGGATGTTTGCTTATTGTGACCTTATAATCAAAGTTGTTATGTATTATTTAATATATAACACACTTGATTTATTTTTATTTTATGTTATTTAATAATAAATCTGCGTACTTCCGTGTAATATACCGGTAATTAAAGCTAGTGAGAATAGATAGAAGAAATACAAGTGGCAAAAAGATGAGTTAAGAGAGTGACAAAGTGGAAAAAGAAAACTTGATTTATTAGATACGATAGATACATAGCAATACATATTGAAGTAAACACCATTCAGACATTGCTTGTTAATAATGAAAGTTATGATAAATGTAATGCACATTAACAGAATAACAGGAAAGAACCGGCAAACATTAGTATAAATTCCAGTTGTGTTTTAATAGTATAAAGTATATTGATGTTTGGGTTATATTTAGTTACTTATTAATTTTAAATATTAAGTTAAACTCGCACTAAATTTTATTTATATCATTACTCAAAGTAGAACTTATTTCTATAAACTAAACTCAATAAACATATTATTATTTATAATTTCATGGATATTACAGTTAATGAAATAAGAAACAATAAAGCTTAGAAATTTAAATTTCAATCACCCCTTAATTACTGCTTTCATTGGTTTTCATGGAAATTGCTCAGAAATGAAGGTGTAACTTCTATGCATGTGGTTGCTGTTGGTGTGAATTTCTGACGACTAAGCTAAGAAAACAAAGGCGTAACTTCTTCATGTCAATTTCATGATTACCGTGTAACAAGAATATCACATCTTACTCTATTTTATCATGTTAGTCCAATATTAATATTATTTTTCAGAACAACCAAGTTACACACATTTAACTTCATATTAAATTTACATAGATTAATGGAGGTGTACAAATAAGTTTTTTACCCAAACCGGTCGGGTTCAAAACCAAACCGGTTTTTTTGTGAGGGGGTCAAACCGGTTTTTTCCCAAATCGGTTCGGGTTACAAACCGGTTTGACTCACGAGTACTTGAACTTGTCAAACCGATTCGGAACGGTTTGAAAACGTTTTTTTTGTAACAAACCGGTATAAACTTTTTTAAAAACGGTTTGAGGGTGGGGTTGTCAAACCGGCATACAAACCGGCGGTTCAGATCGGTTCAGGACCAGTTTGGCCCAAACCGGTTTTCTTGAAACCGGCTCCGGGTTTTTTTTGGCCGAACGGTTCCCGAACGGTTTTTTCCCCATGTCTAACATAGATGTCATTTTTTGGATTATAACCTTCAATTATTGGGGAATAAACATTTATTATACATTTTGATAGGGTTAGACTATAAATTGTTTGTTTTATATTAGATAAATATCCTTTTTCATTTCTTGTGACTTTACGCAATAGTATTTATTTATTGTAATCCATTATAAATACAAGTTACTTTAATTCACGTCTTTAATGTTAAGTTATTTTTTCTTTAACAACAATTCCTATATTATGAAAAATCATCAAACCTGTATCACGTTAGAATTTAACTTACAATCACTTGGTGTATATCATTTACCCAAGTTATCCCACAAAATCTCACATTGTTAAGGTATTAACGCATTTCTATAGGCGTTTCAAATGATTACATGACGTTTTATGAATATAAACTTCAGAGAACATTACGAAAAGTAGGAGGGTAATGATTATGATTTTATACTTGAAAACGAGTTTTAGTTATAAAATCACTATTGTAGCAAAGACGATTCATTTTTGGTCGTTTACATAATTTTCCCACTTTATATGTGGTTAAATTAAAAGGACAACATGGTAAATAGTATCGACTGTATTCAAGAAACTTCGACCAACAAATACACGGCTCAATGGTGTGAAGGATGTATATTTTATTGCATTTGCTTGTTATTTGTTGGTTTTAATTTTTAAATAATCCGTTGACTTTACTTTCTTGTTTACTCACCTATATAACGATTAAGGCAAAAAAAAAAAAAAGTAGTAAATTAAGTTCCATTAGCCTTGTTTAGTGGGAACTAATTTCTACAACAACAATTAATAGTACACCACATATACATTATGTAAAACATCATATGTTATTAGTTTTAGTGGCGTGAACCACCTCTCTTGTTAGTTAATTAAATTACTTTATTTTAAGTTATTAGTATTACTTAAAGCGTGTTTAGCGCCAGGCATGCAAAAACAACATGAAAAGTTATGCTTACGACACTGATGATAAAATATCATACGCAAAATGTTTCATAATCTTGTAAACTCTTTTTTGCACAACACGCAACAAAACCAACAAAAATGTGAAATATTTGTTCATAGGAGAGAAGAGAGAGTAGCCATTTATGAACAGTCAACACGGGCAGTGTCAACATAAAGGCCCCCGTCTCTCCCGTTGGATGATCTAAAGAATTATCAAGACATCAATATATTTTGTGTTTTTGTAAACTCATGATACTTGGCTTTTAACAAATTCATTTTTTTTCTTATTTTTCTCAACTATGATAACCTACAATTTATAAGAAAAAGATTTAGACAATTGTAACAACATATATACATAAACATCAAACCTCAATCACAAATAACTAATTACTTACAGCAAAAAGCTAAAAACAGATGGTTATAAAAACTATCAATTCCTATTCTCTTACCAAAACTTAAGCGTTTTCTGTCACATAACTTTGAGCATCCATATAATTATTCCACAAATCCGTCACCATTGTAGTAACCATCTCCACCGCCCCCTCCACCACCGCCGGTATCTCCTCCGTCAACCCATCAAACGCCGACCTCATCTTCTCCACCAGCCCTCCCACCGCAGCCCCGGTTGCCGCCACCGACCCGAAAACACCCTCTTTCACAAGATCAAAAACCAAGCCAACACCTCACTTATCACCTCCAAAATAACCTCCAATATGTACTCCACACAACTTCGGATTAAACCACCGAATTGTTCCATTGCAGATTGTAGTGCTTCTCCCGGGACCCTCAATCCTGGATCGCGATCACGAGGAGATGCGCGGTGAAGGTGAAGAGCAGGCGAGAAAGGAGATTCGATATCAGGGTTATGGTGGAGAAGATGATGTTGATGAGCATGAGGAGTGCCATTGATCATGAAGGCTTGAGGATTAAAGGGAATTGAAGGTTTTAGATGGAAGAAATTTGGATGTGTGATCTTTAAAAATATAGAAGGCATTAGTTGGTTTTGAGGTTGACTTGATAAGAAATTGTTTAAAGTTGGTTGAATATTGAATTTGTGTTTCATGATGTATTCTTGAGGAGTATTATATGGGTTAAGAGGAAGACATTGCTTACACACATTGTGTAACAACATTATCTAAGTAATCCTTCTACACTAATAAAAACGTAATTATGAAGGACACGTGGTAACATCGCATTTATTCTCACAAATTTTTTTCGTTTCTCTCTCATATTAAATAATTACCTTAATTACAGATTATATTATTTAAGTCTTTTTTAGATTAAATATGATTTTCTAATAAATTAAGAAAAATATCTTTTTATTAATGTTTTTTCTAAAGAAACAAATTTTCATAAAATAATTTTTTTTCTAGAAACATCAAACTTATTTAAAAAATATGAAATATTTAAATTAGTGTTTTTAAAAAGTAACTTTTTGTAACTAAAAATAATTAAAAATGAGAGTTATAATAAGGAAATTTATAAAAATGACAATTTTTCTAAACAAAATGCTTGATTTTTTTTTGAAAAAAAATTTAAAAAATTGATATCGTTGTTTTATTACTTATAGTTTTTACTATTACTTATAGTTTTTACTACTACGTAATTTAAACCATATCTTATCTTAAAATTTCGGTTTATAATTAAGTAAAATTTTATTATATTTAATATTTTATTTATTCAACCTGTGTAATACAAGTGTTTACAAAGCTAGTATATATATATGGGATACAATCCATTTATTGAAAGTTAATACTTAGAGTTTATGCATAAACGCGTTCGATGTAGAATTAATTTTAATCACAGAATCTACATAACACTTAATGTACATTTTTAAGTGTATATCTATAGAACAAATGCTTTGGATGTTAAAACGTTCTTCTTTGTTTTCTTCTGAAAATCTATATATATTGAGTCAACGTTCTTTAAATAAATGTATTTGTTAAAAAAAACTAGGTTTACTTGCTGATGTAATTTCATGTTAAGATAATTATTTTTAAACGATAATTGTGATTTATGCTGCTTATTCATAAAAAGTTTGAAACTGAATATCTTGATCCGGCTTTTTATATTGTTTAAGTTTTGTAGTTATGATTAACTTCATTTGTTTCGTTAGTGATTTATAACTTTATAAATTCTTATTTATAAATATTTTAATTATTTCCAATCTTGTAAATAGCTTTATAAGTTGCTTAATTTATTGTTTATACGAATTTATTTATTAATTATTTATGCGATTTTACATACACATAATTATAGATTTATAACTTTATATTCTTTCTACACATAACTATTACTTAAAGTTTATATGAAAATGAATAACTTTTTCCGTAGCATTGTTTTATATAACCATTCAGCGTTATATACCATCTAAACTCAAAATGAATCATTTATCAATTTGGTTATTCATCACTTAAAGAATTGTCTAATATTTTACATAAAATATATAATTATACGAATCATTCTATATAATTACATTGCTAATCAATAAAAAGTCCAAAGATTATTGTATCCTTAACCAATGATACTGGAACATCAATTAATTATGTTTTAATGATAAAATGTTGTTAACACCTCTCGATCGATATAAAAGGATAACAGTATTTACATCTCACTTAAATTTATTAAAACTAGGTAATTTTACTATGCATACATGTAGGGCTGCAAACGAACTGAACGTTCAGCGAACAGTTCGTGAACCGTTCGGCGGGAAGTTCGTTTATGTTCGTTCGTTTAGTAAATGAACGAACACGAACAAGAAAATTCCGTTCGTTTAGTTAAACGAACGAACATGAACACAAGCTGCGTTCGTTCATTTATGTTCGTGAACGTTCGATAATGTGTTCGTTTATGTTCGTTAATGTCCGTTCGTGAACGTTCGATAATTTATTCGTTAATGTGTTCGTTTATATTCTTATTTTTGTGTCAGTTATTTTTATGACTATTATATCAAGTATGTTTTGATATTTATGTTAAGTACTTATTTATTTTTGATTGATTTTATGTAATGTTTGTAATAAAAATGTAATTTTTATTTAAAATAAATATATAATCATTTGTATTCGTTTGTGTTCATTAGTTTCTTGGTGTTCGTCATGTTCATGAACAGTTATTTGTGTTTGTTTGCTTTTGATTGTGTTAATTTGCGTTCGGTAAGTGTTCATGAACATTTTCATTTTCTTAACGAACGAACACGAACAAAAAATCTCGTTCGGTAAGTGTTCGTAAACAGTTCATGAACAAGTATATTTCTTAACGAACGAACACGAACAAGGCATTGTTCGTGTTCGTTCGGTTCGCTTGATACATGACTTCAAGACAAGAATTGACAGTTGTTATGAATCTAAGTGATCTACTAGTTTACTTGCAGTTACCTTTACGTGGCACAACATGATAGTAATCACGGTCAACATGGCAAAGGAGAAAACATTATTTTGATATGGCAAAAAAGAAAACATCATCTCCACTAGCAGATGTAAAGATGTCAAACCCATCAAATAACTACAATAGAAAAAATCAAAAAATGACATTTGCCAAACTGTGAATCCTACTTGGATCATTAACTCGAACACTATTCACATCTGCTGGTACAACTAGCAGATGTCTTGTTGTGCCTGCCACCTCAGGTGAGAACTTATGATCCTAGCTTGGCATTGTTCACAACCATTGGTGGAGATAGCGGATGCCTTCCTTTTGAAGTGCCACCCAATAAGTTTTGACATGTTTCGACACGTAGGTGACATCTGGCTGTATAACTAGCAGATTATCTCGATTCAATACAACTTTTATTTTATGACTTGAAGTCATATATGCTTAGTAATATTGTATAGTTAAAAAATGTTAGTTGTGGTTTTAGTTTTGTAATTCCAAGAAGTTTAAGGGCTGTTTTTGTATTTCTTTAAAATTGTTTGTTCAGGTCGTTATAAGTAGTTAGCATGACTATGTACGATTGTATTCACTCTCAATAACATTTTCGTATTTGTTTCTTTGTTTTCTTGGTACATGTTCATCATTTGGTATCAGAGCTTCAAGGAGAACGAAGCTCATCGGTGTAAATCGAAGGTCTGGATCCACGATTTGGAAGAACTTACAAACGGAGATCGAAAATGGCAGAACCAAATGCGGTTGTAGTGAGGGATAACTACACAACGATTCCCTTCAATGCCAGATTCTCACTGCGACAAATTACACCATATGGGCTGTGAAATGAAGGCAATCTTTAATGTTCATGGCCTGTGGGAAGTAATTGAACCAGCAACTGGTGCGGTCGTCGATGCCAGAAAGAATAATGCCGCGATTGCGTACCTGTTTCAGGCAATGCCTGAGGAGATGGTATTACAGGTGGCGAACCTTTCAACATCGAAAGATATTTGGAACTCGTTAAAAACTAGATTCGTTGGGGCGGATCGCGTAAAGAAAGCAAGATTACAGACGTTGAGAACTGAATTTCAGAACCTCAAGATGAAAGATAGCGAAGGCATTGATGAGTTCGTAGGAATGTTAAGTGCGATATCATCAAAGGCATCAGAATTGGGTGAGCCATACAAGGAGTCGGTTCTTGTAAGAAAATTTCTAGATGTATGCCTGAGAGGTTCATCCAGATTGTCGCGTCAATAGAACAATTTGCAGATCTTGAAGCGATGTTGCTTCCAGAAGCGATAGGTAGGTTGAAAGCATTTGAAGAGAGGACGGGAATGAAGGAGAAAAAGGCCTCTGAAAAGGAAGATCAACTTCTGATGACCTATTCAGAATGGTAGTCTCGAAAGAAAGGTTCGAAAGGGAGGAACAAGAAGTGGAGTAAGAACAAATAAGGGTCAAATGACAAGAAGATACCAAGCCAAAAAGGAAAGGCTGAGATCCATCGAGATCAGTCAAAGGCAAACAAGTTCAAGAAAGACAAATCAAAGATCAAGTGTTTCAAGTGTAAGAAATACGGCCATTATGCCTCGGAATGTGGATCAGCAAAAACACAAGAAGATTCCGAAGCAAATTTGACTCAGGCAGAGGTAGAGGAGCCTGCTTTACTGATGACTACTCACACAGAGCTCAAGAAGGAATGGGTGTTCTTGAACAAGCAAAAGGTAGTCCCCATATCGTTTGACATGGATGAGGCAAGTTCCAGTGAAGGTGCATACTGGTATCTTGATAATGGAGCATCCAATCACATGTCTAGGGATGTTTCAATCTTTTCTTAATTAGATAGAAAGGTGGGTGGAAGAGTTAGATTTGGGGATAACTCTAGTTTTGAAATAGAAGGTAGAGGATCTGTGATCCTAGAAGGCAAGGGAGGGGAACACAGACTTCTGTCAGATGTCTATTTCATTCCCCATCTAAAGAGCAACATTCTAAGCCTTGGGCAAGCTACCAAAGGAGGGTGTGTGGTGCAGATGAAAGAAGAGTTTTTGTGGTTGTTTGAGAAAAATAGTCGACTGCTTATGAAAGTGGCAAGATCCACAAATAGGTTGTACAAGATATGGTTGAATGTAGGTACACCTATGTGTTTTCAAGCAGAGTTGCTCAGTCTACCATGGTTGTGGCACTGTAGGTTGGGTCATGTGAATTTTGACTCTTTAAAAGCCATGACAAGTAAGCAGATGGTGAAAGGAGTTCCTATGATCAGTCAACCCGCAAAGGTCTGTAAGGCATGCTTAGCAGGAAAGCATTACAGACAGTCATTTCCCTCAGTTGCTGTATATAGATCACAGACTCCCTTGCAATTGGTGTCAATGGATTTGTGTGGACCAATTACACCAATGACACAGGGAGGTAACTAGTATTACATGTTGTTGGTGGATGACTACTCAAGGTTTATATGGATGTATTTTCTTAACAGTAAAGATCAGGCACTAGAAACATTCAAAAGGTTCAAAGTGAAAGTGGAAAACGAACTGAATGTCAAAATAAAGACTTTGAGATTTGATAGAGGGGGGGGGGGGGGTTACTTCTCAGGAATTCAATTATTTTTATGAGTTGAATGGGATAAGTAGGCAGTTGACAACCCCTTATTCTCCTCAACAAGATGGGATAGTAGAAAGGAGAAACAAATCAATCTTGAATATGACAAGGAGTATCATGAAAGTCATGGATATGCCATAGTGGCTGTGGACAGAGGGAGTAAGGCACTCCGTATACATACTAAATAGGGTGCAAACTAGAGCCTTAAAAGATTGCACACCTTATGAGGCACTGAAAGGAAGAAAGCCAGATTTGCACCATCTAAGAATCTTTGGGTGTGTTTGTCATGTTAAGATTGTGACACACACTTTAAAGAAGCTGGATAATAGGAGTATTCCTATGGTATATTTGGGGGTTGAAGCAGGAACTAAAGCATATAGAATGTATGATGTGTTAGAAACAACATTGTTATTAGTAGAGATGTGTGTTTTGAAGAAAGTAGAAAGTGGAATTGGAAAGATTGCTCAAAAGAACCTTCGAAAGAAAACAATGTGGCTTCGGAAGAAAACAGAGTGGTTTCGGAAGAAAACAGTGTGGCTTCGGAAGAAAACAGAGTGGCTTCGGAAGAAAACCGTGTGGCTTCAAAAGAAAGTTCGGAAGAGTTCTCTGTACAAGTTGATGAGAACCAACAGAGTCCATTGTGTCAAGAAGGACATGTTGGGTCATTATCAATAAGTCAGGGTGAAAATTCAGACTCCATCACTCAAGAGGGTTGCAATGTTAGAGGTGAAGCAACTGGGTTGAGAAGGTCAGCACGAGTATCTACTTTGCCTACTAGACTATCTGATTATATGCTTGATAGTAGAGTTTCTTGTAACACTCAAAGACAAGAAGAGGAAGAGATAGTTGAATTGTTGTTAACAAAAGATGAGGAACTAAAGTCATATTTAGAAGCAAGTGCAAGTTCACAATGGAGAGCTGCTATGAATGAAGAGATAAGTGCAATAAGAAGAAATAAGACTTGGTTTCTGATAGATCCTCCTTTGAAGTGAAATCCAATTGGTTTAAAGTGGGTGTTCAAGTTAAAGAGGGATGCAGCTGGTAAAGTAATGAAGCACAAGGCTAGGTTGGTTGCAAAGGGGTATGTGCAACAGGAGGGAGTTGATGTCGAAAAAGCGTTTGCACCAGTAGCAAGAATAGAAACAATTAGATTGATATTGGCATTATCAGCAAAGATGCGATGGAAAGTGTTTCATTTGGATGTTAAGGCATCTTTCTTACATGGCACTTTGCAAGAGAGTGTATATGTAAAGCAGCCTGAAGGATATGTGAAAAAAGGATGTGAACACAAAGTCTAAAAGTTATCAAAGGCTCTGTACGGGCTAAGGCAAGCACCAAGAGCTTGGAATTTAAAACTTAATGAAGTGTTAATTGAGTTAGGTTTTAAAAGGTGTCAACATGAACAAGCAGTGTATGTAAAACACACAGCTGAGTTATTGTTGATTTTGGGAGTATATGTGGATGATTTGTTAGTAACTGGGAGTAGTTCAAAGGAGATAGACAAGTTTAAGCAGCAAATGCAAGCCAAATTTGAGATGACTGATTTGGGACTGTTGTGTTATTATCTTGGAATCGAGGTTGAGCAAACTAAAGAAGGAATTCAGATTAAACAAGCTAGGTATGCAACTAAGCTTGTAAAATTAGCAGGTTTGGAAGAGTGTAATGAGACAACGATTCCTATGGAACCTGGTTTGAAGTTGTTTAAAGATGAAGGAGGTGAAAGTATAGATCCAATTCTTTATAGGAGGTTGGTGGGATCTTTGAGGTATTTGACTCAAACTAGACCGAATATAGCTTTTGCAGTGGGCTATGTGAGTAGGTTTATGCAAAGTCCTAAAGAAGCTCATTTAAAAACGATTAAACACCTGATCAGATATGTGAAAGGATTAGTGCAGTATGGGATCAAGTATAAATGTAATGAAGGAGGAGGTTTGGTTGGGTATAGTGATAGTAATCACATGACAGATAGTGAGGATGGAAGAAGTACCCTGGACATGTCTTTTATTATAATGATTCGATTGTATCATGGCATTCACAGAAGAAATCGACTGTTGCTTTGTCAAGTTGTGAAGCTGAGTTCATGGCTGTAACTTCTGCAGCATGTCAAGCTGTTTGGTTGAATGGCTTACTTGAGGAGTTAACTGACAGGAAGCAAAGTAAGGTGGTGTTGCTGGTTGATAACAAGTCAGCTATTGCATTAATGAAAAATCCTGTTTTTCATGGGAGGTCTAAGCATATAAACACTCGGTTTCATTTTATAAGAGAATGTATTGAAAGAGGTCAAATTCAAGTTGACTTTGTTAGTGGTGATATGCAGAAAGCAGATATGTTAACGAAGTCATTGCCAAAAGTAAAGTTCATTGAGATGAGATTTTTGTTAGGAGTTGAGAGTCTTGGTTGAGATTCTTGGAATTAGAGGGGAGTGTTAGTTTTGATGTTAGTTTTGTAATTCCAAGAAGTTGAAGGGCTGTTTTTGTATTTCTTTAAAATTATTTGTTCAGGTCGTTATAAGTAGTTAGCATGACTGTGTACGATTGTATTCACTCTCAATAACATTTTCGTATTAATTTCTTTATTTTCTTGGTACCTATTCATCAAAAAAGACTTCCCATCTCAATCAGTGTTAAAAGAAATCGTTTAAACCTTTTCCTAATACATGAGTAACAATGAATTATAGAAGAAATGTACATATTAAATAACAGGTCAAGTAAACAAGACTTGAATATAAATTTTTGCTTGCATATTAAGGTTCTTTTCTCAGTAGTATTAGTATATATGATTATTTGTAGTTTAGTTAAGTGTCGACTATATTAAAATATATGTTAGCGCAATAAAGAAATTAGGCATGAAAGAATCCAAGTCTCGATAAATCATTTGTTAATGTATAATTGTCCAAAAAATGAGGATACTATACTTAATATAGTCAACCCATCAGGTTAGGTAACCTGTTATCATATTATACTCCTTATAAAATGTATTTATTTATTTTTATAATGAGTATATATTGCTCTACATATCATACTTCATTTAATCTAAATTGCAATTAATTTACCACTCGCAATAGGCAAGTAGGAAATGCTTAAATCCTTAACCTCAAAAGAAACCTTACCACATTAACTTGAAATGATTTTGCTATTAGACTTAACCTCTCACCCCTAAAATGTATTGAATTTGAAATTACATAACATGTTTGCAATTAAATAGGCTTATCCTACCCCCTTTGATTTAGGAAAGGGATACGAGATACATGGCATAAATGTGGCTTGTAATACATAACCAATTCTAAGCAGAAGATCATAAGAGTTGTAAAATGTATTTATGCTTAGTGTTTGATAGATGTAATATCTTAATGCGAGAAAAACATATAAAATAATCTGTTGCAAAAAGAGTTATTCATTACAGTTAGAACAAAAGATATAACTAAATTATGATCGTGTTACGATTTCTAGTTTATAAATTAGTTTTCTTATTGAGCGGGCTTTTGGGGTCATAAGCCTAAAAACCCATTTTATATTTTTAGTACTTTTAGTAAACTCGTATATTATATGGATTGAATAAATAAAATATTAAATAAAATAAAAAATAATTAATTATAAAATAATATTTTAAGATAAGATATGATTGAAATATTCCTTATTATAAATAGAATAAAAATTCTGTTTCAAAACAAACATTTAAAGAAAAATAAAAAAACTTTCTTATTGTAAATCCCATTTTAAATTATTTTTTGTCTATAAAGTTTTACCTTTTAAAGACATCAATTTTAAAACATTTTATATTCTTAAAAAATTGATGTTTTAAAAAAAAACTTCGTGTTTTATGAAAATTTTTTATTTAGAAATAACATTAATAAAATATCTCTCTTAATTTAAAATAAAATATTTCAATCAAAAAAAGAATTAAATAATATTATTAGTAATTGATGTGGTTATTTAATAGAAGAGAGAAATGAAAAAAATTTAGCGAGAAGAAAAATGATGCTGAGATATTTCTTATCTGGTTACACTTTTATTAAAGTAGGGATACAAAAGCATTGAAATAACTATAACTTTATATATATCTTATTTTTTATATTTTAATGCCACGGAAATGTAACCAAGTTTGTTAACTGTTCTAATTAAGTAACTGAAACTTTTTTTGTCCCTATAAAGTAACTATACTTTCGTTTAATGTTCTAATCTTGTGTAATTACCAGGTCATCAGGTTACCATATTTTTTTTACTTTTTTATTTTCTTTTAATGCTTAGGTGGATATTATTTATATTAGTTGGATTTTATAAAATCAAAATATATCTAAAACCCTAGATTAAAAAACATGGATCGTTGAATACCGACTTTTCATTGTTCGTCTTTCAGTAAGAGCCTTCAAAGTTCAAACGACGACGATCAACAACAACGACTGTTCGTTTCTAGATCATTCAATCGGAGCATTCAAAGGAAAAACGATAATGAGCAGCCTTCCGTCGGAGCCTTCATCGGAGCCTTTAATCTTTGCCGTAGTACAACCGAAAAACAACAACGATCGTTCGTTTCTAGATCATCCAATCGAAGCCTTCAAAAGAAAAATGATAATGAGCAGCCTTCCGTTGGAGCCTTCATCAGAGCCTTCAATCTTTGTCGTAGTACAACCGACAAACGACGATGTCATGTGCAACCTTCAATCGGAGCCTTCAATCGTTCCCACAGTACAACCGTCTAACGACGATGTCATGAGTAACCTTCAATCAGAGCCTTCATCACCTCCAGGTTAGTGATCTTATGTTGGTTTTTTAGTCTGCAATTTTTTGTACGTTCATCATTATGTTCGGTTTCGGTGGTTTATCTTGGTCGATTATGAAACTTTTATTTGATATCTTCACATGAATTTTTTATTTGATATGCTTACATTCGTAGATCCTACAAGTAACATGGAGCAGGTTCTGTGGTTTGTTGACTTTTTGAGTTTTGGGCTTCAAGGCTTACAGGTCCATTTAAGCTTTGGGCTTCAAGGCTTATCGGTGAAGATTCATTTCAAATAAAAACACTAAATGAGGAACACACATGCACAATAAAGTATTCTTTAGGCTCTCTTGTCACGTATTCTTGGATCGCAAAATGATATTTCAAACAAATAGTTGAAAATCTTGAAGTTAGTTTAAGGGATATGCAAGCCGATATCATGAGAAGGTTCGAGTGCAATGTAAGTATTGGTCAATGTAGTAGAGCAAAAAAAAAGGTTTTAGATGATTATGAAGGTGGTTTGAAAGAGCATTATGCACGGCTTTCGGATTATAAAGCCGAAATATTAAGAACTAATCCAGGGAGTACAGTCAAGATGGTTGTGAATGAAATGGAGAACGGTGACGTTTACTTTGGTAGTTACTATATCTGTTGGATGGATAAATGGATGCCGAAGAGTTATTTGTTTAGGCGGGTGCTTTCTAAAAAACAGTGGTTAGCTACTCTCGGCGATTGGAAGAGACGCCAACAACCATATATTTTCTTTGGCTTGGCCCGTCGTGTCTATAGATAATAAAGAAAACTGGGAATGGTTTCTTAATCAAGTGAGAGATGACATTGAAATGAATGGCGGAGTTGGACTAACTTTGATTTCTGACCAACACAAGGTATGCGATTATTATGGTTTTACATGATAATTGCATTTGCATTATTTATTGTTTTAAAATAGTGGCACAAGGTATGCGTAGAAGCTATTAGATTTCATGGGTTACATTTATTGATATATGATCCTTCTTTGTGATCTGGATGTTTAATAATTGAGCACCCGTTTATTATTATTTGTTATTTTAGAGAATTATAGAAGCCGTAAAGGATGTGTTTTCGTACGCTGAGCACAGACAATGCACAAGGCATATTTATGCTAATTTTAAGAAAAAATTTCGGGGCTTCGAGGCATAATGTTAGATCTTGCACAGACGAGAAAAAGAACCCGCCACCAAAAGAGAAGAGGCCAAAGGGTAGACCTAAAAAACTTGGTGCAATGAAGAAAGTATAACGTTGTGTTCGTATTTTTATTTTTTTGGTTTATGATTCTGTGACGAGAGAATTTTGAAGAAACTTGTCTATATTTTTGGTTTATTATTTTGTGATGATGAATATCATGGAATCAATGTTTTAAATTGTTGTTTATTTATTTCCATTCCTTATATTGTTTTGTAGTTTTAATTTGAACACATCTAAAATCTAAATGCCATTTTATGAATAAAATATGTATGTGTGTTTTACGCTAAAAAGGTTATTACGATCCAAAAAAAATAATATTACTTAAACTTTAAATTGGATTATTTAATCAAATCTAGAATGTGATTGTTTTTTAATTTTTTTAATTGAAAATACATATCATAATCTATATTTTTCTACATCACATTAAAGATTAAAAAAATTTAATGAAAACTGACACATCATCAATGGTTACCTGAAAACCTGATAATTATATATGATTGAAACATCAAATCAAACTTCAGTGACTTAATTGGAATAGTTTTCAAACTTGGTTACATTTCTACAAAGTTACCTCTTTAATATAATATCAACCTGCTTAACATTAAATATAAAAATACACGGAAACATAGATAAAAATAAATACATTACAATCTAAAATATTTAACCAAACATGACATTGTTGCAAAAAAATAATTCACCTGTCTTCGTTCAATCTAAATCACCGCTCTAAATCACCGCTAGTGAAGCAGTTCGATACACGACTCAAAAACCTCAAACCTAGATTCACCAGTCCCCACGGCCCACATTACGTGGACTAAGGCTTGCAGGCCTAATTGGCCCATTGAGCTGAATTTTTTCTTTATTGTCTCGGTGTCTCCTCTTTCTTGCTTCAACGACACACAGGACTCAACTCACTCAATGGTGGATTTTGCTTCATAAGATCCACTTTGCCACCAAAAGTATAAATTTACTATTTTGATCCTTAGTATTATATTCTTGGATTGATCCGTGCGGTTTGGCAGGTGTCATTAAAACCTTTTTTTAGAGCGCAGTCTAACCTGACTTGCTTTAAACTTTGATTATATTTAAGTAATTATTATGACCATACAAATATTTAGTAATTATATGCGTGTAAGTGTTTAAACAAGATATACTTGAATATAACTTGTTTTATGGATGTCTTACTTGGTAGCAGAACAAACTGCCCTATACATTCACTCTACCAACTCACTTCATGAACACATTATCTACAAGCATGCAAATAAACTCTGAAATGTCAAGCATGATATTAGAAGACACTTTACAAATAGTTTTTAGACTTGTGTGAGTGTATACTTTTGTTTCATGATTATTTCAAAAATCAGATAATAATATTTATAGTTATAAAAATATAAACAATAAACGTAAATTTAAATGTGAATGTAAAGTATTATAAATTAAAATAATACTTAGTGTAGTGAATTAAGCATTCTCCTAAACATTAAATAATGTACTAATTTGAAGAAGTTTATTAAATGAAAGCAATTTAAAAACTTACGTAGAGTACTTCCACACTTGTATTCTACCCAACAAATTTGTCTTATGCGTCTTAAAATTATAAGATAAATTACAGTAGTACCATCTTAAAATAATTTATAAAGTAGACTAGTAGTACATATATTTGACATTTGGGTAAAAATTACGAAATTACAGAATGGACATCATGCAACACACCCCGAAGGAAAAATTACCCTTACATATAATATCAACTATTTCAATTATCTAATATAACAAACTAGTGGAATTTCCTGTGCTGTGCGAAGGAAATTCTATATATGCAAAAAATAGTTGGCGGGACTTCATCGATTTATGGACTTGATTGAAAGTTGTTGCGTTTTTATGAAAGATTTTTTATAGATAGGTTTTTACTTTTGAGTGTGTATTTGATGAACTTGGCGAGAGTTGACATAGTTCTGATTTGAATAAAACTCATATCGAAGCCTGACAAATTGATTTTATACATCAAAAGTTATAGAAAGATTAGAAATACCGTATATGAGTCGATTTCGTTTGAATAATTTTTTTATCGATGCATAAAAAATAAACATGTATTTGACTCGGTTCGGTTTTAGAATATATATATATATATATTAAATATAGATATAAATAAGCATGTTATAATAATATATTTTAAATTTTATGATATGATTATAATAAAAAATATTAAAAACTAATATGATAATCAGAATATCATATGATAAAAAGATTAGAAAAATTAAAATTTGCGTCGGTTTGTTTTTGAATAATTCTTTTATCAACACATAAAAAAACAAACACGTATTTGATCGGTTTGATTTTAGATAAAATCTATATATCAAATGTAGATATAATTAAATAGGTCATAATGATATTATAATATAACATATTTTCAAAGTTATAATAACGAAAAAACATATTAAACTAATATGATATCAAAATATTTTATGATATTTTATATTAAAATATCACACAATATAATATAATTGAAGATGTTTGATAAGTCCCGATTAATAACAACCTATAATTGAACTAGATACATACAAACTTACTAGTTGGAGGCTTGGAGGTTAATCACCTTTTAGTTTATGCAGATGATAAATACCACGCTTCAATCATAATTTCATCTTCCAAGTTCTAGAACTCCTTATACACCCAAACTTCTTGTATGTGTTTATTTTGAGCATTCACGTTAAAAGTATTTATCTTCATCTCCATCTCTACCTTTATCTTCATCCCCATCTCTATTGTATAAAAATTTCTTGTATTTTACATGTATAAGAATATTTACAGTAGGTTTCTTATATTTATATGAGTATGTTTCTTATATTTTAAAAAATGATTGTAAATGGTTGTGAATGTAGAAGAAAGAAAAATTACTATTCAATCTGTATATTTAAGGAATCATTGTTCAACCTTTATAAATTTTTTTAATATTTTTGAAAGTGTTTGTAAGTAGAGAAAATAGAAAATATAATGATAACAGTATAAAAAATATTATTTAATTGAGAAGGAGAGAGAAAAAATAATGTTTTTAGTGTAATTATAAACACAATGATAAAAAATATGATGTGAATACTCTAATTAAATTTGCATATCTATCTTTATCTCTAAACTTTAAAGTATTTTGAATAGTGATTCTTTAAGCATAGAGATTTAATATTCATCAATCTTTGTATATTTTACGAGTGCTTAAAAAATAAACAATAATAAATAAATATTTGTGATTAAGATAAAACTTCAAATGAATAATGAGATGTTATAATAAATACTCGTACAACTGCCTCTAAATAAAGAAGAAGTGTCAATGGGTTATAAATTTAACAACTTGGCAATTTGGGTCATTCAAATTTATAATTTTAGAATTACCATATTATATCATCTAGAATAGTGATTTCTGATAACCAGGAACCTCACAATTTGTTTTAAGGTAGAAAAGGGTTTAAAATAAAAATAACATCTATATCTATATATAATGCTAAAAGAGTAACTTAAGAGACAGTTGACGTATTTCTAGGCTCCTTAAGTTTATTTTTCCCGCTTCTTTCCCCTCTTAAATAATTATCAAAATTAAGAAATATTAAATAATTTTAATCCTTTTTTAGATTAAATTTTTTAATAAATTAAGAAAGATGTCTTTTTATTAATATTATTTTTAGAAAATATTTTTTTATACAATTAAACATTTTAATCTAAAACATCTAACTTTTTTTAAATATAAAATATTTTAAATTTGGTATTTTTTAAAAGTAATTTTTTATAAACTAAAAATAATTAAAATCCGGAGTTATAATAAAAAAATTTAAAAAAGAACATTTTTAATACGGTTTGTTTCAAAAAAGATATTTAACATTTTAAACAAGGGTTTGGCACATGTAATAACCGGAGGCATTTCTTTAAAATATTTTTTAAGTTTTTCATTCATTGGTGGTATCATATCCGAATAAGGTCTACCTCTGAACGACAACTCATTTAATTTTGAAGACATTAAGTAAATTTGATGAAGTACTAATGGACTCGTTGGATAATAAACTCCAGAAAGACAAGTAGTTGCGGTTTTAAAAACATTAAGCATTTTGGTTATTTATTCAACAATAGCCCAACCCGATGGATGGTAAGTCGAAGCCTTTCCACGACTCACCAAAGTATTATGAAAGGCTATTAAACTTTCTTTTTGGTCAATAGCCTTTTCAAATATGTTACAAGTCGAATTTCATCCTGTAAGTACGTCCCAATTCGGACCTAAACACTTGGAATTTGCGTCTTTACAAAACTTGTGATACCTATTATATCTTTGGTTACTGCTAAAAATGTCACGTAACATTCTTTTAAAACTATCTTTTATTGTTTTAATAGTTTTTAAACCGTCTTGAACGGCTAAGTTTATGGTGTGCGCAACACATCGACTATGAAAAAACACACCGTCATAAATTGGTTTATATTTTAATTTTAGATGTTCCATCGTTAGCGTATTATTTGACGCGTTATCAAAAGATATTGACAAGATTTTGTTTTTCAGTTTATATGTTCTAATAACCTTGTCAATAAGATAAAAAATATTTTGACCGGTGTGAGGATAATCAAACAATTCAAACGCAATCGTACGTTTCATCATTTGCCACAAATCGGGTTCAACCCAATGGGCGGTGACACAAATGTACGAGTCCGGTGAACTGTGCGGAGTCGACCAAACGTCACTAGTTAAGTTAACACCGGTTTGTAAATTTTCAAAATAAGATATTAATTTAATTTTAGCTTTTTTCCACATTTTTAAGCAATCTCTTCTAAGTGTAGCACGACTTACATGTGTGTATCGCGGTTGGAGAGTTCGTTGAATTAGCCGAGTCAAACGTTCATTGTCGAAATGTTTGAATGGCAAGCTTTCTTGATTTACAAAATGCGTCATTTGCTCCCGAACCGCTTCAACGTCATAAGCCCAAACATTCTCTTCGCTTGTCATCGAAGCTTGACCTTGAGACGGTTCACATTTCAAAGTCTTACAATAGTTATTCGCAATGTGATTTTTCAAAGTTGTATTTGCATCTTTTTGAAAAACTTATGACAATACTTGCAACGAGCTTTGTGAGTATAATGGTAAAAAAACACAAAAAACCGATCAAAAAACGGCTATATAGACGTTATATAACGGCTAGTTTTTAAAAGCGGTTTGGGAACCGGTTTGGGAACCGGTTTGGTAACCGGTTTGGGACCGGTTTGAAACCGGTTTAGGATCGGACCGGTTTGAAACCGGTTTCATTTTTTGAAACCTCCAACAGGTGGAGGAACCGACGGTTCGGACCGGTTCGGGACCGGTTTGGGCCAGAAACCGGGTTCGGTTTTTTCGGCCAAACTGGTTCCCGAACCGGTTTTTTTTGCCACCCATACAATGGGTTATAACTTATAAATTTAACAACTTGGCAATTTGGGTTATTCAAATTTATTATTTTAGAATTACCATATTATATCATCTAAAATAGTGATTTCTGATAACCGGGAACCTCACAATTTGTTTTAAGGTAGAAAAGGGTTAAAAATAAAAAATAACATCTATATCTATATATAATATTAAAAGAGTAACTTAAGAGACAATGAGACACTTGGCGTATTTTTAGGCTCCTTAAGTTTATTTTTCCTGCTTCTCCCCCCTCTTAAATAATTATCTAAATTAAAAAATATTAAATAATTTTAATCTTTTTTTAGAATAATTTTTTTAATAAATTAAGAAAGATGTCTTTTTATTAATGTTATTTTTAGAAAATAATTTTTTATACAATTAAACATTTTAATCTAAAACATCTAACTTTTTTTTTTTAAATATAAAATATTTTAAATTTGGTATTTTTAAAAAGTAAATTTTTTATAAACTAAAAATAATTATAATTCGGAGTTATAATAAAAAATTTTAAAAAATAACATTTTTAATACGGTTTGTTTTGAAAAAGATATTTAACTTTTTTTGAAAAGAAAGTTTAAAAACAAAAGTTTAAAAATTGATATCGTTATTTTATTACTTATAGTTATTACTCATATGTAATTTTAATCGTATCTTATTTTAAATTATTATTTTATACTTCACAAAACTTTATTATATTTAATATTTTATTTTTTAACCCGTATAATACACGGGTTTACTAAGTTAGTATTAAATAAATAATAATCAACAACTAATCAAAGATATTATGAACATTTACAGCCCGATCCAACCCGATTCAATGCTATATCTCTATATTTTATTACATGGTCAAAATAATTTGAAATTGATCTAATTATTACACATAACTTTTCAGTGTATATTATTTAAATATTAATTTCTTCATACTAATATCCTTACACTCACTCAATATCTAGCTCACGATTCGACCCGTCAAAAGTATTCCTTTTAAGTTTAAAGAAAGACAGTTTTATTTGACTGTATATTTTGCTATAACAATAAATAAAAGTCAAGGTTAATCTCTGTCAAGTGTTAGTTTATACTTGAAAAACTTATTTTTACCCATGATCAGCTTTATGGCATCTTGTCACAAGTTAAGAGTAAAGATGGATTGAAACTTTTAGCTTTAGATAATAAATGTAAACCTACTAATGTTACTACAAGTGTAGTTTACATAGAAGTTTTTGCTCATTTGTGACCTTATAATCAAAAGTTGTTATGCCTTATTTAATATATAATACACTTGATTTTATTTTTATTTTTTAATAATTAACTCTTTATAATTCCGTGTAATACACGGGTAACTAAAGCTAGTTAGAAATAAAGTTGTAATATTTAACCTCTTGCCATATAGTTTGATAATTTATGACATTTTAGTCTTTGTATAATAAATTAAAGCATGACAACACGTCATAAACGTGAATTTATTATTACTAAAAATAAAAATTAAGACAACACGCTTAAATTTAAACGTTTCGGCTAGTTATTATAAATGATCCCGGTCTCCCTTCCTAGTTAAACATGTGGTTCTTGTCTAGGTTTCAAAACCTTACACATGGCAACACATGTACAAAAAGTTAGCCAAACCTTTTTATAAAATTATATAGGTTATGTAAGTCGTGTAGTCTAATGATACCAAGTAGGTTTTACCACGCCATTTTATGCGGCAAATATTGTCACGATTCTAGATATCAAAACACGAATACCAAAACACGTCGTAAAACTCAAGACATCAAGGAAGGTAGAAAACATGTCGTAACAGTTGTCAATTTGTCGTAAAACCCTAACGTTTACTACGTCAAAAAAAACCAAGATACAAAAACAAAACAAAATTTATGTGTTCAAACTCTATTAAACTCGTAATCTAGTTCTCACATTTACAAAATCATGTATTTTAGTAAAAACAAAAAAAAAGATTTAGAAAAGCAATACCGCAAAAAAAAAAAGTAAAAGAAAATAAATGATTTTGAAAGATTACAAAGAAAAAAAATATAACCTAATGCATGTATTTTATAATTTGTGTTTAGTGGTCTGATTATTTACTTAAAAATTAAAAAAACATAAAAGCACACTATTCATTTATTGGTCATTTACGTATGGAGCAATGCGTGGAATGATGTTTTTTTCAAACAATTGAGGTCTTGAGGTTTAAGTCATATCATAGAAAATGATATAAATTCAAGAGTACGTAACTTGATATTAGTGTCGACCCTGAGGAGGGGTTGAATGGACTTCAGTTTAGGGTCCATTCACTCTGGATCCACTATATTGTATGTCAATTAAATACTATAATTTTATTATGTTTATTGTTAAAATGTTTATTTTCGTTAAAAAAATAGTTTATATCATTTAATTTGTTAGGCCCAAAGCCTTTTGCCCGGCTTGTCCAGCGCACAAAAATTACCAGGACCAATCCTGCAGGATATCTGAGTTCATCGTTCATAGAAAATTTTGAACTTATAATTAAATTAAAATTAGTATTAAAACTCGCGTGTTACGACACGTTAAACCACTGAAAAATTAAACGTCTTCAAAACTAAAAAAAACAACGTTTTTCATGCACCAACATGCAACGAGAGACAGGTTTGTGCTTTTAAACTTTATAAGTATGTTTATAACAAGTTGGTATATATTTATATATTACTAGTTAACTATGATTGCATTAATGGTTGTATAATTTGCATAAAAGGTTGTACGTATTTTTTTTCTTTTAATTTTTTATTTTAAACTCAATACGTTTACATATTTTACAATTTAACTCTTACAATATTTCATTGTTAACTTTAATACCCTATACTTTTCACTTTTTATAAATTTTTCGATTTGCGATCTAATTTTTTAGGTTAACGCGCTGTAACATGCACGTGGGGTTAAGATTTTTATGCTTATTTTTTTCGTTAAACATCTCCGTCGTAATGTACGGGTCTTAGATTGATTTAATTATTGTTTTTAATGGTTTACGTTTTATGTGCTTGATTTAATACTTTTCCGTCTACTTTCTGTTGTTTTTTTTGTTTTTATTTCTTTTCTAATAAGACATTTTTCAATATTGATGGTCGCGAATGATGGTGTGATGTTGATGTTATTTGGCATAGTTTTACGTCACTCGTTGCAACGCGAGGGCCTAATACTAATTAATTGTAATAAACAACTTATATAGTTTTCGTTTTTGAAAAATATTCTGTTCTCAAGCGAGACGGTGGTTATCTTACGATTTCGTTTAACTAAACACGAAACGCTCACCGTTCGATTAGCAAGGACCCACCACTAAGTTTTGATCTGCACCGTAGGCGATCACATACTCCCCAAACGTGATTTCTCCCGAACAATCCCGACACTACCGCTTTCAGAACTCTCTAGAACCATTTAACATTTACCCTCATCCCTCTATAAAAGCTTCTAAACCTCCATTTTCCTCAAGCATTGATCCATTCACTCTGATTTGCGAATATTATTCGTTGATTTTGTCTCCAATAATCATATTCATTTGATTTTCATCAACCACAATGGAGGATGATTTCGATTTTCCAACAGCCGGAGCGATGAACGACGAAACGATGGATGATGTGCCGTATGAAGCTTCGAAGACGTTGAAGGTTGGAGAGGAGAAGGAGATCGGTAAGCAAGGGTTGAAGAAGAAGCTTCTGAAGGAAGGTGAAGGTTGGGAGACTCCTGACAATGGCGATGAGGTTGAAGGTATTGTTGTGGATTGATGATGTTTGTGATGTGTGTGCTGTTTTGTTGTGATGAGAATTGTAGTTGTTGATTGTTTTGGTTTTGATTTGGTTTTTGATAGTGCATTATACTGGAACGTTGCTTGATGGGACTAAGTTCGACTCGAGCCGTGATAGGGGGACTCCGTTCAAGTTCACTCTCGGTCAAGGTGAGAATCCTTTTTCAGCTTTCATTTGCATATATCATGATATATCATTGGATTGATTGTGATATTGTTTATACAATTTGTTCTGCAAATTGCAATGTGCATTAGTGTGGATTAATAGAATATACATTGTCGATCACCTCGATCGTTCCTGATTACCTGGAATAGCTGTATGATGGTTATGGATATTTGTCCTTTCTAATACTGAAAATTACATGTTCATTACTTGAAATGGTAGGGATATCATTCGTATGTGATTATGCTGTCCTCTTAGTTTTAAATCATTGAGTTCGTTGTGCTATTGTATATACAATCTATTCTGCAAATTGCAATTTGTATAAATGTGGAGTATACAATGTCGATCACCTTATTCTCATAACCTAGAATAGCTGTCTTATGGTAATGGATATTTAGTAGTGCTTTCTAATCCAAAAATTTACATGATGTTGATTGCTTGAGATGATAGGGATCATTCATATGATGATTATGATCTAGCTGTCTAAGTTGTTTGTTAGAGGCTTCGAATATGGATTGCAACTTGCTGATTATGAATTACCTCTATAAAAAATTGAACCTGGAGAGTCTATGTGCTGTACAATTGGATCTGTTAACTTTTGATCATGTGTACTGTTAACTGTGTGATTTCTGGTCTCATCTATATCCGACAATGACTTCTGTAATCTTGTTGGTCGTATACTTGTAATATACGATCACATAATTGGTTCTGCTACCATTAAGAATGCAATATAATTTTGGTGATTTGGATGAGAGTGTATTGTTAAAACAAAGTTTTTCTGTATTGATAGGCCAAGTAATTAAGGGATGGGATCAAGGAATCAAGACAATGAAGAAGGGTGAGAATGCCCTTTTCACCATTCCTGCTGAGCTTGCATATGGCGAGTCTGGTTCACCTCCAACCATACCCCCAAACGCAACTCTCCAGTTTGATGTTCAATTGCTTTCATGGCTTAGTGTTAAGGACATTTGCAAAGATGGTGGAATATTCAAAAAGATTGTAAACAAAGGAGAGAAATGGGAGAACCCTAAGGACCTTGATGAAGTTTTAGGTATTCCTTTTGCTAACATTCATTTCTCAATAATCTAGCTTTATATTCATATGGGCTTTGTCTTTAGGGTGTGCGTAATTCTCTTGCAGTGAATTATGAGGTTCGACTCGAGGATGGAACTGTGGTTGCGAAATCAGATGGGGTGGAGTTCACTGTTCAAGATGGTAATTAACTTTGCTGATAGACTGTTTTATCTAGCAGTGCCTTTTGCTTCAGTACTTATATGGTAATGTCATTTTAGGCCATTTTTGCCCTGCACTGCCAAAGGCTGTGAAGACGATGAAGAAAGGAGAAAAAGTGATCCTTACGGTTAAACCTCAATGTAAGTGAACAATCTTGTAATTTCCGAAACAGGGTTTATTTGTGGCTTGTTGGTCATTACTTAAAGTGGCTTTTCTGGTTGCAGATGGATTTGGTGAGAAGGGGAAACAAGCTTCGGGTAACGAAGCTGGAGTTCCACCAAATGCTACCCTACAGATCACCTTAGAGCTTGTTTCGTGGAAGAGTGTTTCAGATGTTATGAAGGATGGAAAGGTTATGAAGAAAATTTTGAAGGAAGGAGAAGGATACGAACGCCCTAATGAAGGAGCTGTTGTGCAGGGTATGTATTCCTTTTGTTATGAATGGGTTCAATTCGAACACACATCGGAATGAAACCGATGTCTGATAAATTGCTTTGTAAAAATGGACAGTGAAAATTATTGGTAAGCTACAAGATGGCACCGTATTCACCAAGAAAGGTTATGATGGTGCTGAGCCTTTCGAGTTCAAGACAGATGAAGGTATACAAATCATCATGTTCTTAGTAATGGGGTCTCATGATTGAATTCAGTTGTACTCACTACCAATGTTTGGATTGTTGCACAGAGCAAGTAGTCGATGGGCTCGATAAAACTGTGATGACAATGAAGAAAGGGGAAGAAGCTGTTCTGACAATTGCACCAGAATATGCTTTTGGTTCTACAGAATCTAAGCAGGAGTTGGCAGTAGTCCCTCCTAACTCCACTGTGATCTATGAAATTGAGCTCATATCTTTCGTTAAGGTTAGCAGAGTTATCCGATGTGGTTATTTGATGATAAATTATTAATAACATAATGAACAACAAGAAGTTATACAATACTTAACGTTATCAACTTGCAGGAGAAAGAGTCATGGGATATGAACACCCAGGAGAAGATTGAGGCAGCTGGCAAAAAGAAGGAAGAAGGAAACTCCTTGTTTAAGGCTGGAAAATACTTGAAAGCTTCAAAGCGATATGAGAAGGTAATGTTGAGTGAGTTCTATATAATGTATGGCAAACCTATTTGTAACAAGAGCCTATTGTTGATGAGCTGAAGCTGGTTAATGTTCTCAGGCTGCTAAATACATTGAATACGATACTAGCTTTGGTGAAGAGGAAAAGAAGCAAGCTAAAGAGTTGAAGGTGTCCTGCAACCTCAACAACGCGGCATGTAAATTGAAATTGAAGGATTACAAACAAGCTGAGAAGCTCTGCACCAAGGTTTGGGCGTAATCTTGATGTTAATTTATCAAATTACTATCGGTCCGTGGTATGTCATGTGTAGCTGTAGGGATGCCATAGAAGGATGCTAATCTAGAGGGTGTATTGCTTGCAGGTATTGGAAGCTGAAAGCAAGAATGTAAAGGCCCTGTACAGGAGGGCTCAAGCTTACATTCATCTTGCTGATCTGGATCTTGCAGAACTCGACATTAAAAAAGCTCTCGAAATCGACCCTGATAACAGGTAGATTAGTTTATCTGCTGATAACTCTTTTTTTAACCGTTATTAGTTTATTGTGCAGCTTATTGACATGTTGATGGTAATCAGGGATGTGAAGCTGGAGTATAAATTGCTGAAGGAGAAGATGAAGGAATACAACAAGAAGGATGCTAAGTTCTACGGAAATATGTTTGCCAAGCTTTCTGCGCTTGATTCTAAAGTATGTACCATTCCTCCTGCATCGTTGTTTGTTTGATGTCTTCCTTTTGTGACCTTACTAACACTGAATGTTGTGATTGTTTTGCGCAGAAGACAGCTCCAAGGGAGGCGGAACCAATGGCCATTGACAGCAAGGCATAATGGACACTTGATCGTGATCGGGTTGTTTTCATACAAGGATGTTGAATAAGTGTCCTTAGTTTGTGCTTGTGTTCGTTATATGAAGTATGTTGTTTGGAGGTCTAGGTTCTCTTTTATTGCTCCGTATTAGTTGTGAATAATGATGAGATCGTGGATTGGAATTTAGAATCTCATACAACACAGTTTCTGACGCTTGTACCTTCACATTTCTACTCTTTAACAAAATGATACTAAGTTTATAGATATATACACCAAACTTGTACTTTCACCTTTCTACGCTTCACATTTGTCTTTTGGTCTTATGATACGATTATGATGGTTTTGGCTTGAGAATTTCTAGGTTTTGGTTGACTCATGGGCGTTTTTCTAATGGTGGATTTTTGTATGAAGTTTTTGGTTGAATCAGATTTGGAATATTTTTTAAATGAGTCAGATCTGAAGTGTTAAAATTAGTATGAATAGTTAATATTTTGTCTCAACTATTAGTGTTAGTTTAAAAATACAGTAAAAAAATCAATAATAAACCCTTAACCTCAAAGGTTGAAGGAGTTGAAATTCATCCTAAATATTTGTTGTGATTGAATAAAAAAATTAATAGCGTGTATGCTTCGTGCATAATATGATAACTTTGACGGATACTCCCCTTGCCAATTTCTATTCATAGTTGCCGCTTGTCGTAGCACCCTCAGCCTGGTGTGTTGTGGCTCTAAATTTCTTCATAATTAACAAAGGCTTGAAAGTATTTTGGAGGGCGTTTATTATGCCTTTACTTCCAGGCAGAGGTTTGAAATTAGTTGACCTATTTCAAATAAAAGGTTTTATGCTATGACCCAGTGAGCTCGAGTTGAATAAATGTTTTAGCAGATGTATAGTGCTTTCTTTGTCGCTAGTCAATGCCCTTTCTTTATAATAGTTCAAAAGAAAAAGTCCCGCTTATGTGTGTAATGTTACTTCACGGGTCAAAAAAGCGAAAACACAAACTGCGAGATCATTTCATGACCTCAATACAGAATGAATTCTGATAATATAACGAAAATGCTGGTGGGTGGAATTCATGACTTAAAGATATGGGATCAATTCAACATACATAAGTTAAATAAGAGGGTGCTTGATGTCACTGCAAAACATTGGCTTCAAGATGAACAAAGGCGTACTGTACTTTCAAATTTTAAGTTCCATCAATAATAGAAAAGTTTCACATGTGTTAACCAACTT
The DNA here is from genome assembly GCA_025506505.1 of Flaveria sonorensis. NCBI lineage: Eukaryota > Viridiplantae > Streptophyta > Magnoliopsida > Asterales > Asteraceae > Flaveria > Flaveria sonorensis. Next base: position 61,843,538 of record CM046424.1, on the reverse strand, counting down.
AACCATTAAATCACAAGAAAGTTAATCTTGCCAAAATGAGTTGACCCAGACCATGGTGATTCACTTACCATTCACTTGCAGGAGTGTGTTCTTGTTGTATTGCCATGCCTTTCAAAGCATGGGGTTAAGTTATCGTCGTATTTGCATGCCTTTCAAAGCCAACTATATATCTATAAGAGGCCAAGCATTTGCTCAGCGGCACCATCAACTAAGAGAAGCAAGAAATGGTAGAACGACCACACTTAAAGGAGGACGCGAGAGCACTAACACCAACGTTAGGAACCTAATTGCAGAAAAGTGTATGAAATGAGTTTGACCTTATTATTAGATCTTTAAGAGCAACCATAGTAGTAGCTATTGGGGCGTTTTCGAGGAGGAGGGCATGATGGTCTTGTGATTGAAGGGAAAAGAGGGTGCATTTTTTAGGCTTTTTTTAGGTATGAGAGGTTGCTTTCATGGAGCCGGTTTTGAAGCCTCCTATTGTTAGTAGTCCATCTTAATTTCCATACAACCTCTTCCAACACTTTCAATTGTACAATACAACATTAGTCCATTATTAATTCCATAACAAAAAACCACAGCCATAGAAATAAAAAGAAAATACATAAAAGTTTGGAATATTAAGCTGAGATATAGTGTAATATTTATAATCAATCTTGTCTGTTATACAATTATTGCTAATACACACAAATAAAGAATGTCCAACTTTCTGCTCTCCCTAACAAAACAAGTTCATATTTTACATCATACTCTACACTCAAAAACACCTATCTACTTACAGAATACGACTCGTGTTTCTTAAACAGACTAACCCGCGATCTTCAAAGTAGCAACTAACTACTTCTACTTCGTGAACATTTATTTCTCTTAACTAACTTGCTCACCGATTAGGTCCAGACCCACGACTAGAAACGTTACTCCTTGAAACATTAAGAAGTAAAAGTGGATACCTTGAGCAGATAACAAGCTTCTTAAAGAAGCTGTCAACAAAATGAATGCAAGAGCGAGTTCCTTCCTATACAGACGGTTTTTTCTTTTCGTTCTCAGTTCTGAAAGACCCGATTCTGAAGATGATCTGTGTATAGTGTTTGCATCTTCTGATTCAGCAAGTGTTACAAGGTCTGATTCAGAAGCCCGACCCAGTTTCTTGGTTACTACCCATTCGTAAGAACTGCCCAACTTAAATAGTCCAGATATCATCGCGTTAAATTTGGTAACAGACATTGTGTTTTCAAATAGAAGGTATGGGACTATGAATGGGAACGAGCGAGGCGCGGGTAGAATGTTTAAAACAGATATGATTCCTGGGATGTAACAGACTACCCATGCTGGTAACTGGGCTTCGGGTAAGAACATGGTTAATGGAAGAATGATGCAGAAAAGAGTGAACGAGTAGAATGGAAGGATGAGTTTTCTTAGGAGAAAGAACAGGAAGATTAGATTAGCTTTCTTTATGAAACCTATCTGCAGTAATTAGCAAAAAGAATAAGATATGGTTTGTCAGATATGATAATGATATGATATTGTTGAAAGAAATTTTCTGACCTTTGAGCGGATAATGTCCATAAAGCACAAGCGGAAGAGCTGCATTGGACCAGAATGCCACCTGTACTGTTGTTTCTTATACGCTGCATACGACTCCGGGAGCTCACACATACACTGAAAGAAAAAAGATAAATTCAAAAAATGCGAGATTTATATTACTCTCAGATGTAGTATTAAGATTTGTAGAGACCTTGACATCATTTAAGTATATAAACTTCCAGCCGCAAAGATGAGCACGAACAGCAATATCCATGTCTTCAACGGTTGTTCTTTCTAACCAGCCACCACAATCCTCTAGGGCTTTAATCCTCCACACACCAGCAGTTCCATTAAAACCGAAGAAATTGATGAAAGCTCCGTTCACTTGCTGTTCAACCTCAAAGTGAAATGTTAAGTTTATGTTCTGCAATCTTGTAAGTAGATTTTCATCTTTGTTTACAAAAGACCACCTTGTTTGGACCAATGCCAACTCGTCGTTCCCCTTCAACAGCGAAGAAAATAGCCATATAATCAGCATTACACCAAAGTAACAAATCAACTAGCATTGATAAATTCTTATACCAGAAAATAGCATTAGAAATTTAAGGTGGAAATTTCAGACCTAATTTACATGTGAATAGGTCATTGTGGGTTTTCTTTTATCTCAAGTCACGCGTCAAATCAGAAAATTAGTTCCTTTAACAACCTCCTAAACTATTTATTCAGTGAATAATTTTCCTTCTGTAATATAAAATGACGTATTTTGACCCATTGCCAACCCGGACGTGTTGCCACCTCTATTGGATACAAAAAGATGCTTACTTTTATATACAATTGTATATGTGTACTTCCAATAGTGTGATTATTGCTTGTACAAACATTTGGGACCATAAAAGTTAAAGAATGTATTTTAGTAGGAGCAGAAGTAACCTTAAAATGAGGGATGGTTTTCTTAAGGAAATCTGGCGCTGGTTGAAAGTCTGCATCAAAAATTGCTACAAACTCGTAATCTTTTACATAATCACAACTCATAGCTGATTTTAGATTCCCTGCCTTGTAGCCTGTGCGAAGAAGTCGATGTCTATAAACTATATGCACGCCTCTATGTTGCCACCTGTTTACCTCTGCCTTGATTAGAGCCTGAACAGTTGTATCATCTGAATCATCAAGAACCTGTACAAGCATCCTTTCTCGAGGCCAGTCTTGGATGCACACTGCTGAAATAGATTGCTGATAGACCTAGAGGCAACCAAAAGTCATACAAAATATAAATGATTTGTTAATTTATTACATATTATACTAGGGATACATACATTGTAAGCTGTAAGTTGTAACAACTAAAAAGGTATTCAGGTATGAAAATGATAACTTCAAATAAAGACAACTGAATCTGGTCTTTCCAAAACTACCTTCTTAGTCACCAATTCATCATATTAGAAGACCAAAACATCATTGTCTATAATATTTAATCAAGAATATGCCTAGTGGTGTCAAATCTGGAGTTGCCCAAAGTAGTTTTCTGCAGGTTACTTCACACATTTAGTGGCAAACATTATCATTTGCTTAAGGTGAAAAAGATGCTAGTTCTTCTCAAAATGGAAAACACAAAAAGCCACAAACAGTTCATTTTATGCACAGGCAAAGTTATTAACAGCAAGTTCCACATATAACTCAAAATATTTCAAACATACTATTGAATTATGCCAAGTACCACAATAAAGAGTAGAATCATGCAAAAGTGAAGAACAACAGTCTACCAATCAGAATTTAACACTTTAAAAGATGAAATCGATTAAAAATCTAGAGTGCGTTGAGATTAGAAACCTACATCGTCTTACCTCCCTCTCGTTGCACATTGGAATCTGCACCAACACCATCGGATAATCTTCCAAATCGGAGCTCGATGAATACTCAAATGCAGCAATCGGCTTAATCCTCCTGAACTTGATCCAAAAACATCCGATCACCAAAAGCAAACGATCCACCGATTGCACCAAAAACAATAGAATACAAACACTCGTCAATCTCTGCAACGGCGGTGCCAAATAGTTCGCCCTAATCTGAATCCAATGCGCATAAACATACTCCACCAAATCCGCCGCTCGCCTCACCGTCGGAGGACTGAAATACCACCCCTTACAGTACGCAACGAGCTCAAACACAAGCAACAAAACCACAATCACCAAAAACACCTTAATCAATCGATAAAACCGCGTTTCAACTCGATACGAATCGGATTTGATCCGTCGATTCGCAGTTTTAACCACCAAAACGAATCCGTTGATTCCATTAGCCAGCAAACTAGCGATCTGAACCAATTTCAACAGCCACACGTGTTTGATCTGTCGAGCAGAACGTGTTCGTTCTCTATCAACCGTTTGCTCGTGATTTCCGCCATGATTGTCAACTTCAACCGCTAGAAAATTGGGCGTTTCAGGTTTATCGTTGAATAATACGTCAGAATTGTGTTTTTCTCTCTGTTTGTTCCACCATTGCTGAAATTCGTAGTGCTGTTGTCGAGACATAAATCGATCGATGAACAATGCAGGTCTTTTTTTTTTTTTTTTTGAGTTTTTGGAGTTTGAAGGTGTTAGATCGTTGAGATATTGTTTAACAGTACGCCATTGTTGATTCAGTGAAGAAGATGATGCTTAATATAGTTAGTGAGTGATTCGGTAGCAGATTTACCGGAGGTTTTGCTGTCGCGTAAAGCTACAGTGCAGCCACGCGCTGCCGACGGTGCACGCGCTGTAGCTGGGAACGAGTGGTGTTTGGTTTGGCGCGTGGAGGGTGGTGCTGCGCGTGGGGATGGTGGGTGTTCTGTGCGGTGGTTCGTGGTCTAGCAGGCAGCTGGCTAAAATTAGTTGTCGGTGTTGTTTCCATTTTCTTTAATATATAAACATTGGGGGCCCTCGCTGCTCTCATTTTTATCGTTAACTAGTGTTGTACCCGTAGCGCCTCTTGTGCGCATGATGGATAGTGTAAACTGAAGCTTAGAAAAACGTATGTTGCGTCTGTTTTACATCGTTTTTAGGGAACCGACGTACCTATAGAAAATGGAACATATACATCGGTGGGAACCATCTACACATCACAGCTCATGAAGACGAACCATTTACAAACAAAACATATATAAAAGAAAATTAAATCTGATTTTTAATCTCATAGCTTGCGGTAGAAATTATAATAAAATAACCAAATATCAAAGTTTAATATGTCTTGAAAAGCACATACTTATCAACATCATCATCTTATTCGTGATAACCAGAGAGATCTGAATGAGAGTTTTTTATTGCATTAAAGTTGTTCAGCAAAGAAAACAAATTACAACTATATATTGATTATACAACGACAATAAAAAGGAAATAGCTTAATGTCGATGGCTGTCATTCTTGGAGAACAAGGAATGAAATATTCTAAATATGGGAGATGATGTGATGACTGCCAATATTGTTGATCCCGCAAATCTTTCTCAATCAATGATTTTTTTCCTTTTCTTTAACACTCCCCCTCAAGTTGAATAGTGGGATTTCCAAAATTCAACTTGCCGAGACATCTATGTAAGGTTCTTCCATCGACAGCTTTCGTAAGTACATCAGCAAGTTGGTCCTTTGACCAGACAAATGGAAGTACGATAACCTCTGCTTCCAACTTTTCTTTAATAAAGTGTCGATCTACCTCTATATGTTTCGTTCGATCATGTTGCACTGGATTTTCTGAAATCTGAATGGCAGCTTTATTGTCACTCATAATCCTGATAGTTTCTTGTGGAGGATATCCTATCTCGGTTAGGAGCTTTCGAACCCATAAGACTTCGGTTAATCCCCTTGCTATTCCTCTAAATTCAGCTTCAACACTCGAAAGAGCTACCACCTTTTGTTTTCTACTTCTCCATGTAACAAGATTGCCACCAACCAAAGTAAAGTATCCTGATGTTGACCTTCGGTTGCCTTTATCTCCTGCCCAGTCTGCATTAGTATACAGTTGAGTCCTTAGATTTCCGTTTGGTTTAAACAAAACTCCATGACCAGTCGTCCCCTTAAGATACCTTAAAATTCGTAAGACTGCATCCATATGGGCACTTTGTGGCTGATGCATAAACTGACTTACCACTCCAACAACATATGCTATATCGGGACGAGTGTGTAAGAGATATATCAGTTTTCCTACCATTCGTTGATATCTTTCCTTGTCAGCTAATTCTGCTTTTTCCTCCATATATAATTTCTGATTTACAATCATCGGAGTATCTGCCAGTTTGTAGTCAATCATACCGATTTCTGCTAGTAAGTCAAGAACATACTTCTTTTGACACATAAAGATCCCTTGTTTTGATCTAAGGACTTCAATTCCAAGGAAGTACTTGAGTCTTCCTAGGTCTTTCATTTCAAACTCTGTAAACAAGTTCTCTTTTAGTTTGGTTATTTCTTCTTTATCGTCTCCTGTAATGATCATATCATCAACATAGATTATTAAACAGGTTATGAGGTTGTTTCTCTGTTTGAGAAACAAGGTATGATCCGAGTTGCTTTGTTTGAATCCGTAGCTTTTCATGGCTAGGGTGAATCTACCGAACCAAGCTCTAGGAGACTGTTTTAGCCCATAGAGAGCTTTCTTTAGAAGACAAACTTCCCCCTCTTTAAAATTGTCTGTGAATCCATGCGGGGCTTCCATATAAACTTCTTCTTTCAGCTCTCCATGTAAGAAAGCATTTTTAACATCAAACTGATACAGTGGCCACCCTTTATTTGCTGCTACAGAGAAGAGAACTCTGATAGTATTCATCTTTGGGACGGGAGAAAAAGTTTCAGATAAATCAATCCCGTATGTTTGAGTGTAACCTTTGGCTACCAACCTGGCTTTATATCTTTCGATCGTGACATCAGGTTTATATTTAATCGTAAAGACCCATCGGCATCCGACTGTTTTCTTACCTGCTGGCAAGACACATTTCCCCCATTTGTTGTTTTTTGTCAACGCTCTCATTTCTTCTTCCATTGCCTCTTTCCAGTGCTTTGACTTCAAGGCCTGTTTTGTATCTGTAGGAATCACTTCAGAATATAGGGATGAAGAGAAGGCTTGGGCTTCCTCAGATAGATTCCCTTTGGCTATGTTAGCCATAGGATATCTACTCCCTCGGGATTCTTTTTCTGGAGAATACCTTTTTAGAGGAACTCCTCGATTTATTCTTAGGGGCAACACATATCTTTCCACTGTATCTTCTTGCACTTGTTCTACTGGGATGTCTTCTTGTGTGGAGATGTTCTCTTGTTCCTGTATACTCTCACTTTGTCCTGTTGTCTCATTAGTGGTAGTTTTAAGACTTTCAGTAGAGTTAGGCATATAACAAGGATGAGTATCATTTACCTCGGGTATCAGGTTAGGAGCAGTTTCTGAGGTGGCACTAATGCTTGTGTCTTCTACTTGTGTGGATGGAGGGGACTCATCTTCCTTCCCTATAGGAAATATATTTTAACCAACTCAATGTGTCAAGACATGTTTCATCCTCCTGACCATTGTTTTGGGAAGCATAATAGTACTCAGTTTCAAGGAAATCACAATTCATAGTGGTGAACATGTGTTGAGTTTTTGGATTGTAGCATCGGTATCCTTTTTGAGTCCCACCATACCCAACAAAGACACATTTTTCAGCGCATGCATCAAGTTTAGTTCTATCAGACTTTGGTATGTGAACAAAAATTGTGCATCCAAAAATTCATGGTTCGAGGGTAAGGATAGAGGGTGGTTTAATGATTTCTGAAAGGACTTGTAATGGAGTTTTTAATTTTAGGATCATAGTCGGAAGTCGGTTGATAAGGTACGCGGCAGTAGTGATGGCTTCCGGCCAAAATGATTTTGGAACTCGTGACTCTATTAAAAGAGCTCGAGAGATTTCTAATAGGATGCAGTTCTTTCGTTCCGCAACACCATTCTGTTCTGGGGTATGTGGACAAGAAGTTTGATGAATTATGCCTTTGGTTTGGAAGAATTGCTTCATATTATTGTTAACAAATTCTCCTCCATTACCGGATCGAAAGATTTGAATAGTTTTTTGGAATTGGGTTTGGATCATATTGTAAAAAATGATGAATTTGTCAAAGACTTCAGATTTATTTTTTAATAAGTATATCCACATCATCCGTGTGCAATCATCAATGAATGTCACAAAGAAACAAAAATTTTGACCCCTTACAATTAGGGCTGGTCCCCACACATCTGAGTGGATTAATGAAAAAGGTAAGTCAACCTTAGTGTTATTCGGTCTAAAGGTTTTTGGTGGCTTTTAGCTAGCACAAAAGTTTCACAATCAGACTTACAACTAGAGGGAAACAATTTAAGAAATAAAGTATGTAAATAACTCGTAGATGGATGTCCTAATCTTCTGTGCCATAGCCAAGCCTCACGTTCTGTTGTCCCATGAGAAAGCATTACAGTACCATTCTGAGTCACCTCATCCACGTAGTATAGCCCTTGTTTCTCAGTGTCACGCCCAATTATCGCTCCCGTCCTGATTTCCTGTAAGATACAAAAAGTGGGTTGCATGAGAACTGAACAATTCAACTCTTTTGTCACATGACTTATCGAAAGGAGTTTATGAGACAATGAAGGAACATAAAGGCAATTAGAAAGCTTTAATGTTGGAGAAATTTCGATAGTCCCCTCATTTTTCACATTCATTGCTTCATCATTTGCTGTTTGTATATATGTTTTAGTAGGCTTGGTTGATGTGGCAAAGTCTGATAATTCGTAAGTCATGGTGTCGGTGGCTCCGCAATCAAAAATCCATGACTGTTCCCGTCTTTTGTTATTGTTTTGAGCCACATTTGCCATGCTACTAAGTTTTGGGTATTTTTTGCAATTTACAAAACTTTCTTTTATAAACGGGACAAAACTAGTAACTTCTAATTCTTCAAGGGGTGAATAAAATCCCTTAAAATCACACATCAGGGGTTTCGAAATCTCTCTCTCAACCCCAATACCTGTACTCATTGAAAATTCTCCCTGTTCATCTTCTCCAAGAACAGCCGCTACCCCTCTAAATCCGGTAGGGTTCCGACTGCCCTTCTCCTGTCCGATTACATCACTGTTACCCACGGCGGCGACGGAAGCTTTGCCCTTCTCCTGTCCGTTGGTTTTGGTGTTCTTCTTATGACCATCGGACCACCACTCCGGGTAGCCGACGAGCCGAAAACATTGTTCTTTGGTTTGTTTTGTCATACCTCAATTATCACATTTTAGATGTGATTTGTCTTCCTTAACCAATTTTTTTCCCTTCAAACCGACGGCTCCCCTTGGTAACGAGCCCTACCCCTTCTGTTTCGGTGGCAATTAATCCAGCCGCTATGCCCTGTGTATCGTTAATAGTTGCTCCCAGAATATTCTGGTGAGCGGCTTCTTTACGAACAGTGGCGTAAGCTGCCTCCGCGGAAGGAAGAGGCTCCAACCGGAGTATTTCCCTTTTAATGGGTTCATATCTCCGGTCTAAGGCATTTAGGAATTGAAAAAGTTTTTGCTCAGACCTGATTTTGGAGTATGTCTTGATGTACTCTGGGCATTTCATGGGATTTGGATCGATTCTGTCTATTTCTCCCCATACCCCTCGTTAAGCTAGTATAAATATGTATTGAATGTTTTGGTTGAACCACAACAACTTAAAACACTCTCTACTCTCAAAAAACGCTCTCTATTCTCAAATACGCTCAATACTTTCGTTCAATTCAAAAAAACTCAATACTCTCGTTCATTTCAAAATGGCTTCATCAAGTGCTCAATCATCCGTTAGTTGTGATGCGTCTTCAAGCAACGTGGTGGTAGCAATCCTTCCTACGAACAAGAACCCCGAAATATGGTGCAATTACGATTTATGTCAAATGGCTAGCGGTCCAAACAAAGCTCGTTGCAAGTATTGTCATAAGTTTTTCAAAAAAGAAATGCAAATACAACTTTGAAAAACCACATTGCGAATAAATATTGTAAGGCTTTGAAAGGTGAACCGTCTCAAGGTCAAGCTTCGATGACAAGCGAATGGAATGTTTGGGTTTATGACGTTGTTGCGGTTCGTGAGCAAATGACGTATTTTGTAATTCAAGAAAGCTTTCCATTCAAACATTTCGACAATGAACGTTTGACTCGGCTAATTCAACGAGCTCTCCAACCGCGATACATACATGTAAGTCATGCTACACTTAGAAGTGATTGCTTAAAAATGTGGAAAAAAGCTAAAATTGAATTAATATCTTATTTTGAAAATTTACAAACCGGTGTTAACTTAACTAGTGACGTTTGGTCGACTCCGCACGGTTCACCGGACTCGTACATTTGTGTCACCACCCATTGGGTTGAACCCGATTCGTGGCAAATGATGAAACGTACGATTGCGTTTGAATTGTTTGATTATCCTCACACCGGTCAAAATATTTTTTTATCTTATTGACAAAGTTATTAGAACATATAAACTGGAAAACAAAAACTTGTCAATATCTTTTGATAACGCGTCAAATAATACGCTTGCGATAGAACATCTAAAATTAAAATATAAACCAATTTGTGATGGTGTGTTTTTTTATAGTCGATATGTTACGCACATCATAAACTTAGCCGTTCAAGACTGTTTAAAGAATATTGAAACAGTAAAAGATAGTTTTAAAAGAATGTTACGTGACATTTTTAGTAGTAACCAAAGATATAGTAGGTATCGCAAGTTTTATAAAGACGCAAATTCCAAGTGTTTAGGGCCGAATTAGGACGTACCTACAAGATGGAATTCAACTTGTAACATGTTTGAAAAGGCTATTGACCAAAAAGAAAGTTTAATAGCCTTTCATAATACTTTGGTGAGTCGTGAAAAGGCTTCGACTTACCATCCATTGGGTTGGGCTATTATTGAAGAAATAACTAAAATGTTTAATGTTTTTAAAACCGCAACTACTTGTCTTTCTGGAGTTTATTATCCAACGAGTCCATTAGTACTTCCCCAAATTTACTTAATAACTTCAAAATTAAATGAGTTGTCGTTCAGAGGTAGACCTTATTCGGATATGATACCACCAATGAAAGAAAAACTTAAAAAATATTTTAAAAAACTGCCTCCGGTTATTACATGTGCCGCTACCTTAAACCCTTGTTTAAATACGTCGGGGGTTGAAACTTTACTTAATAAAATTACTTTAAATTTGGATTTAGAAGAAGAAAACCCATATTATGCTCAAAGTGCAAAAAATAATTTTAACACACATTTAGGCCAAATGTTTGATGTTTATTTAGCAAAATATGGTAAAACATCAAACATACATGAGTCTATGCGGCATGCGGCACATGACGAAGGTTCAAGTGATCCAATGTTTGCTTTGTATAATACTTTAAGAGATGAATGTAGTAAACGTCAACGTGGTAACACTCCGAGTAGTGAAATCGGGAGGTATAGTGGAATAAACTTTTTATCCACCATGACTCCACAAGATTTTAAAATTTTTGACTTGTTGGCTTGGTGGAAAGTTAAGGAAGATCAATTTCCAATCCTATCCACCATGGCCCGAGATTTACTAACCGTCCAAGCTTCCACGGTAGCTTCGGAATCTGTTTTTTCTGTTAGTGGCAGGATTATATCAATACGAAGAACCCGACTCACTCCTAAAGCAGTTGAAATATGTATTTGCTTGAAGGATTATTTGGATGCAGCTGAAAGAATACAAGACAAATGCTCACTTGAAGGAGAATTAGAATATGAAGCCGAAATATATGAAGAAGAAGTAGACGGTGGATTGACACCCGGAATGACCGATGATGAAGCGACATATGATGAGTACATTCGTAATAGCTCGGGTTCTGGTGGCGAATAATAAAGTATCCAAATATGCAACGGACGAACGGAGAACGACTTTAGTTTTTAAAAGTTTACGTCATTTAAATTGTTTATATGTTTTGAATAGTATCTTTATTTTACATTTTATGTAATCTTTGATAAAAATAAATAATCATATTTATATTTTTATTTAAATTTTACATTTTATGTAATCTTTGATTTTTAAGTCTTCTGTAATGTTTTATGTTTTAATATTTATAAATAATTTATATAAATATGTTTTATGATAAAAATAAATAATCATAAATACTTTTTCATGTATCATAAATCATAATTATACTTTTATTTAAATTTTACATTTTATGTAATCTTTGATTTTTAAGCCTTTTGTAATGTTTTATGTTTTAATATTTATAAATAACTTATATAAATGTGTTTTATGATAAAAATAAATAATCATAAATACTTTTTCATGTATCATAAATTATAATTATACTTTTATTTAAATTTTACATTTTATGTAATCTTTGATTTTTAAGCATTTTGTAATGTTTTATGTTTTAATATTTATAAATAATATATATAAATGTGTTTTATGATAAAAATAAATAATCATAAGTTCTAGGCGTTTTACAACTATTTAAGCGTTTGGAGACTGTGGGGGAGTTTTGAAATCAGAAATTCTAGGCGTTTCTTCACTGTTTGGGCGTTTGGAGTGTTTGGGTGTTTGGAGACTGTTTGGGCGTTTGGAGACTGTTTGTGCGTTTGGAGACTGTGGGCGTTTGGAGACTGTTTGGGCGTTTGGACTGTTTGGGCGATTGAAAACTGTTTGGGTGTTTGAAAATTTAAATTAAAAAAAAATGAAAACCCGAACCGGTTTTCAAACCGGCCCGCACCGGTTCGATAGGTTTGGATTTACTAGCCCTAAAACCGGTTTAGGAACCGAACCGGTTTGGGGTTCAAACCGGTTGAAAATAAACCGGTTCAAACCGGACCGTTTTGAAACCGAACCGGTTTGGCCCCAAAAACTGGTTTGTACACCTCTAGGCGACCACCACCATCGACCACCAAGCACCCCCATAACATCGCTAGTGGTGGTGAGTGAGTTTTGAATTATCGTTGAACCATCCGAACTTGTGTCCGAATACTACTAAAATGACGGTGGCGGAGTATTGATCATCCTCTATGTTGTCTATGTGTCTTCATCATCACAAGAGTGAATAATAAAAGAAACCATTGCTGTCTTGTTGACGCCTATTCTCTCCTGGACACGTGGTACATAAAAGATTGAAACATGTGACTCATGCAGGCAAAGAAAGGACAGCCGTGAATATAGAAATTAACGATCAGGATTCTTCATTTCACTGTTCATTTCGTTCACTTTTTAATAGATATATAATTTTAGCTATCTTATTCTTTTATGGGTTAGTAGCTTTGAATAAAAAGGGTTTAATATAGTCGTAATGTAGGTAGTTGATACATTCAACTATTTAGTTGAGTGGTAGTTTTATTATTTTTTATAGAAGGTGGTGAGTTTAAGTCCTGTATGCGACGCTGTTTGCGATCGTAAGCGTATGGGGTCGCCTTTATTAAGGGGTTACTTTGGGTATCTGGACTTTATTAGCTGGTCATTCAAAGAAAAAGATAATTGGTATGATTGTATATATTTAGTCGGTGTGTAATTGTGTTTGTGTGAATATAATGCTTAAATAAAAAGGAGATGGGTGTCCTTTCGAAAGAAAAAAAAAAGAAGTTGTAATGTTGGGATGAAATTAAATAAAGAAAATGTTGGGTTAAAGGGATGCCCACAAGAGTTATGGGGTTGCTAGTGACACCAACAAGACACTTAATGTCTATACGACTAGCATGTCGGTTCGTTGTTGGTTTGCTGATATCGAATGTCCTGTGAGAAAGAAAGAATAGGCCCTCTTATAACTTATATACATAAACAAAATTTATTAGTTCTGTGGTAATTATTAAATCAATGAACAAAACAAAATATGATTTTGTGATTGTAATTTGTAGATGCTACCCTATTGTAATTAAGTTATAGTAGTGAAATGCCCTTGGTGCAGTGGGAATTTAGTAAAGTTTGTGAGTTTTGACACGACTTATTTTTCAGTAAAATTCATGCGAAACCTCAATGAAATACAAGCTCGATGTAGCAGGCCCCTTATTTTTCTAGTAAATATGAATTGATCTTATTCATTGATTTTTGCGGGCCCTTTATTAGTTTGGGCCATAAGACTTGTTTATCCAGTTGGGCCATGGGTTCAATGGGAATTGTCGTTGAATTCACAATCTTGAGCATTAAATTATAATATACTAGCTTTAGTTACCCGTGTATTACACGGAAGTGTAAAGACTTAATTATTAAATAATATAAAAATAAAAATAAAATCAAATGTGTTATATATTAAATAAGACATAGCAACTTTTGATTATAAGGTCAAAAATAAGCAAAAACATCCTTGTAAACTACATTTGTAGTAACATTAGTAGGTTTACACTCATTATCTAAAACTAAAAGCTTCAATCCATCTTTACTCTTAACTTGTGACAAGATGCCTTAAAACTGATCATACGTAAAAATAGGCTCTTTCAAGTATAAACCGACACTTGACAGAGATTGACCTTAACTTTTGTTTATTGTCATAGCGAAATATACAGTCAACGAAAACTGTTTTCTTTTAGACTTAAAAGGAATATTTTTGACGGATCAAATCGTGAGCTAGATATTGAGTGGGTGTGAGGATATTAGTATGAAGAAATTAAGATTTGAATGATATACACTGAAAAGTTATATGTAATAATTAAATAAATTTCGAATTATTTTGACATTGTAATCAAATATAGAGATATAGTATTGAATCGGGTTGGATCGGGCTATAAATGTTCATAATATCTCTTATTAGTTGTTGATTATTATTTGTTTAATACTAACTTTAGTAAACCCGTGTATTATACGGGTTGAAAAAATAAAATATTAAATATAATAAAATTTTATGAAGTATAAAATGATAATCTAAAATAAGATATGATTAAAATTACATATGACTAATAACTATAAGTAATAAAATAACGACATCAATTTTTAAACTTTCTTTCCAAAAAACATATTTTTTTAAACAAACCATATTAAAATGTTATTTTTTAAATTTTTTTATTATAACTCCTAATTTTAATTATTTTTAGTTTATAAAAAAATTTACTTTTTAAAAATACCAATTTTAAAATATTTTATATTTTAAAAAAGTTAAATGTTTTAGAATTTTTTTTAATTATATAAAAAATTGTTTTCTAGAAATAACTTTAATAAAAAGACATCTTTCTTAATTTATTAAAAAAATTAATCTAAAACATAATTAAAATTATTTAATATTTCTTAATTTAAGTAATTATTTAAAAGAAGAGAGATGCGGGAAAAATAAACTTATAGGGGCCTAGAAATATGCCAAGTGTCCCACTAAGTTACTCTTTTAGATGTAAATGGGTAGATATGTAACACCTTGGTGAATCACATAACATAGTGCATCAAGGGATGACACACTATAAGGCCACACGCATCCTGGACCCATTAGAACTATGTAGTTAAATTGCTTTCAACGAGAGCATTATCAAGATAGAATACCTCTTGGGAAGTTCTTGTCTAGTTGCCAAGAACAAACAACAAACTAGTGTAGCATAACAAATGATATTACACCATGACTATGGCATGGATGTTGCTCCATGTATCATTTCAAGGTGATGAGGTAAACCTCATTGAAGACAGTGACTATCTAGAGAGGGTGTTTGTAACATCTTTAGACGTAACACGCACTGGCTATGGACTATAGAAATGACGAGTTATGTATAATGCACAACCATACCATACATGAAGCGCTTTGGGGCCACAACCACAATGCTCTATGATTAAGTGTGTTTGACGGAGTTCAATAACAGGATAAGTGACCTCTAGGTCCTCACATTGTGAACAAGAACAAATCCATAAGCTAACATGGGATAAAAAATAATAATATCATGGTTGTGGAGATGTTCTAACTTACAAGATTAAATCAAACCATTAAACATGATTCTAAGTTCAAAAATACATACTAATTTGTACTAAAATTAGAAACTACAACTTAGAATCTTACCTACTATAAAGGCTTGAATAAAAAATTTGAAATTTGAAACAATCCAAAATTCCAGAAATAGCCATGTTACTGTAACTAACATTTTTTTTTGTATTTTAGTAGAAGATATAATGGGGACCTTTGGTTATAAATCAGGGCACAAGATGAACTGTTGTGTAAGAATCTGTACTATTGGGAGTAGCCCAAAGTTACACAACCAAACAACCAACAAATTTTCATCCATGGAAGAAAACACTACAGAGACAATCCTCTTTCACAAATCTGACCACAAGAGACCAAAGTTGCAAAATAATAATTTGTATTCTTATTGTAAAAGTTAAAAGACCATAGTTCAGACTTCAGACCTACATGTGTGTGCATTGAACGGCTCGGAGCCTCAGGCAGATGGGCTAAATTAAAGAAATAGTTACATGAAACAGATCAAATGAGCTTATAAACGAAATGAAACTTGTTAACATATATAACGAATTTGTAACATGGATTAAATTGTTGTGAAGTGTGGATTTTATAATAAAGATGAGACCACTTAATCAGTCTTTTTCTGAGGTAAAAATGTCAAACTTCTGAATCAATCAACAAGATAGATGGTGTTCTACAAGATAAAATCAAGTCTAAAATTAGTATGTACAGTAAAAATTAGCACTCAGTGTGTACAAGATTTAGCCTGGAAATCAGAAAGATTATGCACTTCTGCAGCCACATGTCTAACTTGATCATTTAACTGAGCTCCTAGAGTCAGTCAGATTTTCGATCGACAAACTTGGAAGTGGTGCGATATATCTTCCGCGACTTGAGTTTCCTGCCGTAAATTATAAAAAATGATCCTATTTTTGTTAATAAAGTAGTTAGTAATATGTAAAGTTTCTCCCTTTTTTTCATAGGATTGATCTGTTTATAACAAAATCACTCATTTTTTGTGTCAATTAAACAAGTATAAGATGGGAAAGTAGTTACATAGAAGGACTAACATACTTGGGTGGTTTGGCAATTTGTTGAACGCCATTGCTTTCCAAGATGTTATTCCCAAGCTCTATGGAGATCAGATCATTTGATGGTTCTCCTTTTGACTTTGTAGAATCATCAAAAGTAAAATTTGAACTTTGACCCGAACCAAAACCTGCAATCAAGGTTCATTTTATGGCTCTCATTAGCATGATTTTTTTTGTCGTTGTAGGGGAGAGGGAGGTTAAAGATATTACTTTGCATGTTCTGCATAAAATGGTCAACAGAAGGTGTATTCGACATAGCCTATATAACATTAAACACCTAGTGTTTATATGCCAAACTTTTAGACAGAAACCATTTACACATTTGTCTTATAAAAGCTGCAACAGTTTAGTATAAGTAGTTTATTAAAAACAGTTACCTTAGTCTGATGATTAAACACCATCAATTACGATGAGAAAAAGAGGCGATTAATGTTGACCAAAATGAATAATGGCAACTGGTAACTAGGTGATTATAGCTTGAAACTCTGAAAACAATGTGCTGCAAAAGTCTAGACACTTGATGTTTTTTTATGACGACTTTTACTATGATTAGACTAGGTTTGCAACTAGGGTTAAATTTATTAATCATGCTATTAAGGTAACTAGATGGTTCATGATGTAAAAGTCTCAGCACCCTAAAAGTGAAAGTTAGTAGTAATTAGAGGTGGCAAGTTTGATCCATTTACTATTTTACTTACAAATGAGTTGATTTGGGTGAGTATTATCTCATCCAGGATAAATAAAAGGGAACAGGTCAAATCTTTTGTATTGTAGTATTTTGATTATTATTGTTATAATACTGTTTCTTGTAATTACAACACATGGATTATTTACAGAAAAAATATAAAGAAGTGTAATAAATAAGTTTTTGTGGGTCAACCCAACAGGACCTGTTTAAATCCATACTTGTCACCTATGTTAGTAACTTAAAGTTACCATTTTCACTAATAATCTATGCCATAGAAGAATATCACCCAAATAATTATCATATCACATGCATAAAATATCAAAATATCTGTGTGTTACCTTGAAAAATTATGATCACGAAAAAAAGAATTGTGATGAGCGTGGCAAAGATGCTAATATTCGATGATGTTGGCGGCGGTGAAGCTTTAAGAGCTCTTCTTCTCTTCAAAGATTTCAACCTTTCTACCCTAGCTCGTTTTTTCATGGTCTGTTCAGCAATCTCTTTAACTAACTGCAAGTCAGCTGTGTCTAGTGACGGTCCCTTGCGTGGTCTAGGTGGCTTTGGAGCCTTTTTTGAATTGGAAATCTTGCGTTTTTCTTTCAACTGAGTTTTTTCTAAAAGTTGTGTGTGTTGACCGTTTTTCCCAAATTTAACATGTCTTAGTGATTCAATATCTTCATAACCATCATCACTTGACTTCAGCGAAGTTCTGTAAGAATTACTGCTGTATTCACCATCTTCAGATCCATCAAAGGAATCAAAACTAAAAGTTTTACCTACAGATCGAACCACAGTTCTTGCTCGTTTGTTAGCTATCATTGTCTCGTTTGTTCCATCCTCTTCATATTCACTTTCACTACTCACTATGTTAACGATGGTGTCTGTGTTTCTTTGAGGTTTATTATTGTCCATTTGATGCAATCTAGAAGTCTAATATTCTTCAAAAGATCTTTGATATAAACTTGTAACTTTTGCAAGTATAATCACCACAAAACCTCATCGTTCAGCCAAAAGAATCTGAATCCTGTGTGTAAGAATATAGTTCAGACTCCCAAATCAAAAATATTTCGAGATATTTATTAGTGGATCATGTCTTTATTTTCCTCATATCAAGTAAACAAGACCCACTTGTTATGAAGGTGTTTGGATAAGCCTATTTTTTGGCTTATTGAAACTTTGAAAAGCCAATAAAGCTAATTTTTAACAGCTTATGAACTTATTAACTCAAGCTTATGGGTTTAAATTAACCAAAAATAAAGTTGATACGCTCATCAGCTATTAAAAGTAAGCTTATCGGCTATTCAAATAAGTGCAGAAAATAAGCTTATACGAACACACCCTATATCTCCCAATGTATTTCCATGACATAAATTCGATGCACAAAATGTTACTGTACAAATGGTGAAATTGTGAAAATAAATTGCTATAATCAAAGACCTAGCTATCCTCCTATGATACATTCCATATCCAGAACAATGAGATTAGAGTGAAACATATCTTAACCTAATTACAACATGGGAGCAAGACGATACAACACAGACATACATATAACACATCAACACTCAACAGTAACAAATACCTAATGTTCATAAATTCGGCAACCTGTGAAATTTTGGGCAGTTTGGATGCAATTACCTACAAACTTATCACCATGTGTACATCATACATGTATCATAATTCAAATACAAAACACTATCACAAGATCCAAATTCTACACAATTTTGAAACCCCCAATATCAGTGACTATACCTTACATCATTGGTAGGGTTTCGTTCTGGATAATCAGACAAATCAATGAAAATTTTCAGATATATCAATTAAACGGAACAAATATCCCCACATAATACATCCTAATCATCAGACTATGATTGATTGAAGCATCAGGCCCATGGTTTCAACTCACCCAAAATAATAATAATTTCAACGTAGCACACCGATTGGATATTCTAACCACCGCCTCATAACAATATCATACACACACACACACAAAACCACCATTATCCGTTAAACCTGCATCACAAAACGACGTGAGCCACACGGCGGAGGAATCCACCGCCGACCGTCGCCAAACCGCCACCGGCGCGGCATTCGTCCGATCTTCAAAATCGCACAATAACACGAACCATAAACCAAAGGATTAAGAGAAAACAGTGTTTTACCTCCGCCGTAGCGCCACCAACCACCACCGATCGTCGTCAATCGAACACAATCAAATGGATGAGGAATTTGATTGTGGTTTCAAATTAAGACATCTGTGAGAACATTTAAGAAGAACAGATTGACAACAGATGGAAATTGGGGGTTGATTATTATTGATGGATTCAAAATTTGAAGAGCATTTTACGAAATTCTATGAACACAAGAGCAGAGGGATGTCTGTTCTTCCCTTTCCCAATCTTCGTACATTTCTACCGTTGGGTGTATATTTTACTCCAATTAAAATGACATTTTGGTTTTTAATTGTATTTTGGTTATCCGTTATTGCTTTTGAATAACTTTTGTTACATTGTTATTGGTTTGTTTTTGTTTATTTTGTGTTTTTGATTAATTGGATTATTCTATTTGGATACATTGAGATGCCAAAAGGTTTTATTGTTATCCTTTTCAAAATATATATTATAGAATTATCCTTTTCGAAATTACTGTTTATAATAGTCATAAATGCGATGGACTGTCGAGAAATAGATAGTGAATTTAGTTATCATATGGGATATATGATTTATATAAGTGTAAACAAGACTATTGTGTTTGTTAAGAGTTAGATTCAAACCAAACTTAAACGGGCATGAAACAGAGAACTTATCTAGTAAAGAAGTCCGAACGTGGGACTTTCATGTCAAGTCTAACTAGGTTCACGAGCATGTGAAAAAAAAACAAAACAAAAATCTAATTATATGTGTAACCAAAAAACCAAAACAAATCGTATATGTAAATTCGGTTTGGTTCATAACCATATTCGGTTTTCGGTTTGGTTCTTAACCATATCAAATCGATGAATTCAATTTTTAGTTCGGTTATCACTTATTAGTTCCACACATCTTGGCTTTATTCGAATAACCGAACCAATTTGATCAAATAAATCAAATAACAACCAGTTTAATTAGGAAATCAAACCGATTTAAGCAATGATATCGGTTTAGTTAGACACATTCCCAATTCAGTTTTGTTCAGCTTTCAGACAGACCCAAAAAATTTCAAATTCGAACTAACGAACAAATAAAAAAACGAACCAATAAATGTTCCTAGCGTAGATAAATCTTTAACTTAGGTATGCTAACTGCTAAGCATATATTCACATAATAATATTTATTATATATAAAACATGATAAAAGTAACTGAATGATATAATGTTATATATAAAATTTATAATTACACATGTATACATATACAATAATCAAACAAATAATAAATTAGCCTAGTAGAGCTCGAAAAACTACTCCCGAGTCGGACGAGCTTTAAAAACAACTTGAAAATCGAGCTTGAGTAGATAGCGCTCGAGCTTTAGCGATATATATATATATATATATATATATATATATATATATATATATATATATATATATATATATATATATATATATATATATATATATATAACTCTTAACGAGTCAAGCTCAATCTCTTTTAAGTTAAACGTTCCGAGCTCTAATTCTCTTAAAATCCATAATATAATTTTCATAAATTTTTATTAGTAAAAGATGAAAAAAAAAGTTTTGTTTTATTATGTAAAATACATAAAACAAGGTTTTGCAAAGAAAAAGAAAAAAACGAAACTGTTTTCGAACACATATAGAGAGACGACCTTAAAAAATGCTGCCAAAATTATTTGCTTTAGTAATTCAGCCAGATGACTTTACTTTACTTACTTTATATGAACAAAAATTATAATTTGTAAATAAGTAATTTATATGAAATTTAATTGGCTGATTTTGGTTAATATCTAAAAACGTTTGGTGTGTATATAGGTAACATCATTGTAATAATATCCTCAATAAAAAACATATATCTTATGTTTGTTTTAGTCAATGGTCCTATGTATGTATGGTGATAACTACAAGTTTACGACGCTAAGCACGATGAAGATGATGGAAATTTTTGTACGAGGCCAATTACTACAATTTGAAAGAATGCGACTAATACCTCGTCACATTAATGACTTTACATCTTTGTGATCGTGGTTGTCCTCACAGCACTACTCTTTCACGTCCGTTGGCGCGGTATGATCACGCCCCTCACGCCTCCACGTCGGTGGTCGTGCCTCGCTCTCGCAATGGTGATACAATTTCCTGTATAAATATACCAGTATTACAACAAAAAACAATTAACTTAAAGCCTAAAAATATTTAAAAACTAAATGTTATAAATATAGTTTTGATTTTTATATTGACTTTTGGTAGCTGGAAACTTTTAAAAAGCCATTTTCCCCCATAGTCGCACTAGAAGGGTGAACACGTTTTACAAAGGTTTTATTTGTTATATTTTCGCACATGCGAAGTATGTTGGAAGATTTCTTTCAAAAAGTCATATAATTTTACTTTTTTTCTTATGCTGTTATACATCAAAATTGATATATAACAATTTATAAATAGAGTTAATTATATAAACAATACAATAATTTGTAATATATAAAAGGATTATTAAATTTTAATAATCTCAATTTTCATCTATGGACCGGGATTAATCCCAACTCGAAAAATATTTACAAACACTACCAACTTTGATCTTATTTTTTTCCGACGATCGCATTCTAACTGAGAGTTAACCTCTGTTAGTTTTTTGATGAAATACCCCCAACTTTGAGCCAATTTTCTACTCCGTCACTACCTAGCCTTCATCAGGTCTGTTCTCTGGTGTCTAGCTTCCATTGTCACCTGAAATCTACCTACAACGAGTCAAGTAGTTTAGATCAAAAGGTGAAGATTGACGGGTTTCAGATTTTAACTTTCTTATTACTGTTTTGGTCACATAAGTAGTCTGTGTCATCAAAAAACTAACGGGGTTAACTCTCAGTTAGTAAAAGATCGTTAAATGAAAATAAGCTTAAAGTTGTGAGTGCTCATAAACATTTTTCGGATTGAGATTAATCCCGGCCAATAAATAAAAGTTTGGATTATTAAAATCCAATAAGCCTATGTAAAATTAGAAAATTAGTTATCAAACTCTTTATCAAAATCGCTGAAGTAAGATTTCATTTGAATCTAATCAAGCTATGAAATGGATTGAGCTCGTAAATATATTTGCAGAGTTAGTAGCATAATTCAATCCGCTACGCTCACAGTTTTTATTATAAGTTAAATTACACAAATAATCTTCGTGGTTTAATAGGAATCACAAGTTTTGTATTATTCTTTTAGAAAATTAAATTTTAATAACTCAAACTATTGACTATTGATCAATATTAATTTCAACTAACAATTTGACCAGTGTTAATTTCAACTTTTGACTTTGTTTTAATAACATTCTCAGTCTAACTATTCATTAATTCTGTTAGGTTTTTTATGACATATCACGTGACGTGGCTCGTGACATGACATGTAACGTAGTTATAATTATATACATAAATATATTACTCAATTTTTTAATATAAAAGATCATTTATAAAGTTATTAAGCGTAACGCTTTAGTCGTTGGTTGAGTAACTTAAATCGTTAGTTAGGATTAATATTGACTAATAGTAAATAGTTTTGAATTATTAAAATTTAATTTTTTATTCTTTTTAGTAAGATGTATGAGACTTAATGTTTAAAATATGTAGAGAGCTTACGTGTCAACTTTTAAGAAAATATTCTCCACGTGTCAGTCATGTGAGGGTATTATTATCAACTCCTAAATAACAAGTATGGTTAATTACATAAATGGTCCCTCATATGTAAAATGACTAAATATTTTTCAACTAGACATAAAATTTAACTTCAGTTGATATTAATATTCAAACTCGTTACGAAATTGACGAAATTGAAAGTTAATGCTTAAAGACATGTTTTGTTTTTTCTTGATTTATAAAAGTGTTATTTTTTTTTCAGACCACATGATCATCTATGTAAATTCACGTGTTCTTTAGGAATTAACGATACTACCCCACATGCTTGACACGTGGAGGGTATTCTATTAAAAATTAAAATACAAATATATGTTAATTGTTTAACACCCAAATTTTAAATCTCAAAATCTTATAAAATATAATTGTTACTAAAAAAGTTAACATTCAAATATATGATTCTCATTAAATCACATAAACTATTTGTGTAATTAACTCATATATTATTTATATATTAACCACGCACAAAGAGGATTGCAATGAAATAGAAGTTGGAATGCATAGTGTATAACAATATATGGTTGTTCACATTTTATACTTACACCATGCTTATTATACAATAACATAGAGTAGTGAAGGCATGAGTCGTTTCACAATCTCTCCAAATCTTTCTGATATCCTATAGTGCTCTTTTTTTTTTCTTTTCTTTTTTATCCTCAGAAAATTTTCTATATATCTTCGAATCTTCATCCTTCACATTTTCACGCTACAACGATCCCTGCTTTACATCCATGCCGTTGGCGTTTCACAACCTTCATTTGATTTTTTTTTAGCGTAAGAGTTCTTAAGTGAGTTTTCTCAATTTCTTATCTTATACTATGTTTAATATTTCCAAAAAAGTTTTCTTCATTTATATACAATAATTAAAAGTTAAGTTTAAAAACTAAAATATGTTTTCCCTCGTAGTTTATTTATGCTAAACATGTTTAAATACTTGTCTATGAACTACTTTGTTTAAGTAAACGGTTTTCATACTATGGTTTAACTTCTTTTTTTTATTGAGTTTTTTTACACAACATCAACTATGGTTCTCAAGTGTTACACTAATTAAAGATACTCAAAGTTTTTTCTTTTTCTTTGTTTTTTTCTTTATTTGTCTTTCGAAATCACTCAATATTCACTAATTGTTTCAATTTTAAGTTAAATATTTATAAATGTTTAGAGTATTAAGTGAGGTAAGAAACATATATGTTTCAATTTTAAGTTAAATATTTATAAATGTTTAGAGTATTAAGTGAGGTAAGAAACATATGTGAATTTTGGTTTGAAAAATATAGAACTTTGAACCAAGGGATGTGATGAGGCAATGAAACATAGTTGAACTAGTAGATGCAGTAAGTTGACAAAGAAATACGCTTCTAGAACGCATAAATGTCTCAAATGGTATAGAGTTCTAGAATAGATTTTTATTATCATATTCAGATAAGAGATTTCATATCTAATTTGATTTTTCTCTTAAAACTTATCATATTTAACTTTTATAAGCGATGAAATAGTATAAACTATAAAAGATCAAGTTATATATAATTTATTTGAATCAAAACATAAAACAACTTCAACTCGTGATTCGATACACCCACTCTTTACACCAACGAAACTCTAACCACCTCACCCACGTCTCTAACTTAACTTTTTTTGGACGGCAATTGCACGACTCTGCTTCGAAGGATATGTGTTATTTTTATCGGACCCACTTATCCGTTTCCCAGCTGAGACCGCACTCTTAAACTTCTCAGGAGAAAATCCATTACCGGGAATACCTCATAATTCAATTCTGAGCATTTTGTTTTAAGTAAGATTTGAATTCATTATCTATTTATATTTACATATTATGAGTTTTTTATCTTAACCATTTGGGTTAAGAATAATCGATGTCTCTGACATAACTAGTGGAGCACCTAAAATCCAATTTCAACGAGTATTGTTTGGTTTGTTTGGACATTTTGGTTAGAAGAATAGAAGATTCAGCAAGAAAAAAAGCAATGAACCATGCCTCATAAATTCTTTAGTCTTCACTCTTGGCATACTCCAATAGCCATCAAGTGGGACCAAACCCCACATCCGTTAGGCCCCACTCCTTATAAATATCCACCTCACCACCCGAATAAACCCTCACACCCCGTAGGATATGCCCCACGCTTCTCTCAACCACTTCAAACGGTGAAACCCTCTCTCCATTCAAATCCCAATTTAATATCCTTTTTTCAATACAATAATCACACTAATTTGTTCAAGATAATGTTGATTAGTTTGAACTTTCAGTAGTCTAATCACTAATGGATATTCTCACCAATATTCTTCGCGATTGTTTATATACTAAGCGTAATTCTGCAGTTCTTTTCATCGATTGAAGAAATGGCTGCGATGAGATCGAAGTGTGTTACTGATCCGTTAGATGAACGTGTTAGAGATCGGATCGTTGGGCTTTATCGGCCGGAGGTTGCGTACGGTAGCAGCGGTAGCGAACACAGTGGCTCCGGCAGCCAGATTGGTGATGAAGATGATGATGATTCATCGTCGTCTTATTCGCTTTCGTATCTTCTTCATTGTTTTGATGAAGAAAACGAGAAGGATGATGTGATCGATGATGACGATGAATTTGATGCAAGTCATACGAAGGAGAACGATTCCGATTCCGATTCCGATTCCGATTCGGATTCTGATTGTGATCGTGTGGATGCGAAAATTGAAGAAATTACTTCGACATTGCGAGATCTGAACGTTGATACGTTCAGAAACGTTCTTCACGCGAATGTTGTGAAAGCTATGGAGGTTTTTCGCTGTTTAAGACCTAACACACAGATTCTCAACCGTAACGTGATGTTATTCCTTCAGAAACTCGGTTACAACGCTGCGATCTGCAAGACGAAGTGGCCGAGCTCCGGCGGACTCACCGCCGGTAACCACGAGTTCATCGACGTCGTCCGATCTAACACCGGCGTTCGTTACTTCATCGACGTCAGCTTCGCCGGAGAGTTCCAGATCGCCAGACAAACACATCAATTCCGACGAGTATCACAACATCTACCGATCGTTTTCGTCGGTAAAACATCAGATCTGAAGGTGATCGTGAGATTGATGAGCGATGAAACAAGGCGATCGTTGAAGACCAGAGGTTTACTCCTTCCTCCATGGAGGAAAAACAGGTTCATGCAGAACAAGTGGTTCGGGCCGTACCGTCGGAGGGCTAACTACACTCCGGCGAACTTCTCGCCGGCGTTATCGTCTCCGGTGAGCCAGATGACGTCGACGGTTAAATGCAGTATGATCGGATTTAGTGTCGTGGACAGTGCTCCGTTGCTCAACGCGGCAACCCGTACAAGATAAATTAAAATATTAAGTAATCTAGAAATGCTACCATTTGGCTTTTTTTAATCGAGATAACAAGGGCAAGGGTATATACCATTATATAATAGTGTTAAAAGATTTGGGTCCGTTGAATCGATGATTTGCTACAAAACTCTACAAATCAATGCTAAAAGGATAAAGTTTTTTTTTTTTTTAATAATTTGTTTAGAGGGTTGGATCCTATTTTGTGCTTAATATATTCTACATCAGTTTTATTTTGTTTTAAAAGACTAAAACCTGCTATCAATATCAAACTAGTCTTTACTTCTGTGATTAACTTGAGAATAGTTTTTATGGTTGAAAGTTTCGGATGGTTGATAAGTGATAACAGGTGGTTAAAAGGTTACAACCGTCGTGATACTTATTGTGTTTATATGTAACGTATGTTATGATTTTTTTCACTGACTCGGATATTTGAACTCCAATCCTAAAAATCTTTCAACCTTCTTTGAATATAAATCTTTAAATATATATAACTTTGTATGTATATAAACAAAGTGAAAAGTAACAAAAGGAGTTTTATATTCGATTAAGCATTATGTGGATTTCTTTTTTATGATCATAATTAGCTTACAAATATTATTGTACTTATTAGTTTTACCGGTTACATCAAGTAGTTATAATTTACATGATTCGACCTAAATATAAAAAAAATTAGAAGACAAATTGAAAAACATCCGAGCACTAAAAAGCCGACCTAGATTAATAAGAATCTTGAGTTCATCAGTGCCTACCAAATCATTGCATGGCATCATAATATCACAATACAGTTTAAAGATCATGGTGATGAATAGTAGTTTACAAGTATATACATCAAATCAATAAAGTACAAGCATTTATAGCATTAAAATACCACTGTCTACCCTCAAATTTTGAAGACGGGAGAGACAAAGAGAGAGAGGGAGAGGGAGGGAGGCCGTCACTCTTGTGAATTCGGTTAATCTAGTCGTCCCATTCGTCTAATGACGTATGTTTAGTTGTTTACTAACACAGTAGTAGCAGCATTATTTAGGTTTATGATCCAACGATCCAAGTTAAAATCCTCACCCTCACCATCTAGAGTCTAATGTCTACATTCCTTAATGTTTCCCGCAAAACCAAATTAATCATAGAATCACAAAACACGCTCCCATAAAAGCTTATACGACATCTTCTTCATAATTGTAACAAGATGACATTGTAATTTAAACATGAAAAGTATAAAGTATATTATCAATTAAACTTTTCCTACTATTTACATGTTTATCTTTCTTGATAATGTTGTATATCTTACATCTTGTGTGTAAAATTAAATAGCACAAATAAATACATATATATTTTCAAGATGCTCTTGAAAAAGATGTTAAACATTCCACTCATATTACATACTTGGTACTCTCTTCCTATTAAATTAGTCAAGTCTATCACAAAAGGGGGGTATGCTAAGCAAATATGGTATACGTTTAGCTGCTTTCTATTAAAATGTCACTTACTGAAAGCTTGAACCCAATACAAATAAATATACTTTTGGGTAAATTGTAATTTTTTTCTTTTATATTGTTAACTTAAAAGGCATGTACTTTAGCTTCAATAAGTATATAACACATACATGAACTGTATATGTTCTAACAACTACGTCTTCTGACTGTATGTACGTTTAATCTCTCAGTCAAATATGATCATGTGCAATGATACAAAGACATTTTAGTCTTTTAATCTTATATTATACTTATACTTTAAAATCAAGATCGGTGGGTTGTCCTTCGCTAATTGGTTTCTTGATTTGTTTCTTTTTTTTCAATTTATCAGGTTTTCATTCGGTATAAATAAAGAAACTATTGTCATAAATCACAAAAGGTTTTGTTGTCATAGTGGTTTGGCTCTTTCTCTTCTACCCATTCCACCGGGTTCGTCTTTCAAACCCTCCCACTTAGCTTCTCCAGTTTTTGGTTTTTTCGTTGTTTTTTTTCTTTTTTTTTCTTTTATAAATTACCTTTTTCTTTCTTTTTCAAAAATAATTTTGTTACTACCTTTTTAACTGATTTTTCATTTCAATGTTATGTTTTATTTACCTAGCAACTTGCTAGACCTAATTTTTTTTTATTTATGTTTCGATCTTCAGAATCAAGCCACACAACTTTTTAAGTTTCTTGCAAAGTGTCACACCCTTAAAATCCACCGGTGGGGTTTTACCGCGAGGCACGTGACAAACAGGATCTTAGACACAGTCATATCAAACGACACTATATGCGTTTTAAATAAACGTTTGACCTTAAATCAGAGTATAACATAGTTTTCAATGTAATCAATACGAAAGCGTAAACGTTTGTAAAACCATGAGTAATAAATGCGCAAAACAAGGCACCCAATGAAAAGTAGTAAATGTAAATGAACTTGCTTTCAAATAATAAAGAGCCTCAGATATGCAACCCTAGCCTTAGGTGTGCCAGCGACCTGAGAAGACATGCTAAAGTGTGCCAACATTAAGTTGGTGAGTTCACAGGTTTAAAACAGTAAATATGCTTGAGCGTTTGCTTGGTAAAAGTAAACAAAGGTATACCATAGGTGGCTAGCCTATATATCGAATTACTTAGCGTTTCGAAATGAAGCTGACTGTTTGTGAGTTGTTTTGTCTTCCGCCATGACTTATCACAGAACAATGGCAACTGTCTAGATCAATTAAACACCCGTTCGACTTCCAGTCGAGTTAGCGCGAGTAACGCAGATTGGGTTTGTCAAACCCAGTAGTACTACCCATAATTACCTCGCTATCCTGTTATTAACGGTTCAAGTGTGTAAGGACTTGCGTGATAATGTTTGCACTACAGTAACAAATGATATGCCAATAATACCAAAACCAAATAAAAATAGTTTGCATGCTTCTCTCCCAAAAAGAAAAGTAAGTAAAAGTGGGGCCGTGAAGACTTAACTTAAATGCATAGGAAAAACATGAAGTGTAATAGCTGACAGCTAATTGTTATCTAACAAATGTATGTCCATGATTGTGTATACATAATGGTCAAGATGATCCCCGTTGTATCCAAACAACATAACTGTTAGCGTGTTCGAGAAATGTTTGACATGTTTAATCAAGTTGACTTTTTAACCAAAGTTGACTTTTGTTTACCAAAGTTGACCGGACTGACCCGACGATCCGTTGGTGACTCAAATAAGTGAAAACATGTTTAGTCATGCTTAAAGAGCTCAAATAATGATTCACATAAAGTTTCATGTCAGAAATCTATTTTTGAAAAGTTTCTATTTTTGGGAAGTACGACATCGTTACACATGTGTAACCCATTTCAAGATTATAAAGCATATCACAACAAACATCTCAAATATACATGTAACACATCCGACAATAATCCATAACATGTTAACATAACCAAGAAACTTTATCATACCCAAAGTTTCCTAATTTAAAACATAAGAACACAAGTTTCACAAATTTCATCCAAAGTCTCGTAACATGCTCCTATGATCATTCCAACATCAATCACATCATCATTTCATGTTCTACACATATCATATTTAACATTCATCACATCAAGTCACAGAAGTTTTCATAAATAGCAAGCATGTTCATACGATGCATTTTTCACCATTCGATTATTCCCAGTCCATTCTAAACATCATATAACAATTATCACATCTCATCAAACATGCATAAATCATCATCTATAAACTCACTTACCCAAAAAAAAATTCTATAATGGAAAGTACTCGAAAATCGAGCCAAAATCAAAAGTTCGAATCATGAATTTTCATCCACTAGAATCAACTAACATCCTAGAACCATCAATCCATTCTAATTTCATCAAAATCATACAATTTCTACAAAAGCCCCAACTTAATGTTTCCTTAATAAGTAAGCATTGGTTTTTGATCAAAACGACACAATTTCACAAAACCAATCCGTATAAACATCATTATATTAAATACTAACACATAATCCATCATCAATTTCAATCAATTTTAAGTTTCGACTTGTTTGGATCATCTAGGGTTCATGTTCATCATGAAGATCAAAGAACATAAAATCAAACATAAAAACTTACTTGAAATGCTTAGATGCTAATCCTTAGTACGCGTTTGATGTAAGAAATTATGAAAATCACTATCAATATGCAAGAACAAGATCAAAGAAGGTGTCCTTAGTGTGTGTGTGTGTGTGTGATTTGCTACGAAAGAAACGAAGGGGAAAAGGAGGGGACGGCCAAATGGTGATTAGGGTTTGGGGGTTGGGTTTTATACTTTTTTTTTACAAGAAAGACCCTCGTCTTTTATAAAAATCATTTTAATGCTACAAGATTGAACTTTTTCTACACTGAAATCACCAAATTCTCATATAATATCAAACACTTGAAATAATATTCATTGGCTAGTTCAAAGTCATATTTATAATAATTAGGCGTTAAAAGCCGAAAATGCGCGAAAACGCGTAAATGCTAGAAAATTCACAAATTTCACAACCAGGCTACATAGTTAATCACCATAATCATATAGCACATAATTTAACACCAATTATGATTGTTTGAATATCATTTTGACAAATCACCGATGTTCGGGGACAGACGCGAGTGCGATCCGGCAATTCACCGAATCACTGTTACGTGAAAGGTTCATGAATGTTTGTGCAATAAATGACGTATTTAAGTAAACAACATTAAACGCATGAATGTATGATTGGAAAACCATGTTCGTGTTGATCAGAAAGTGACCTGAAAATGCCGGGTGTCACTCAAAGCGCGTAAGGAAGTTCATAAATATGTTTTTAATAATATTATTCTAAAAGTAAACGTAATGTTCGACTTTAATTATGATTTTGTAACACAAACCAAATACTTTTACAAAAAAAAGTTATGTATATCATAAATGCTCTCTTCAACACACGGGTTTGCTCAAAATTTCAACATTTTTGTTGGGTCATGTTTACGTTGTAACATACGAGACATAATATTTATTTCTACTTATGTTTCCATCTCTAGAACTGAACCATCACAACTTAATACGTTTTTCTTACTTACTTAACCACGTTATTGTCACCGCCTAATAGGTTCACCGATGTTCGCAAATGTACTACAACGCAACGGCTTGATTTCTAGTTTTTCTTAAAACCTAATAACTTAAAAGAACTTAAAGTAGGGAAGTACAAATTTTGCATTATCTTTTCCTTGAACTTGAATTAACAATCATTAAAGTGCCTAATATTTTATTAAACTTACATTAAATATATTATCTTCTACTCTTTAAGAAAAAAAATCAAAAGGAAATCATAAAGGATGTCAGTTGTAGATTTGCACGCCAACCAAACAAAATATATTCCCAAATATCCTTTGTAGTTTTCCAATTTTGGTCACGAAAGTTCGTTTTTTTCTCCTAATTGTAGTTAAAATATGACGGTATCTTACCTTTGGGTGAAGCATACAAGCAAAAGTAATCTTCTGAATTGGCATTCTTGGTGTAACCTTTTGTTGTAAACTTTTTTTTATCCAGCTTCTTGCTAGTTTTGCTCTTTTTATAAAATCACAAGCTGTTTAAGAAAAAATTAAAACATGACAACCAGATATTGTTTTGATATACACACATTTAGAGTTTTAGAGATTTGTAGCAAGGGTGACATAACATAATAATCATATATAACCAATTTTTTTACTTTAGGTTAAACAGATCTTGTTTTTATTCATCTTAAATATACATGTTGTATTCAGGTTAATCTGTTCACATGATTTTTTAGGTTCATGTCATATACGAGTTTACCCAATCAAACACACTATCCATTTAACAAAACTTTTAGTCAGTGACAAAAAGATGGAATAAAAAGTTTTATATATCTAAATGTTTGTATTATAAGAAGTTATAAGGAAAACAATAAAAATACAAAACATTACTAGAAATGAAAAGTGACCACAAGGTTCATGCCTCATGCTTTCGGTTGTACGTTACAAACTTACAAACGGTTTTCCCGTTATGGCTCTTGGAGGAAAGAGAGAGGTGGTGGAACCCACAAAGACCATTGGCTACTTGGAGGGTCGTTATAGGCTTAATTGTCCCTTTCACCTTTTAAAAGGTGACATCCTCCTCTATGATTCTCTTTTTCTTGTAAAATCGATATAAACTTATCATGAAATTAATTAATATATGATCATGAGTTCGAAAATATTTTCTTATAATAACATTCATTGTACCAACGAAAGGAGAAACCATAATTATAATAACTTTAAGGATGATTATAGATTATATTATCACCATGTATGATGACAAAGGATTAAATGGTGTGGTGTAAAAACGGTTTACATGGTTTGAAACGTTTTTAACTTTCTGTGTGGTTTGTTATTTTGTTCTTCGGTTGTCGGTTTTTAAAAGAAGAGAAATGAAACTATGAAAGTGACGTTAGACAATAGTGACAAAGGGGAAGGAGGGATGGCCGACGATGATATATTTTTTTAAAACAATTATACAAAAAATAGATGCATAATTAATACAAAACCATTTGTGATTTAGTGCACATAAAAGTTTCTAGACACCATATTAATGCATGGTACTCTACTTCCTACATCATTTCCTTATGGTTCGACCAATCCAATTCAATAATTATAAATTGTTAGATGACTTAGATCTAGTGCTAACATGATTTATTTATTATTTAACAGCAAACAAGCATATGTATTTT
The DNA here is from genome assembly GCA_025506505.1 of Flaveria sonorensis. NCBI lineage: Eukaryota > Viridiplantae > Streptophyta > Magnoliopsida > Asterales > Asteraceae > Flaveria > Flaveria sonorensis. Next base: position 61,810,581 of record CM046424.1, on the reverse strand, counting down.
ACACCTTTCCTTGAAACTTGAACACACGACTATTTGGTTGAACTACTAAGTCAAAGACATGTTGGTGATACCATTATCTATTTATATAAAAACAAACTCTTGTTTACATTAAACTTTAAGATTTTAATATATTGATCACATGAGTTTAGTTTTTTGGCAAATTATATTTTAATAATCCAAACTATTATTCATTGGCCGATAATAATACATATTGATTTGACCGGTAATAACCTCAACGTTCATTTTTATTACCAATAACAGTTCCAGTAGTATAACTATCATACATTCACACTTTATTTGTACTTATTTTAAGCTCGATTTAACTTGTATGTTTTTCATTTCGTTTATATTAATTGTTGTCAACGAAATCAAGCGTAAATTTTTAATAATTATGTTACTGTGATTGTTGTTGATAATAAAAATAAAAGTTGAGATTGTTAATAATCAAATTAATAGTATGAATTATTATCGACAAATGAGTAATAGTTTGGATTATTAAAATTCATTTTGGCTAGTTGTTTACATAATGATCTCTTATTTCTTTTTCCAAACTTAAGTTAATTTTTTTTTGTTTTACCACATATTCTCATCTCCTCTCATGATAGTCACTACCAATCAAAAAAAGAAATCATCAACTTTGATTAACAAATAGAGTCTATATTGGGCGGGTTCGAGATCTAGCCTAGCCATTTTTTAATTTTTTTTTCCTTTTTGTTTGGAAGCCTTTTTGGGTTTTTTACTGTTTCGTTAACATTATTTCTTTCGTTTCATTCCTAATGCTTTGGAATTCCACGTCGGAGTGATAGTCGTCATAGTATGTTCTTATATTCGTGTTCTGACATTCGCGTCCATGGCATAATTCCCCGCGCAACGCGCTTGTGGAATAATTCTAGTTTATTATAATAACAAGAAATCCTATGCATACCTTCACATGTTACTATATTACTATAAAAATAAAAAGTTGGATTCTGGTCATTTGATTGTTAAACATGTTTAGCATTGAAAGAGGAAATAGTAAGGTGTCTAAGAAAAAGAACATGTTCTCTTTTCCAGGAGGGTATGAAGCAATCGTGTACGAATTAATCTAGCTAAGCCTGGAAAAACCAACGCGTTAGGTTAAACGGTTTAAGTCAAGACGTATAATTTTAATACATGTCAGTTTTGTTCAGGTCAAAACAAGTTTTGACTAAAATCACATTGAGTTGAAATAAGTTGTTTTAGAAAATTATTATCAAAATGGTCGTTCAACTATATTTTTTATGGTAACTAGTGTTTATACACAATGCGCGTTGCGGCGACGACATACGCAGTTTGATATAACATAAAGCACAATCAATTTGACTTGATTCTGAACTAAATTTACATTGAAACCTAGTGTAATTCAAAATTATATCATCGGATGAAAATAAACATAATGTATGTCGAATGTATATCAGCTCAGAACACACAAACCGCAGGGAGAGTTTTCTTAGTTTTTCTTTTTCTTGGGCCCATGCAAAAAATATATGTATTCATTCACAGCAACGGGTGGTTTTATTTTACGCAACATGTATTTGCTTTTGTATTTACATTCCATAGGGTAGCATATTCTCCAAAGCATATGCATGTATTGACGTGAACAAAAGATTTGTGCATACTAAGACCTGCTTACTTAAGATGTGTTTCATTCTCTGTTTGGTCTGGGAACCTGATTCGTTTCGTTTACACTACCAGACTAAAATTTACACAATCGACGAAAAAAAGAGGGGGACGGCGGCCCCCCGGGCCTCCGCTCTTGCTTGCTCGTAGTTTTGTCTATTGGCCTTTATAACCTTTTCAGGTTGGGTTGCTGTCTAGTCTTGTGCTGCCTATGCCTTTTCTTGGGTTGGGAAATGCTAGTCTGTGGATAAACCTATGGTCACTTAAAAGCCACGTCCATTCCTGTTGTCGCACGACGACATATGTAATTATTAACTTCATAACAGACATTCGGTCTGATTCTTTCTTTAAAGCATTGCTTGTCAAGATGTTGCCTATTTGCTCAAATAACGTCTCCCTGAATCAATATAGAAAATATTTGGTTACTTAGAAGCAACTTATGTATTTGTACATTGATGTAGGAGGTAATATCATATATTATCAATCAGTAAGTAGCAAATGTCATACTTGCTTAGATACAAAACAACCTGCTAATAAGCAAACTTACTCGAGAAGAAGATATTTCAACAAATGGGTATCAAAACTTGATAAATGATGTGACAAAATTATAAAACACAACGAACCCGATCAAATAGAATCAAAACAATTAATATAAGAGACAGATTAAATTACAATTAATACCAAAAGTATGAATATAATAACCATTAAAATTGGTAGCCAAACAGAGCTAAGAATCTTACAACAAATCCATCAACTGCACTTTTGACATTCCACAATACAAAGTGTACATGCAATCTGAAAATGATACAGTTGAATTGTGTTACTCTAAGGCCACAAAGAACACTAACAAAAGCACGTGCGAACATCAATAGCCTATGCACATTCACATTGCTCGCTTCTTCATATTTCCTCAAAGACAACCCAAAAAGATAAACACCAAGAAAAAACATCAAATTTAACATATCATGTATCAACTTAAATAAAACATACTCAAAGCAAATAGAGGCCAAAAGTAATAGAAACAACGCAACTTCAGTCTAATAGGATATTGTTTTCTTGTTTACAATATTATAAAATAGTCTCCAAACAAAATAAAATCTGATTTTAACCATATATCCAACTTCTCATTCAGCCAACATATCATATAGCACAAAACCAATCCTAAGTCCCAAGTAAAAAATCACAAACATAAAAAGACAACTCAACTTATATAATAACAAAGGAACTGAAGGTGCATTCACTTGTGTATTGTGTAAGGTTAAACCAATCCACATATATATGTATAATTTATGAAACTATCAAGCTAACATTTTAAAATCTTGCCTATTAATGATTTTAAGTTTTTTTAGGTAAATGATTTCAAAACACACCTAATTTATATGATCATATAATGGTAAGAAACATAGTAAAAAACATACATTAGAGCAACACCCGACAGAGGCTACAAAAATTAACAGATCCATATTTTATAACATTGACTTATTTTTTAACTCCTCTATTGTTCTTATGCTACTACACTAACTTAGTTTGCATATGCAGTAATTTAAAGTATTGATTACAATTTGAACTCACAATCAAAGTTTGATAGTCTACCACTTCATTTAGCAATGCAAACCATAACAATCAGTTTCAAATGCACATCCACCTACAATTCACATCTTTTTGCAAAAAAACTTACGATGTGTCAAGATAAGCAATAGCCGATAGGACCATCCAGCACACAACACACGTTTCCGGTACACATTGCAGGTGTAGTATTTTGCTTACCTGCATATGTTAATAAGGGATGCCGCCCCTTTCTGGTACACAACACACGTTTTATCCTTTTATATATGTATTTGGGAAGTTGTATTAATTAAAATTAGGGCTACCTTGGGTAAGGCGATGGGAAGGTTTCAGGCTGTTGCTCTTTCTAGTGTTCTTCATCACACTTCAAATCAAGAAGTATATTATTTTGCAAAGAAACTGAGTCATTTCATCTTCGTAAGTGCTGATGGTGATTCTTGTAGCAGTAAAATCTATCACTTAAAATAGAACTCGTTACCAAGGCCAACACGTGACCGGAGAAGAACACGTAGGGTCGAACGCCACCAGAACCACCTCCGGCACCTCGCACCATCTTCTTCAACCTCTGATCTTGAAACCCTTCTTTCATTCTTCTTTCTCTCTCTTTCCTTCTACTCGTCTCCCTTTGATGTAAGAAGACGATGCCACGTAGCGGTTTTGAGGTACACGTGGTAGATAGTATACCCAACAACGCAACGACAGATTATCACCGTTGATTATAAAATGAACTTCTGAGATTTCATAAACAACTATTCATCCCCTTACATTTTTAATATATAGGATAACTAGTGACTGACAAGTGGTGATGTGGCAACGCGATGGAGGTGGCGACATGATGTTGGTGTCTTGGTAGCGTGGCTGGTGGTGGTGAACCAGGTGGTGTCGGTGGCGGCGGCGACGACGATAGTGGCAGTGGAGGAAGCAACAACATGCAGTGCAGGTGATAGTGACAATATTATTGGTGGTTGCCGGTGGTGGTGTTGGCAACGTGGAGGTGCATGGCAGGGATGGTGGCAACATTGGTGATCGTGGAGACGATGAAGGTGATGTTGATTGTGGTGGTGGTGGTGGTGTTGCTAGCAATTGTATCGACGTGACAAGCAAGTAGTGATCACAAATGATGGATGTGAGTAGTTTTAAATTTTTTTAAACTCGTTTTAAGTTAGCAAAGTTTTTTAAAGGTGATTTATTTTGAGATATTGTCTAATTTAAATAGACTCTTGACCCGTTATATAATCTAGATTGACCAACAAAAATATACAATTTCTTTTATCCATGATATGAACGATGAATTATACCCTCATCTATGATTATAGGAGTCAATTGACTTTTTTTTTGGTCAAACTCATACTCCATTCAAGATACTTGAGCACTATTTGTCTATTTGATTGTGGAATAATTTAAGGAGAAGCGATATAAGGGAGTATAGGGACTTTCAAATTTTAGTTTGATTTCATCGGGTATGAAGTAATTATAACAAAACTAAAAAATACAAGAAAAAAAAACAAATACAATGAAAAATATAAATAAACTAGAAATTAAGCTCACGCAATGCAGCATGTTTGCAAACTTCGTTATGTGCGTTGCGACGACGACATTAACTTTGTTAAGTATATAAAAGAAACATATAAAAGTATGTTACCGTCTGCTGATATAACATATGATGTGCCTTAATAGTCATGATAGCTCTTAATGGATTGTGGTAAGTTTTAGAGTTGATACTAGGTTTTACAGAACTGTATCATGTAATAGTAAGTCATACTATATTATATTGAATAATATTATATCATTCGTGTCTATATGGACGATATCATGCCTTAATAGTGATGGCAACTCTTAATAGACATGATGGGTTTTATGATGTCGTATTATGTCCTAAAGCCCAGTATGTTCAATTAAGAGTCATACTAGATCATAACGGGTAATAATAAATCATCCATGTATTAACGGATCATATTGGGTATTAATAGTCATAATAGTTCTAATTGGACCAAGATGCATGGGCTTTCTTAGGTCGTAATAGGTCCTAAAGGGTTAGGTCGTGTTATATACTTATAGTAACTCTTGTTAGATAACAATAGCAAATTATACATGTTTTAATGGATCATATTAAGCCATGGAAGGCATCCTAAGGACCATGGTGGACTTTACCGTGTATTATTAGGTCTTAAATGCTTAGATCAGGTTGAAGTGAGTCACGTTAAATAATAATGGGTACTAGTAGATCCTACATGTCTTCATGGATCCTACGAGGTATTAGTAATCACGATAACTCTTAATGAACCCCTTAATACACGCATGATGCCATGATCTACTACCAACTCATTATGTTACTTAAGGTATCCTATCATGCTATATCCAAAGTTATCAAGACAATTAAAGGCCTAATATGGTCTTTTAGGACATATATAATATATCATTGTCTGTTTTTACCCATTACCATATTGTACTTTTTTAAAATATAAACAAATTATTTACTTTTTATAGCAAATTATTATTTACATCCCTGACGTTTGTCAATTTTAACTACTTGAATACTCGATGTTTAAATCCATCTTTTTCCTCCCTAACGTTTCAATTTTGTCTCAATTTAATTACATATGACTAACACCGTTAATGTTTCTCTTAAAACATTTGTTAAAAAGACCAAACTATCCTTGAAATTACCCATCCACCTATCCATCACTTGATAAACTAGACTTGACTCATTATCACCCCTCTCACACACATACACACACGCACACACACACTCTTGTTCCCTTCTTTCCATCTCCACCACCACCACCATAGTTGCACACCACCACCACCACTATAGCCACCCATCACCACCACAGCTGCCAATCGCTGCCACCACAGCCCCCAATCACCACCATCACAACCCCTGCATCACCAACAAATCGCAACCACCACAACCTCTCATCACCACCAAATCGCAACTACCACAACCTCCCATCACCACCAAATAGACACCACCACAACGGCACAACCCCCATCCCTACCAAAACTCCACCACCATAGCCCCCAATCACCACCAAATCGTCACCACCACAGGCTCCAATAACCACAAAATTATCACCATCACAACCTCCCATCACCACCAAATCCACCACAGCCCCCAATCACCACCAAATCGCCACCACCACCACATCTGTCGATTACCACAAACCGTAGCCTCCCCATCTTGTTCTTCACTTAACACATTCTCTCTCTACTCTCTCCTTCTTTCTCCCTCACACGTATATTCTTTCTCTTTAGTCTACCTTGTGGTGTCGTTTGCATTGGCAAAGATGAAGTCTGGTAGCTCTAATAACGCTTATGGTGGCAAGTGGAGGGGTTTTTTTATGGTCAACTGATGACCATCTTTTTTGGTTGGTGAAACAAAACAAGGTAAATAGGTTTCAAGGGGTTGTTCGTTAAGGGTGGCACTTTTATTTGGTAGAAGGTGGTGGTGCAGCAGCGTGGGCAAATGCTGGTGGCTGGGTGTGGTGGCCGGTGGTGAACAAGTATAGTGGCTGGTGGGTAGATGTATGCTTCAAAAAACAATGATAGGATGTATGAATTAGGTGTGGCGGATAGAATTGTACTATGGGTGTTATTGGCATTTAACAAAAAGTTAACAAAGAAAACAAACAGTGTCAGTTATTTGGACTCAAACAAGAGAAAAATGAAAGGTTAGGGGACAAAGAGATGGATTTAAACAACAAGGATTCAAGTGGTTAAAATTAACAAACGTCAAGAACACAAATAGTAATTTATTCTACTTTTTATTAAATATATTTATTTGATAACCATCTAGGCTCTAGCTATATAATGGTATCATGTATTATGGGCTGCTCTCTAGTAATTCCGTCCACCAACCATGCGGTCCACTTGCTTTCGTTTTTTTCGTTCGTTTAATTGGGCTACCAACTTCCTAGTTCTTGTTGGTTTTTCTTATTCTAATGGGCTGCTCTAGTAATTCCCAGCCCACATCATCAATATTTTGTCTTTCAAGAATGAGACTTTAAAACCATGTCAAAATATTGTAACATCATTTTAATCTAATTTACATTACGATATGTAAAATTAAATTATGAATGCTACTGTTAATTGTAATCTTTAAACTACATCAAAGTAATATATTTATCGGTAACAATGATGTAAGATTAAATTATTTAAGGCGAAATAAGACTAAATGTAAGACACCAACTTAAAAGAGAGTTTGTGGCTTATTACCAAGTTCCATTATGTGACATGGAACACCAATCTATGAGCTAGTTATGCAAAATGACCTGTATGAATTGAACGTTTTACTTGTAACATCATCGAAAAGGTAAAAGGGGAAGATTCCCAAATACATATAAGGTAAAAAGAAAGGCATAAACCAACTTGTAACTACTTTAATCAATAACTAATGATCCTTAGCCCAATTGATTAAGGTGAGATACTCATGACATGTAAATAAGGGAATGTCATGGGTTCAAGTCTCACTCTGAGCAAAATGTTCAGTGATGAGCCAAAGGGTTTCTCAGTAATGGGTTTCCTCCTGAGGGGGTTGGGGGTGCGATTCCGGCTGGGAAACGGATAGGTGAGCCTGATTAAGATAACACTTATCCTTCAAAGCAGGGTCGTACGTTTGCCGTTAAAAAAAAACTACTTTAATCAATAGCCCTACAGAAGTCATTATTGACAGAGAAGAACCAGTAAAAAGTAGTAAAGGTAGTTTCTAGGTAATTAGAGTTTTTATACCAAGTAACTAAACTGACATAGTTCTTAAAGTTTTAAACTTTAAGGTACTTGATAACTGCAACCTTCTCGAGTTCTTCATATCGTAATTGAATTTGGTTTGTATATTCTACTATTTATGATTCTAAACTAATAAAATGTTAGGAATTAAAATTTAGGAAAAGCATAAACCTCAAATTAGCAGTAAATTATTATTTGGTCTTATTCGGTTTAATTTGGATGTACCCAAATCCAAATACGAATTGAATTTGAATATATTCGGATAGGATAGCAATGCCCCCAATTTGGATCAGATAGGATAGGATCATAAAATTTTCCAATCCGAATAATCCATTGATCCAATTTGATAACACCTCTGTTAATAAGTTTTTGTGGTTTTTCCTTTAACTATGAGTTTGTTCAACTAAGTTATCCTGTTAATGTTTTTAACAAGACAATAAGGGGAGACGGAATGGAGTTTGGGAAAGTTATCCGGAAGATGAGGTAGCACCCAGGAAAAAATGGGAATACCATGCCCCCGGACCTAGTGAAAGAACAAAGACCTCGAACCGGTGAATTTTTTTCGTTTTCCGAGTTGAACAAGAAGAAATCAATGGTGACTGAGGTTTTTGACTCGGGGAATCTCGGGAACACCATGCCTCGTTTTTATGGAAAACAGGGAAAACCTGGGAGCTAGGATGACTCCGAGCGCTCTAATGTGTTATAAGAGGACACGAAGTTGTCCTTGCTACGGGTTTTTTTCGTTTTCCCCAAAACTGGGGGCTTTGAGTTACAGGGTTTTCTCAAGTCAAATTCCCAAGACACCACTTTATTTCTTCTTTGGTTTTCAGTCTTACCCGGTGAATTTCACCACGTCTTCCCACCACCATCAAAATCCGTGCAGCCAATCAAAATCCTCCACTTCTTTTCCATTTTTTTCCCATTTCTTTCACCCGAGGCAATACCGTGTCCCCTAACTCCCTATGAACATGTTTTGCAATTAAAATGATAACAATGAAGTGCTATAACTGCACATAACTATGTATATCGATATCCTTAGGTTTTCATATAATTGTATTAAGTCACATTTGCCTTTTACAAAAATGATGCCTACTCAAGATTCTTTTAATTTTTTCCTTAAAACCACGTTGATACTACCTTAAAACCCGAATATTTTTTCTAAGACAGAATATTAACCATTCATATTAATTTTAACATTTTATAACTAACTCACCCGAAATATAAGAGAAACCAACGATGAAAAATGAGATTTCTTTTCTCTTAAGTATAAGTTGGTTTGAAATATGTGTTAAAAAATTATCATTCAAAAAAAAGTTTGGTAATGGCACTAATACGCGGTCATTTACGTAAAACTTTGAATATTTTTTTTCTTAACCATCATGAATAACGTTGAAACTTCAAAATTGAACACCAACTTTGAATATATTCTAGAAGCAAAGAAAGCGTAAAAACTAAAAACCCCTTCCCCACGCATTTTCCCTCTTCACCACTCATCAGCCACGTATATAAACCCCCGAACCCCATAACAATCCCAAATTAATCAGATTCATCCAAAATCGATTCACACCACAACAAACTTCACACCGCCATGATTGATGATCAAATTGACGATCAAATTCCATCGTTAGACATCAACAAACTGAAGGTTTTAACGCCGTTAGGGCGAGGAGCTAAAGGAGTAGTGTTCTTGGTGCAAAATGAAGCTTCCAATGGAGAATTGCTTGCTTTAAAGGTGATTTCGAGAGCTTCGATTAAGAAGAAGGCGAAGAACAATGACAGTGACGGTAGTGAGTACAAGAGAGTGTTGTTCGAGCAGGAGGTTTTGCGACGGTTTCAACATCCGTTGCTACCGAAGCTTCAAGGCGTTTTATCGACGGAGAATGTTGTTGGTTACGCCATTGATTATTGTCCAGGACGAGATCTCAATCACCTCCGGAAGAAACAGACGGAGAAAATGTTTTCCGATGACTTTATCAGGTAAATTAGGGTTCCGATTGAAACGTTTCTGAAGAACATCACCGAGAAATCATTACATTTTGATCATTGAAGACGTTAATTGACACGATTTGTATAACATCACCGAGAAATCGTTACATTTTGTTCGTTGAAGAAGCTAATTCACACGATTTTGTATAACGTCACCGAGAAATCATTACATTTTGATCATTGAAGAAGTTAATTCACACGATTCTGTATAACATCACCGAGAAATCATTACATTTTGTTCGTTGAAGAAGTTAATTCACACGATTCTGTATAACATCACCGAGAAATCATTACATTTTGTTCGTTGAAGAAGCTAATTAACACGATTCTGTCCTCGATTTCAGGTTTTACGCTGCTGAATTGGTGCTTGCATTGGAGTATCTTCATCAATTAGGGATCGTTTACAGAGATCTAAAGCCCGAAAACGTAATGATTCAGGAAAACGGACACCTAATGCTCGTCGATTTCGATCTCTCAACAAAACTCTCACCAAAACCTCCGTCACCATCACCGTCACCGTCACCGTCACCATCACCAAAGAAGAACAACAAACGATTCTCAAACCTCTACACATGCTGCTATTGCTACCCTGCCATCTCCGCACACGACTCAGTCCACCCGGCCGAGTCCGTCAACTCGGAACCGAGTCACGACCCCAACTCACTAACAAAATCGAACTCGTTCGTCGGAACGGAGGAGTACGTCGCACCGGAGATGATTCAAGGCAACGGCCACGACTTCGCGGTGGACTGGTGGTGCTTCGGCGTCGTTTTGCACGAAATGCTCTACGGTACGACGCCGTTTCGGGGGACGAATCGTAAGGAGACGTTTTACCGGATTCTATCGAAGTCACCGGAGCTCGTCGGAGAAGCGACGGCGTTGAGGGATTTGATCAGAAGATTGCTGGAGAAGGATCCGAAACAGAGAATATCGGTGGCGGAAATCAAGGGCCACGATTTCTTCAAAGGCGTTGACTGGGAGAAGATCTTGCAGATCTCGAGGCCACCGTTTATACCTGGGCCGTTGGATGAGGAGGGTGTAGATGTAAATAAGAAGATTGATGTAGAAGATTTTGTTCGGGAAGTGTTTAAGGGGGATGATGACGTAATCGGTGATGTCACGCGGAAAGAGTATGACCAACATGTAGACAAGAATTTTTTGGTTTTCTAAGTTTTGATTTTTTGAAGCTCTGACTTAAATTATTTAATTTTTTATTTTTATTTTTGTGTTGTTTAGTTGTTTTGTTTGGTGTTTTAAATGGGATACACTAACGATTTTCGGGAATATTCTCAAGGTATTGGTGCACGAGTAATGATGCAATAAGTTATGTGGTTAGTTGTACATTGGGTAGGTGTTGTGGTGGCTTTTGCGGTTCCTTGTAAGATGAGAGCGTGACACGAGGGGGCTGTATGGTTGTATGAAATGTCCCCAAATATAAATTGTTATGCTAATTTTCATTTAATACATGATATCTGTAATCTGATGGCTGTTATCCGCTTACGACTAATCAATCGTAATCAGGACATGCTACAAGAATCCGTAATGGTCTAGCAAATGTTACAAAAAAGATGAGTTTATGTAATTGTCAACTAGAGAGTGGGTCTGGTTACACTCCCTAACAATATGTAATGATCACTGAGTGTGATCGATTTATATTGAAAAATGAAATTGATGAGTTAGACAATTGTTAGCTTTAAGTTATACCTACTTGTTTGAATAACCAAAAAGAGGGCAATATTTGTCATGTTGCTAACAATCTTCCGCTCACGGCCACGGCTCTGCCCACGGGGAGTCATGTTCCACGCCCTCACGGGCCTACATGGCACTTTCAAGCTTTTGGCCATTGAGGTGTTACAGATGGTCTAACAATACAACTCAAAACACTAAACTAGAATAGTATGAATCACTATACCAAAACAATGGTGCAATCCCATGCATGTATAGAGCTAATGACATAGCTAACTTGTTGCCCCATCAACCAAGAGATATCATGAGTTGGTATATCAAAACCAGATACATAGAACTAATCAGACTGATAATCTGTTTCACAATTCAAGCAACGTTATATTAACTACAATTACAAAGTCGGTGTCTATCACATGAATCACTATTCATAATGTCATATAAATGTGTACAAAGTGCTTTAAACATCTTAATACAAACCATCGGATGATAATTTACAATATGGCTTTCTAAATTTTAATTAGACTTATCATTTACACTCTATACATTTATTTTGTGCCAGCCTACTTTGACAATTGGCAGCTTACGTTCCGATTTTTATCCGTCTTTTGATGAAAATTTTTTTATATAAGACAAAGTTGTGTACGGTGATGTAAAAGTTATCGAAGCAAAACGTAGTCGTCAAAACTGATTTAACGTTTCATTTTTTTACAGTTATTTTTCCGCTTTCTTCTTACAACTTTAAAATATGATGCATTATAAATATTTCTGTGTGAATTCGAATATATCTTTACGGCATGCTTATTTTATCTATGTTTTGATGTAACTCTTATTAAAACTTAGCCTTAAAAATTGTATCAACAAGTATGCACAAAGTGCAGCTTAACGTAAAATATTCTACTAAACCGAATGCAAACAAAATTTAAAATTGAATCAATACATACAACTGAATGAGTATGAATAATTAATCCATTGATGAATTATAATTTTTCTAAAATTATTATTATTATTATTATTATTATTATTATTATTATTATTATTATTATTATTATTATTATTATTATTATTATTATTATTATTATTATTATTATTATTATTATTATTATTATTATTATTATTATTATTATTATTATTATTATTATTATTATTATTATTATTATTATTATTATTATTATATTATTATTATTATTATTATTATTATTATTATTATTATTATTATTATTATTATTATTATTATTATTATTATTATTATTATTATTATTATTATTATTATTATATTATTATTATTATTATATTATTATTATTATTATTATTATTATTATTATTATTATTATTATTATTATTATTATTATTATTATTATTATTATTATTATATTATTATTATTATTATTATTATTATTATTATTATTATTATTATTATTATTATTATTATTATTATTATTATTATTATTATTATATTATTATTATTATTATTATTATTATTATTATTATTATTATTATTATTATTATTATTATTATTATTATTATTATTATTATTATTATTATTATTATTATTATTATTATTATTATTATTATTATTATTATTATTATTATTATTATTATTATTATTATTATTATTATTATTATTATTATTATTATTATTATTATTATTATTATTATTATTATTATTATTATTATTATTATTATTATTATTATTATTATTATTATTATTATTATTATTATTATTATTATTATTATTATTATTATTATTATTATTATTATTATTATTATTATTATTATTATTATTATTATTATTATTATTATTATTATTATTATTATTATTATTATTATTATATTATTATTATTATTATTATTATTATTATTATTATTATTATTATTATTATTATTATTATTATTATTATTATTATTATTATTATATTATTATTATTATTATTATTATTATTATTATTATTATTATTATTATTATTATTATTATTATTATTATTATTATTATTATTATTATATTATTATTATTATTATTATTATTATTATTATTATTATTATTATTATTATTATTATTATTATTATTATTATTATTATTATTATTATTATTATTATTATTATTATTATTATTATTATTATTATTATTATTATTATTATTATTATTATTATTATTATTATTATTATTATTATTATTATTATTATTATTATTATTATTTAATAAGCTGGTTAGAGATTAGCTAAATGACTACTTTGATAGCCATGATAAATTGACAGTCAAGAAATAAGCATAAGCCTACTGCACAGTGAGCAATAACAACAATAGGAGTCATAGTGAATTCAGGAAGTAAAATAACATAATAATTTTAACATAAGATCAAATATCAGTTTCGGTAACAATATCAATAACGGTTTTAGTAAAATCATAGATGACAATTCGGTATTTATGTAAGTAACAAAAGTATTAGTAGCTTGGCCATCGAAATCGAAATCAAATGAAAGATATGATGCATGTAAATCAATAACAATTAGATGATACAACGAACATGTGAAAATAAGTGTAAAGACAAAAATACAAATGCATGCTAATTGAATGATTTATCATGTAACATAAAAGTGGAGTAAACATAATATCAAATCAAGAATTTTAAAGACGTGTCATATACCCGAAGGAAAAATAATAAAAGGTATAGAATTTTATATTACAAGAGTAAAGTAATCATAATTAGTACTTTAACAACTTATAGATTCAAACTCGTGAAACTATCCTGATAAGCCCCGAATAGGGTACTCCAAACGTGACAAAACTAGGGGTGTGCAAAAAACTGAAAAAACTGAACCGCAACCGAAATAACGGAAACAACCAAACCGAAATAACCGATACCAATAAGAAACCGACGGTGTTTGATTATTTTTCATGAACCGACTTTTTCGGTTCTGAACCGAAACCATAAAACCGAACTTTGTAAATTTAAAGGTGTATTCATACATTTATAAACATGACTAGCATATAAATTGCTTGTTTAATTTATGCTATCTATAATAGATAGATATTTAGGTTTTTAGAATAATCTTTAATCTTTTTGATTTGTAGATTGAATTGTTTTATTGAATTTTTTGTTGTTGTATTTTATTAATTGTAATTAATTTTAATATTAAGTAATTTATAAGAATATATAAATTATGTTTAAAGATCAACAAAATAATGTAAGCCCAAACTTTTAGCTTATATTCACTACTTTGAACCAATTTTGAAAAAAAAAATACTTAAAGCCCAAAAACAAAACCGAAAACAACAGAAACCAAAAACCAAAAAACCAAAAAACCAAAATCGAACGGTCTTTTTGGTTTCAGTTTTATGCTAAAACCGAACCAAACCAAACCAACCATACACACCCTAGAAAAAACCATACTTATCTTGTCAAAGTTCTTATGTACATGCTTCATTAGTTTTCTTATTAAAAAGTGTCTGTGCTTTTTACCTTAACTATGATTTTGTTCAACTAAGTCTTCTTGTTAATGTTTTTAGCATGACAATTAAGTGCCTTAAAAGAACATGTATTAGTTTCTTCGGTCAAAATGATAACCAATGAAGTGTTATAACTCCTCTTAATTTTGGTTTTGGTTATCGATATTCTTAAGTTATTTTTTCTTCATACACATGTATCATTGTATTGCTTTAGTGTTTTCAAATTCTAATCATCAATGCTGATGATCACATGCATACGTGTTAAAACCATTAGTTAGAATGTAATTTCATGTCATTTTTATAATTTCATGAAACAACATGTAGCGTATGAGATCTTAAATTAAAAATGTATCCCACGCAACCTCTTTTGTTTCATGCCACCTTTCATCGGTTTTTGGCTTTTTTGCATTGAATGAACTAAACGATGACTACGACATAACTAACTACATTTAAGAAGCTGAAAATCTTTTCAATGAAATCCAACCAAAAACAAAAATCATTAAATATGTCATCATCTAGTCATCATATTATAATATTATAATTGGCACGTTTGTTCAATTCAATAGAAATAAACATTTACAATACACCATTCCAGTGGCATTTCCTATACGTGTAGGAATAATTATTTTTAACCTAAATTGTAGTTTCTAATTCTTACTTTTATAGTTTTATGTTTAACTTTTCTTACTTTATTTTCTTAATTGCGGATATTTTAGTAAAAGAAAACCGGCCAGTAGGAAGCTGGACAAAGAAACAAAGTACACGAGACATAATAGACTAAAAGAAGTCACGACCCGAAACATCATATTTCACACACATTATACAAAGCAAAAATTACGACCGGTTTTTAATTGCTGCCATTGGAGTAATTTCATATACGTACCCTGTTGAGCCCATCCGTGAAGAGAGAAAACCAAATGTGAGCATAACCATTTCGGGATTAAACCCGTGTGAAAGTAGTAGGGCATTGACTAGGGAGCAAATGAATTTTGATAACTTTTTGTGGATGGTGAAGAAGACCAAATAACATTTTTGTCAGGGAGATTATTAGTAGAGGTACAATTATCAATTATGAAATACATCTAAATAAGCACTAGAAAAAACTTATGGATTGCAAAAGAAGGCTAAACTTCAACTCCTCCCCTAATGGCAAGGCCGTTTGAACCTTATTTTTGATGCTAAATCAACTGAACATGGGCAGCAATCGTTGTAAATAATAGATAGAAACTGTGATAATAACTTAAAAGACATTCGATCAATGTAGTAGGTCAAAACTAATGCATTCAAATGATACTCTAGTTCCCATTAACTCGTGAAACAACACAAATTATATCAATGTAGTAGTGTTATCCACGAAAGTAAACGCATTCTAAGTTTTTTTTTAAAAAAAATCTGATTTGTCAAAACACAAACTGATATAACATGAAAAACGATAACAATGGGATGAATCACAATTGCAATTAGCACATTGATAAATAAATAAGAGTCAAAAGCAACAAAATAGATTTAGAGTGAGGAGTTGAGATTTTCGAACCTGCAAATTAAGAAGGTACAACGTAACGTAAGAAATTTACCTGCAAACAAAAGCCGGGAGAAGCAATCTCTAGAGCTTAAATATCTTTTTACATGTGTCCTACGAGTAAAATCATAAATACTACGCTCTAAATGCTTTAAACTCATGGTATACCACTAACAGCTTTACCACGTGACACACATTGGCGGGCCTAGGTGGTACAGATGGGATCGCCCGCACCCCATGAAATTTTTAGTTCTTTGGTGTATATATGATTTAATCCCGATCGCGCTCGATAAATTTTGACACCGACCCCCTTGAATTTTTTACGCCAACCCTCAAAAGATTTTTGACACCGACTCCTATAAAAATTAACTTAAGATTTTTGACACTGACTCCAAAAAAAACATTAACTTAAGATTTTTGACACTGACTCAAAAAAAATTAACTTAAGATTTTTACACCGAGTCCAAAATATGACGGTACCACCCCTCTATTCGTGGTTACGACCCTGTTGTATTTTATTATATTAAAGAATAATTGTTTTAGTAATGTTTTTTAAGGATCATGCAAATGCTAGTTTAAAAAATAAAATCAGCAGAGAGCAATCTTAGAGATATTATATTTCTGTTATGCATTTCTAATAATGATTGAAGTACTTTGTAATATGTGTTTAAAATTTAATTTGATTTTTTATTTTTATTATGTGACCCAAACTAACCTTAAACCTAAAAGAGTGGTGTTTGATAATATACAAACGATGAAACGACCATCAAAAATTTCCTGACTCTCGTTAATAAAATTTTGGGTCCGTCAACACATGGTTTAGATATATTGATATACGATTGTGCATGTGGTCCATTAATATTAGTGGATCTACAAATTGGATTTGCCCAATTCTAATATTTAAGCCCATATTAATATTAGCCCGATCTGTCAAGCTTCTTGTTGCACCTAAGCATGTTGGTAATAAAGCCCAATTGTAAGAGGTGCTTTTTGTTTTCTTATTGTTTTTTTCCAAACCGGTTATATTTGATGCATTCTAATAGCATTTCGTTACAAAATTAGTAAAGTGAGGTGAAAAGTACAGGTATAGCCGATCAAAGCCTACTATTTCTTGTTTTCAACATTTACTTTATCTATATTGTATATAATGTATATAATAAATATGAGAAAAAAAATTAAATTTATAGGATTACAAGAGTTCAAATAACTACAACTTTTAAATTGTATGATATAATCGTTTAAAGTTAAACTATTAAAATAGAAAACTAAATAGTTGTCGCCCAACTTCCTAATGACTTTTAAATGATTATATATGCAGTAGCGAAGGTTGAACACTTCTTTAGAGGGTGGGGCGAAATTAATTTTTTTTGGAAGACGAACTTGATATATATAATAAAAAAAATTACAACTATCAGGTCAAAAATTTACAGTAACGGACTAAAAGTTAACACTATGACGAAAAAGAGAGAGCGGGGGGGGGGGGGGGTGTTGGAGGCCTCCCCGGCCCCTATATGTTAATGCATATTTTTTAAAAAGTAAACCATAAAAAATAAGCATTTTATTCTCTTCAATATAAGTATATTATTCTTATAGTTTTTTTTAATTAAAAATAATAATGTTTAGTGCCGCATGACGCGGATACTTCCTCTAGTATGTAAATACAAGGCAGGGGATATACACACAACCGAGCCGCAGGAGAGCGTCTTCGCATATTGTGGTCTCGTGATCACCTGTAAAACCCAACCAATCTACACACAAGCAACAACACCAATTAAGATATCATATGTCATCAATCAAAAATCGTTTGAAGCGGTTGTGATGTTCGGGACCAGACATCTACATAATGGATTCTAGCTTCTTGCTTACAAACATTATTTGGCTTGAACACGACCGCTCCATATGTCGCAATCGATTTAATATGTACGTTATGAACTGGCCGTAGTCATGCTACCCTCACTATGACATCACGCAATGTTTTCAGAGCTAACACTTTGTGAAGAATTCAAGGGCTCTATAGTCTATACTTAGATCCGATGCCTTATTTATGCAATTTTTTTTAACGTTATATTCATTATAAATTTATAACAACATGTAAACCTTTATTTGATATAAAGTTATAATATAAAGATGTATCCTATAAAATAAGAGAGGAGATTAAACTTCAGATTGGAGTATATGTAAATTAGTGTTTACGTGAATCACGCAATTATTAGTGGTAAAAAGATATGGTTTTGAGGTAAATTTATTATGATCTTGATGATAAGAAGATTTTTATATTTAAAGCAAAATCTACTGAGTATCTAAAATTAAACTTCAAGCAATATTCAAACACATACATTAATATCTTTATACATTCAATGAATAAGTAAAGTAAATTATGTTGTCAAGTGTTATAATTCTAAACTCTCCAGAAGATTATTATTTCTACCTATGTTCATTTTGCCGTCACGTATTATAACTATAGCTATTCAAATTTTACTTTTTGTTTTTAAAATATCTTGTACTCTACTTCTAATTCATTCACTACATTTTACTTATAAAGATTTAAATTATTGACATCTAGTATATACACAAGACATCTTATCATTCCAATTGTCTCTTTCGGACTCCAAGTCTTTTTTTTTCTTGCTTCTTTTCTTTTTCAATATTATCAATTTATTACTTACTTAAAACTTAAAAATGTCATTTTATAACTTTTAAATATTCATTAATTAACTATTTAATTTTTTTTATTCGACCTAGCTAGTGTTTAAATATATTATATAAATGTGTTTAATTAATCTTTGATCAATCAGTAAAGCTAAACTAACGTCATGCACGTTCAAACATAACTGTTAATATTTTAGTTTTATAATTTTCATAAACTTATAATAAATTATACTATTGTATGGCAGAGTATAGATACTTCTGTTGTTGAATTGTCGCCCTCAATATTGCTTTCTGGTTTGTCCAGTTTGGGTACATCACTACCGAACCGGTGTCATGCTAATGTCAAAGATGACTCCATCATACAAGTTTGTTTTTTTTCAAACATAATTATATTATTTTAAATCATTTAAAATATATCGTATGTGATTTTTTTTTTTAGTTATAACAACAAGCTGATAATATTACTTTTTAGCTTATAGGCATTTTTTAGTTTATTGTGGATGGCATTCTATGCAAATTCCATTCATCAGTGGTAAGATTTATACTAAATTGCTTACGCACATTGCCACCTTTCGTCCACTAGTTTTATTTTTATTTTTTATAATTATAGTGTATTGTTATTGATTTTAATAGTACTTTTATTTTAAGAAATGGAAACAAAATAATAAACTAAGTGGAATTGGATTGTGGAGGACGTAAAAAGGTTTTTAAGGAGAGGGTGGAAATTGAAGAATAATATGACAGGAAGTCGGGAATGCGGAATGTGAAAATATGAGAACACCACATAGTCTTGATATGAAAATTTGGGAACACCACATAGTCTTAGGGTCTGTTGTATTAGTGTGTATATTATTATAGTGAAAATGTCCGCACGTTGCGGCGGTACAGCTGTTGCGCGATTTTTTGCGAATCTGATTTTAGTCAGTATTGGCTCGGTGCGTTATGATGTAAATTAAAAAATCAAAATATAATTATTGATAAAATTGAATGAAAGAAAACAATTACGTATATTACAAAAGTCTTTAAAAAACTATATTACCCCAACAAGATTAGTGAAAACATGGGTGATATTTGTGATCGGAAATCACTTATTACCTAGATTTTATAGAGGGTTTTTATTTTATGAATTTAGGTTAGAGTTTTATGATCATCTCTATCCAAAAAGATGTTTTATATAGAAGTATAGATATAAGTATTTAAATAAAACAATACTTGATTTAAATAGTATTTAGTTATAAAAATATGATTAGTAGTTATAAATTTAAATGTCAATTTATATTTTATAAATAAAATAAAATTTAATGAATAATATTATATTATTAAATAATGGATTAATAATGTGTATTAAATAATACAATAATTAGAAGAAATTAATTAAATGTGGGCAAAAGTGAAACTATTATATAAAACACATGTACTATATCCTTAAAATGTAATATAGGTGTTTTACACTTTAAATGAAATTACCATCTTATCCTTCTAATATGTATGATATAGTAGTATAGATATAGATATAGATACGTGTAACATGTTCGTTTCACATTTGAATTCATATCATGGGCCAGGGGGCGCTTCCTCGATTTTTTTGTCTGTAATGTTCACTTTTTGTACAGTAATGTAAATTTTTTGTCCGGTTGTGTAATTTTTTTAAATATCAAGTTCGGCCCCCCTACTCGCAAAAAAAATTAATTTAGGTCCCCGCCCCCTATAGGAGTGCTAAAGCTCCGCCACTGATTCTTATAATCAGTTTCTCTATCATTCTCTCATGTTTTACGATTTAAAACACATTTTCTCGATATATGTCTACGCATCAAGTCATTAATAATTTGGGGAAATTTATTTTAATTTTGTACTGTTTTTCATTTTTATAAAAGTTACATGAGTGATATTCAACTCATATCTTAACCGAAATAATTAGTTTTAAAAAACAGTTTTTTTCCTTCTAATTTCACCTATTTTACACTTAGAATGTAAACCAACACCACATCTTTGGAGCGCATCCACTGACGCCACTTAACTAAATGTTATGAGCATTTAACATAATCTTTTATTTTGATAATTCCAACATATATTTTATACCTTCTCTATATGACTATATGGATTTTAGGAAATCTTAACATGGATATTTTTGTAGTATAGTTTTATGATACGTGAAATTATCATTATATATCTATTTTATCTTTGTATATCAAGATAAAGTCCTTAATAATAAAGAAAACCAGTCAAATATATTCAATTGTTTCTTTCAACAATATGACTTGTATTAGTTGCAAACATTGCATACTAATTTTTCAAAATCTTTTGATGAAAATTGGTCAATACACAAACTTATATTCGCAACGTGACAAAAATTCACTTTGATGTGTCATTATGAAGATAGTATGACACATAAATTTTCATTGTGAACCAGATTGAAGAGCGTTTGATGACCACATATATATAAGCCTAAAATATTTAGTGTACTTCATAACTATCGGCTTGGATTTTTGTACTTCAAATGTACGTTAAAGCAGAAGTTAACATATATCATGATATTTTCATGTATTGTATGAATATAAAGATAAAAAAATGTCCTGACATGATTAACATGTAAATAAATAAGTAATTATCTATAGATTATTTGGGGAAAGTAAATATGAGTTTGTTACGCATCTAAGTTTGGATACGAAACCATTAAAACTATATAGTTTTGATTTATTCAATTAAAAATTAACCTAAATATACCTATTTCCTCTCCACAAAGGCACGTACTGTTCATCCTTCAACATTGCCATCCCCAAATTGTTTAATATACCCTAAAACTAATTCAATCACAATATGTTCCCCCAAGATTGTTTTCTCTCATTTCTTAATTTCTAATCTTCTTCCTTCATCATCAGTTCTTCTTGTATGTTTATGTTTCTGATTTCAAAGTGCAATCTTGTTTCTAATTCAATTCACAATAACAAATCATGGTAATGTTGATTTTTTATTATTAGTCTCTAAACCTCATTCAATTAATATTTTTATATTAAACAATGATATTGATGCAATAACTTTTACAAAGCTAGATCAGAGAAGTATCATAAATTCCATTATCGGGAGAGGTGAGTTGAATAACAATATTCAAAACTATTAATTCATAGCATATAAAATGGAAGAAGATAAGATAGAAGGGCTACGAGAAAATATCATTGACGAAGGAGATGTTAATGTAAGATCGAATGAACTTAGGGGATGTAGTTTCAAGCTAACTAATCAAAACTATGAGTTTTGATATTAAATAAGACAAAATTACATATTTTGATAAATTTCACATCTAAGATTACAACAGCCTCGTATGCATTTTTCTCATATTATTAAGAGTTATTGGATTTTAATGCCAAACTCAGAAAATATTTACAGACACTTCTAACTTTAAGCTTCTTTTTCTTCAACGATCCCTTACTAACTGAGAGTTAACCCCGTTAGTTTTTTTTTTTGATGAAATGGGGTCAACTATGAGTCATTTTTCAACTTCGTCGCCGCCCAGCCTCTATCATGTCTATTTTTCGGTGTCTAGCCTCCACCATCATCTGAAATCTACCTCCAACGAGTCAAGTGGTTCAGATCAGGAGGTGAAGATTGACGGGTTTTGAGGTGTAGAAGTTTCAAATTGAGGAACCTGATAGTAGCTTTCAACTTTCTAATTAGTGTTTTGGCCACATAAACAATTCAGCCATTGACAAACTAACGAGATTAACTCTCGGTTAGTAAGAGATCACTGGAAGAAAATAAGCTCAAAATTAGAAGCGTTTGTAAATATTTTTTGAGTGAGATTATTAAGATTTAATAACCCTATTATTAATGTTAAATGTTTAGACTGAAGTTGCACCAGCTATGTTTAGGGTGATGTGTGTTGTCTTGAATGCTAATAAAAGATACTACAAGTAGGAGAGTCTATAATTTGGTCATTCCTTTTTTTACCAAGGAAGCAAATGTCCAATTGGCACATCTTCCTTCTTTGACATTTAAGAAACATCTTATATCACATTTATCGTGTTCATAAATTGACAAAACCACTGTCAAATCTCTTAGCCAAATATATCTTTGCCTAATAAAAAAAAACTCATATTGTTACGTTATATAATTTGATTTGACACCAATAAATTCGTATTTACATTTTTTTAGTTGAACTAACACGTTTTTAAGGATTACATCGTGAATGTAAACTAATATAATCAAGTTGAATATGAATTATGATTTGAGGGAAACCTTGAAAGATGAATCAACAAACTTTATCAGCATTTGTTCCATCGTACCCATGGGCCAAGAGTCATTTTCAAATATGATTTTCACTGTCGTCATGGGAAAATGTTGATGGTAAATGGTGTGTTTGGGTAGTATTCTTCTCGCGAACTAGTGATGGTTTGAATCCTACAAAAGCTTATTAATATTGACGATAGTTAATGAAGTAGAAAAGGTGTCCGTCAAGATAATTGAACGTTAATTTTTTAGAGTATTAAGTTCAAAATCATAAACTTTGTTGACTAAAGTTAAATTATCGATAAAGTTACATTACAAAATATTAAAAAGAAACAAATAAATAAAGATATAAACTTTGCACTTTGGGTCCACTTTTTGGTTGAATGAACATGCTATGCTTTTCTTGTTAAACGTTGTTTCCTACAAGACTAGCCAACAAACTTATCTTAAAAAGGTTATAATTGCATCCCAAGAAGAAATTGAGAAATTTTCAAAAAGTACATTAAAAAGTGAAATTTGTTAAAATACATGACGCGCTTTTTAGCTTACCTTTTTTTTTTTTATCAAATTCAAGATCTCTTTTTAACCGAGTCATATCTACTATTGATGTCATGCTTCGATCTATAAACGTAAGAGAAAGAAGAAACATGAAAAGCCATATGATGATGTATGTGTTTGATGATCAGGTCGAATATACGCATTCCCTCGTCGATGTCTTTTGTTTTTACTACATTCCCTTTGTTTAGCATCGGATTCCAACGTTTATCCCGTTTTATAAAAGAGGATTGAATTACGAGCTAAAGCAAGAACCAAAAGCTAACTGTGGGACTAATTAGAAGTGTGGCATGGCTCAATGAGATTGGTCTTAATAAAGGCATTAAAGTGGAAGCCACTTTCATTATGTATGCAATGATACGATTAAACAATAATTTGCAAAAGATTCCATATTAGAAAACTAACCCTTTTAAATTAACCACTCATCAAAGGACCCCACATCAATCAATGTGTTATACATGCTAGATAGATGTTTGAAAGACATTATGATGGAGAAGATGATCAAAAGAGAGTTGGGACCAAGCATGCACCCCATTCTTCTTGTCTAGGTTGGAAATCATGAACCAAGAATTATTCTTGACCATGCCTGCAACTTGATAGTGTGTGCATCAAAAGGAATGACACATGCAAGTTGAAACTTAGATCCATTTCCATATGGATCTATCATGTACTAAAAATAGCATCATGACGGTGTTTTTGCCGGACACAGTGTGAATGACGTAAATAAAAGGCATGTTTGTCCCAAAAATAGATGACACCTTTTCTTCCGGTAAACATACGAACCCATTATCAGAAAACTCATGAAACGCCATCAATATCATGCTAACCGATGAGATCATGTAAAATATAGTTTACGTTAGGCATGTGGCCTTTGAGGGGATTAAAGACAGGAAACCAGTGAAAATTAAAATCAAACTTAAACCTTTACTAAAGAGACTCAAGAGCTTATTAGTTACCACTACACCATCCCCTTAAAGGGTAAGTAGATAATATGTCAAGATCATCTAAAAATCAAATCTTGTCATGTAATATGTATATTGCATAGTACAATAATAAAACTACGACCAAACGTAATATAAGTAAAATATAATTATATAAAGTGCTCTATTGTACAAGAAGATAATTAACAAGAAAACGATGTATCATCCAATAGAACATACATAAAAAAAAGAAGCTCAACCTACGGTGCCAATGGTTGTTGCTTTTTGTCATAAGGTTTAGTGGACTTGTTAGATTTCCTCTTAAAGACCATAATCCAAGTTATAACTTCTAACAACAAAGCAATTGCACCCAATGTAGATATCACAATTATGTAGGATGTTCTCCACTTGCTTTCTGGTGATAATATATCAAGACCCTTGAACACATTGATGATGCCAAGAACAAGGATCGTGTATCCGATCCCATGGTGATAGACGTTCCAATAAAATCTGAATTTGTGGTCCTTGTTTGGTCTCAAGAACAACGCGAAAACCTAAAAAGTAACCGAAAACAAGATTACATCGAGGGGCAACTATTGTATATAGTCATAAATGATGAACCAACTACAATAAAAGTAGAAGTAGCTCCATGTGATGCATCTCTTTTGATGTTGGATGGAAATTGTCTTTATGATACATGATTCTCTTTGATACCGAATTCGAACTTTGGGTTCGAATTTCAATTATTAAATTTCAATCCTTCCATTTTGATCAATGATGAAGAAACAGAAAGTCATAAAGATTGACTTTTGACATCAAACCATATTACATGCCAAAAATTTGTAAGGTTAAAGTTCAAAACAATAGGCCACCAGCTACATTAAGTGTCAAAACCATATGCTAATATGTACTATATATAGAAACTTATAGGCTCAAGAATTGCAGAAAGTTGGATATAAATGATGATGGTGAAGATCAAGAAGTTTGACCCTCAAAAGTCAACATGATACGGATTCTATATCAGATCATATCAGAACAACCAGATAACTACATCAAAACCAAATATATGTACCGTGCAGCAACTACTAACAAGCTAAGTGTTAGAAATGCTAGAAAACCATAAAATTTCTAGAAGTTTGACTCTGAAAGTCAAAGTACCTGGACTGTTGCAAGAGAAAATAGAGCGATCCCGATGCTGCGGTGAGCGCTATATGTGACACCCTTTGAATCGGATCCGAGCTTGAGCCCGGTCCCCCAACCCGCAACCCCGATCGCGTAAGCCGAAACTTGGCAGAAAGCATGAAGATAAAACCATGCTGGATCTGCAGATGGGAATGCTCTAAGGTATCTAGCAATTATTATTCCAACTGGAAATAGAACTCCCCAGCTAACTGCATTCAGTATCCCATGAATCTGTCAAAAAAAAAAAAAGAAATGGCAATTCAATTTTCAGTTTTTAATTATCTTTCTTGTTGAATCAAGAAAAATCATCTGAATTTTCAAGAAAATCAAGAAATGCTTGTGAAAATGCTAAATTTAGTGATCCATAATTTCAAAATTAAATCTTGCGTAGTGGGTATTTCTTATTTGCTGTAAAAGGACTTAACTTTTGAATTCTGTTATATTTTAATGTCTACATTCCTTTTATAAACAACCAACATCATTGCATAACTCAATAAATTCAATTCTCGAAAGTAGTTGGAAAGAAAGCAGAAAACTGCAATAAAACCTACTAAAAATAGTATAAAATTTGCAGTAAAATTTCTCCAATTACCAAAGATCAACAGTAAAAACAATCTATTTTCTTTAAAATACTTTTTTACTATGAACCTACTCTATTTCAAATATCATGTGGCACTTAAACACCGTAGAATCTGAACCAAAAAGAAGAACAATCTAGTTGCTAGTTGACAGTTGACACATGAACTAAAAAAACAAAACTTGAAAACAAAGTGATCAATATGGTCAAACTGGTTGGACCCATGAATCATTGTTATCTTCTGATGCATGTTATATAATTAATCAACCAATTGATAGATCACAGTAGTAAAATTAATGAATTTATGCAGAACATCAAGATTTCTAATTTCATATCCATAATTTTAAATACTAAATACTCACATTCCTCTTTTATTGCTAGAACCACCACCACCGCTACTCCGCCCACTCAACAAATCCAACCGCCCTTTCGCCGCCAGATTCTCCGGCTGAAACGCATGTCTCGCCGGAACCCCATCCTCCGCCACCGACGGCCCCACCTGCCACACCTGATTCACCGTCGTCGCCCCCTTCTCCGGCAACACCACCGTCGCAAACACCGTCACAACACCACCCTCATACTCCGCCCTCATATCCCTCACATCAAACCCCAATTCCCCTTCAATAATCGAACTATAAGAACTAATATTATACGTCTTCACGACCATCGACCCATTGGGTGCTTTGTGGGCCAGAATCGCCTGGGCTCCGACCATGCCGTCGCCGGAGGGGTTGAGGGCCCACGAGACCCAGCCGTCGGCGGTGGGCGGAGGGGCGATGAAGGCGATTTTGAGGGTGGTTTTTGATGGGTTTAGGGTCCAGTGGAGGTAGGAGTTGAGGTGGGGTAGGTCGTTGCAATGGGTGTAGAGATTGTTGTTGGTGAACCTCTGGTTTGTGCAGGTGGGTTGGGAGTGTGTGAGGTGTGGTGGTGTTAAGAGGGTGGTGATGGTGATGAAGGTGAAGAAGAAGAAGAAGATGGATGCCATTGATGGAGGTTTTGGGTGAGTTGGGAGTGTGTGGAGAATGTGGGGGGTGAGAGTATGGGTTGTTTATATAGGGGAAGTGTGACTAATTATCCTATGATGTTTGGGAATTTTTATTGATTATTGTTTTTTTATTTACTATTTACTAATTATTAAATAAAATTTCATAATCAGTTGAAAAATCCACCTGGTTTATTAAAATTTATGAATATTTGAAGGGAGTTCTAGATATAATGATTTATTCGGTGTTTGGCTTATCTTTCGCTTTGCATATTGTTCGGAAAAAGGTCGGATCACGAAGCATCTGATGTACATAACCTTACCTTGCATTTTTGTGCAAGCAGTTATTTTTCCCGGTTAAAACTCATGATCTTAAGATCATGAAGATAGTTCTAGAAATGTAAAGTTTATAGCAAGTAAAATTTTTATAATTCAAACCACGATAATTATATTTCCGATGATTTGACGTATATATCCATAACTTTTAGTTCAATTGTAAAGTATTATGTCATCTACATACTAATCACAGTTTTTCTCGAGATATTATTTATCATTAAGCTAATAGCATTACACATGCAATATTACTTTTTACTAAACAAGGAAGTCATATCATATAAAACAGCGTCTCACCTACAAAGTCTCACGTACAAAGGTGAAATAAAGTCAGTTTTAAAACTGGACCCAACAACCTGACCCAAAACCGAATCGGGTCCAACCTATATTCTGAGAAACTGATCTCAACTTAAAAAATCACATATTCCTACCCGATTCCACATAGTATTTACTCAATCGGTTCTGTTCCGCACCCTAATCGGGTGTGACCAGCATTGGCACAAAAAATAAATAAATAAAAAAACCACTTGTTCTGTCACAAACAGGTTCAAATAACAAAAACGATTTGCGCACACCTATCTTGATTCTTGAATGCGTCATGTACTCCTAACTCATGTGTGTAGCGATTGGGCCTGAATTTGTCTATTTTGGGCCTAGGGACTTCAGTTCTATTTTTACCGAATTTCATGGGCCTCCAAATATATGATCATCGCTTGGTTCGTTAAGAGCACTGCACCTTTTATCCATATCTTTAAAGTCTTCATCTCTTATATTTGTATTTTATTTTTTAAAAATTTCCACTATCATTTCGTATCTTTATTTTCAGGATAGGGTTATACTAAAAATTAAATTTAATCCGCTTCGTTCGTTAAGAGCACTACACCTTTTATCCATATCTTTAAAGTCTTCATCTCTTATATTTGTATTTTATTTTTTAAAAATTTCCACAATCATTCCTTACCTTTATCTTTAGGATAGGGTTATACTAAAACGTAGATTTAATCTGAAAAGTCTACGAAAGATTGTGGACTTGACACGTGTCCTTTTATTGTTTTAAAAAAGAGGGTATTTTTGTCATTGTGTCAAATACACCAGTTCATTGTGTCTTATACGTTCATGGTGTTAAATATAAGTTTATTGTGTCATATATTTTACATCATTTGTTATATGTATTAATTATTGTGTTTTACGTTTTTGATCATTTTATATTATTTTTGTTATTGATTCCATAGATTATATAGACTTGTTATCTATCAATGTGTTTTATAATTGGAAAATACATCTGATATACTTTCATCAATGTATTTTTCAAAACTTATAGTATTAAAGATAACACAATGTGTTATTTTGATCATTATTTTTATAGTTTGTATAAACTTGTTGTCTATCATTGTGTTTTACAATTAAAAATACCCAATGATGCTACTTCATTAATGTATTTTACAAAACACGTATTGTTTAAGATAGGGGTGTTCAATTTCGGATATCCGAAATTCGGATATCCGATATCCGAAAATTTCGGATAGTGAATTTCACTATCCGAATCCGAATCCAAAATTTCGGATATCCGAATCCAAAATTTCGGATATCCGAAATTCGGATATCCGAAATTTCGGATTCGGATTCGGATATCCGATCGGATATCCGAATTAAAAAAAAATTGTATTATTTAACAAATTTAATAAAAATATAATAGTTTTTATTGAATTTTTTTTTGATATTCGAAGTTATTTATTAAAATATCCCAAATATCTAAAAATATCCGAAATATTTAATTAATATTTAATATTTTTAAAATTTTATAAAAATATTTTGGATATTTCGGATATCCGAAATATCCGAAAAATCTCAAAATCACTATCCGAATCCGAATCCGAAATTTCGGATATCCGAATTTTGGATTTTTGGATATTTCGGATACGGTTTCGGATTCGGGTATTTTTGAACACCCCTAGTTTAAGATAACACAATGATGATAAAAAAACACAACGAGACGTGTTATTTTGTGAATGTTTTTAATGTATCAAATTAATTAGGTGTTTATTTATTATTGTGTTATATATATATATATATATATATATATATATATATATATATATTAAAGATACACAACAATGTTATTACACCATTATATTTTTCTTAAATTTATTATTTTAAAAAAACATAATACTATTCAAAAAACACAATAAGCAACAAAAATACAAAATGAGTTGCACTATAGACACAATGACGATGAATGAGCTTAAAAAGTAAAAAAAAAAATTATAAACTTTTCATATAATAATATTGTACTCGTTTCAAAGAGAAAAAAACACTTGTTTTTATGGTACATTTTTATAAAAAAAATTAATGTCATACATAAAAGTTATGGTCGTTTAAAAAAATAGGGACAACTTGCAAAAAGTCAACAAAAAGGCTATTCTTAAAATACCTCTCTAACAAACTTTAACCTACAAATTGATCACAATTGATTAAAAAGATTGATGGTTGAGATTATTTGTTACATATTTTATTTTAGTAGACTTTTCATTTGAATTCTCTTATGTTTATTTAGTTATATAATAATAATCAAATTTATTTTTCTTCTTTTCTCTTTCAATCTCAAAATTTCTCTTTCAATCTCAAAATTATAAAGGATGGATAGTAAGTGGCTAAATATAAAAAACACTATTCAAACCATATGTTTTTGTTTTAAATTTAAATATATGGAGTGATTTAAGAAATGAGTGTAGGAGTGATGTAGATATTTTTCTTAAATTTTTCCTTAGATATAAAGATAAAAGACATTTTACCAACTCTTTTGTGAATGTTCTTAGTGGCTTAGTGTTGAAACGCATCGATGTAGTCATTAGGTTAACAAGATGTAAGAAATTTGTCTCTCCTTGTTGAGGGTTTAACTCCAAACCAACATTTATATTTAAGACTAGAATTAGAAACATGACTATGTGAGTTACCTTTTCAACATATTAGTTGTACAATTTTTAGTTTACATTCTAACATAATGGATGATTTTAAAACTAATTTCAACAAATATATTCTTAAACAAATTTCAAACGGATTGCTATTTACTCAAACAAGTTTCGCGGACTGTGATTGGATTTACTCAGACCAGTTTCACTATCGGTTTTGAATCAATACCAGTTCTAGAACCAAACTAGTTTTGAACATGGCAAAAATCTTAATAGCAATTCGCTGAACTAAAGATACTCGGTGAAAACATCAAAATTCAACTCTTTCCTTTTTTTGTAGAAAGATCACCAATACGTCCAAGTTATATGCCTAAATCCAAAACTCTTCTAATATACTCGGAGATCTCGCACAACATGAAGATTGATATTCTTTCACGAACATCAATAAATATTCTTGATGCCAGTAGCTGTTCAAACAAATTAAGAATATAACAAGCACACATACCATTTTGTCTTCTTGACATGTACTGTGATTGTAAATGAATTGGTTTAGTTAGTAAATGTTATTGGTCTGTTAGTGTTGGTTAAGCTTGGTAGTCAGTTTGTTAGTTAGTTCTCTTTCATTTGTATATAACCCGATGTAGTTCAGAACGAAGGAAACGATTCTCCAAATTCTCTTTTCAATTCTTTCTCGTTCAAACAAGATGTACAAGCAAAGAAACAACGTCGTCTCTATTAGTCATCTGTTTCAGCTAGAACGTAAATCTCCAATCCTACTCTAGCTTTTTTCAATTGTGAGCCATTCGTTTGAAGTACAAGATAATCTTGTCGCTGCATGATCTCGGTTACAAATTTTCAATCGGTTATAATTGTAGTTTCTTGTTGGTTTTCTTAAGATTAATTTCATTTATATCCCTACAAAACTAGTTAAATATCATATATATCCAAACAAAATTTAATATCGTATATATCTCTATAAAACATATCTAATATCATATATCCTTTTAAAATAATCAAAATATCATATGTATTCATTTCAAATATTTCATAAAAACAATTGATAATATAATTATTTGGATTTTATTAAAACTTTAAATCTTCATATTTACTTATTTTTACTCATCTTTTTATGGGTTCTTTTTTGTCTTTTAGCAACAAAACTTTTATTGTTTTTCTAAGTGACTCGAGTTTTATTGCATTTTACTAATTTTTATAGTGACTTTTCCTAACTTTCATACCTTTTTCTAACTATTTTCTCGATCATCTCGATTAGATATCCTTTTTAAACCTCTTAACAATAAAGTTTTATTCATATAAGTCGCATTACTGTAAGTTAGATTTGTTTATAGCTTCTTTTCAGTTGGATCCAAAACGTCTATCAAAAAATAAAAAACCATAAAAACATAAAGAACGATAAAAAAAATATAGTAGAAAGATGAGTTTAAAGTATGTAAAATAAAGTTGTAAGAAAATAAATGGTAAATTGGTTATATTTTATATTGTTTTTCTAAGATATGTTAATATAAATATATGATATTTTGATTACTTAATCCATATATATGATATTTAGAATTTGGTTTGAATATATATGATATTTAAACGGTTTTGTAGGATATATATGATATTTGTTATGTTTTGTATGGATATATATGATATTAAAATTTTAGTTTGGATATATTTGATATTTTGTAATTTTGTAGGGATATATATGAAATTAACCTCTCTTTTTAATGCCCGATGACTAGAAAATTTGACCTTTAAAACGACCCAGTACTCGATACTTGTCAAAACCCATTCTGATCAGAATAACCTCAAATAGAAAGCAAAAGTAGAAACTTGAAACTTTTTAAAGGCCTAAAGACTCCTGCATAGTCAAGGGCTTTCTATGTATATAAGAGCGACACTTTCTTTTTAATTACAAGTCCTAAAGACTCCTGCATAGTTATAAAGACTCCTGCATAGTTACAAATATAAGGATATTGTAACACATTGCAAGTGTTGAACTTCTTAATCTTTTAACCATTATAAGAAGTTTTAGCTTGTTATATCATTTTGTGAAGTTTCACATAAAAAACTCGTTCGATATAGCAATTACCCACGACAAGTTCAAGCATCTATAATTTAAAGACTCAAAAACACAACTAAGCAACACGTATAGAGACAAGGTGCACGTACAGTCGATGATCATAGAGATTTAGACGCTCTAGTTGTATTACTTCACCCCAACTATTGCCATGAGGAACTTGAGCTTGGCATTCACTTCATCCAGACCTGAATCACCTTCAAATGACGCTGGCGGCTCGACACCAGTAAACACATAAAGAGCCTTTAGTTCCCCTACACATGTCGGATGACTAGGTGCTTTATAACCCACCAACGTTCTCATTGCCCTGATTTTTTCCCATATCTTCTCATCATCTAAATTCTCCTGCAAAACACACAAGTACTAAACCATGAGTCGTGTGTGGCGTATTGGATATGTTGGGCAAAGGGTAACCATTAGGCGCGGGTCAAAACTGCCCAGCTTCTTTCTTTTTTGTTTTTCATAAATGTTTGATCCATCCATACAAAAAGAACTAATTGTAACAAATTGTAACTTCAGCCTTTAGTTATTGCATACAACACACTCTTTTTTCAGCCTGTGACATCCAGGTTGTAATGTTGTATACTAGGAATCAAAACTTTATTGAAACCACAGCCTCTACGAGTTGAGTTTACGTGCTAGCAGACAACCTATTCGGACACTTGGTTCCTAAAGTTAATATCTAGTATTGCACAACAAAACTTAACACAATCCATATTCCATACCAAGAAGACTTCAAGGAAAATATCACTACTTAAAACTTGTGAAAGTTTCAAACTATTTAACACTGAAATAATAAAGTTACTATTCACACAACAACAAGGGACTTACCTCTTTGGACGTCGTTTTCTTATATGCCTTAGAGGCGTTCTCTGCATCGTCGGAATGCGTCAAAGTGTCCACATTTTCAGCAGCAGTATTTTGCTTCACTTCACTAACAACTAAATTACCTAACATTAGTCATATACCCAACATTTTACACCAAAAGTTCAACACTTTTAACTACACATTATGCCAATTCAAATTCATTCACAATAATGCACTCCAAAGTAATAAATCACACATACATTAGAGTAAATACCTTCAACGCTCTCGATCTTAATATTCGTGTTTCTCTCGTCATCTCCGGTATCCAGTGCATCTGCAATCGAGTGAATCAAATGTTCTTCCATTGTTCTCAAGATTGCATCTTCACTTCCATCCTTAGATACACTACCACCAGATATCCCCTCAGTTCCCATACTCTCATTCACTGTTTCTTCATCCGACTCGAGTTTCTGAGACTCAATCTCTTCAACTCCAACCACTTTCGTCGTTTCGACATCCTTAACATCTCCAAAATCAACATTACAACCACTTTCACCCACACCCAAATCACTTTCAACCCTCCCTTCATCCCTTAACTTTGCACCTTCATCTACTTCCACTCTATTATTATTATTATTATCATGTTCATCAACCAATGGCTCATCCCCCTTAAGTTCATACTCCAAACTATCATCATCTTCCTCTAGATATCCTTCATTCACATTCTCCTTCTCATCTACATCTTCTTTCACATTCGCGATTAAAACATTCCCTTTTTGCCTATAATCATCACTAACATCATCTAACTCCAACACAATCTCATGATTCATATCATTATCATAAAACCCTAACTTACTATCCACCATTGAATCAATTTCTGCAGGCTGATCATATTCATCAGAATAATAATACTCCAGCATCAGTGGTGGTGGTGGTAGTGGTGTTGGGAGTAAGATGTTCATGAGCTTATTGGTGCAAGCATAGCCTGCAAACAGAAGCCCAAAAGGCACAGAAAATGCAACCCCCATGGCTGAAGCAACCACAAGTGGTGGAACCACCAGTGGTGCAGATGATATAACAACCCCTGTAACTGCAATCTTTCTTACCATCACATACCCTTTGTTCAATATCCATTTCACCATACTACCACCTTCATCCCCTTTTGAAGATGAGTATTCTTGAATTATCCACTCTGAGTATTCTGGATCTTCCATCTTAATTCCGCAAATTCCGTCATAAATTAAACCATCTGTCGAAGAATTATTGTTATTCAACTTAATTGAAATCTGATTTAACGCAAAAACATGTTGATTTTATGAAGAATATGTACCTGTGAATGGTGGTGTTGATAACTTGATGTGATGAAAGCTGTAGGAGGTTGGGGAGAAGATGAAGATGGGTTTTTAAGATTATGTTGTGAAGACCGATTGAAGACACGCGTTGGAAGGTGGGAATGGAGAGATGTTGATTGCAGTGACAATGTGACAGGTGTCTTCGTTTCAGTTATGTGACTGGTTTTGGGCTGAATACTGTTCAAAGTAGCTGTGTTCTAATAGATTGTTACGTACTATTTTTATATTCATGCAAAATTTATCTATTGCGTGTTGCGATGGGTGTTCCGCCACGATCTCAAATGTCACATCTGAATGTGTTGTAACGATTGTCACTTCGTCATCAGATCCAAAGGCATCAATAAACCTTATTACAATTTCACATCACAACGTCTACAAACCGCAAGACGTAAAACAAAGACACGCGAAATGAAAAACTAACGCTAGAGAATAAAAAATGAACAAATAAGTCAAATCACACAACACTATAGGGGCGAACGGGACAGGGAAAGATAACCATGAAAAAACACAATAATACAAAAAAACTATATTTAACCTGTACTTATACATCAAGATAACTATAAAAAAACACAATAATACAAAAATTAAAGAGAAAATGGGCCCTGCCAAGGCTCCAACTTGTGTCACCTGGAGTAATGACTTGATTTATCCGTCTTCCATTCTTTTAACCATTTCGATTCATAACACATAGGAGGAACTTTAACACGCCTTGAGTTATCGCTAACAACTTCGCACGCCGCCATCTAGGTAAAACTTTTATGCGAGACAATTTTTTATAATATGAAATTATGGTCATTATCACATTTTGGTTGGATTTCTCATTGAATTTCTTGAACCTCAAATGAGACTCTTTCATCTAAAATACACTTTATGTACGTTTAGGTCATTATAGAATTATAATTGTAAAACACAATATTAAATAACAACAAATTTATATAATATATAAATTTGATAAAAATAACATAAAATGATACAAAACATAAAACAATATGATAAATTCATATAATAAATGATAAAATAAATTTTACATAATAACTAACACATTTGATACAACAATATGTTTTATCAAATAAAATAATCTGATTTATTTGATACAACGATCAAAGTCTTTTTCTCAACTATTTTAAATTAAATGTCATTATTATCATAACTATATCATAAAGCAACCGGTGATATTAAGATTATAATTAAATGCTAGGATTATTATTATTATTTAAAATCCGGGAAGATTTGCCGTGCAAGAAAAAAGAACATATATTTCCCGTTGAGAAATCTGTAAAAATTCGCAGATTTTACGGCAGCGAACGGCCATTCATCTCACAATCACCGATTCGCATATGCTTTTTTTCCCGATAACATTCCCAAATCTGTAAAAATACCGACGGAATCGCAAGAAATCGATGTTATTCTCGTTGCAATTCATAAAATCCATCACCGGCGAATCAAATTAGGGTTCCGATGCCTTACAAGTTGTTGTGATTGTTTATCCGAATGGAATCTCTGCAACAAAGAGTGGAATCATGGATCAGGGACCAAAGAACGAAGCTGATGAGAGTCAATTGGCCACAACAATGGCCAATTGCTATGAAATGGCCTTGGATCAAAGGGAGAGAACAGAGGAAACGATTGCACGAGGAGTTTCAGCGTCGGAAGAAGCAGCTTCACAACCTTTGTATCGCTGTGAAGGCCGATTCGCTTTCGGATTTGCAGGACATTCTCTGTTGTATGGTGCTTTCTGAGTGCGTTTACAAGGTTTGTATGTTAGTTTGAAATCTATGTCAGATGATTATTTCTTCAGAATCACTGGAATTTGGTGGACTGTTGAAGTTCGTTATGTGAGGGATTAAGATGTGACAGTAATAACTCTTGCATTGTCGTGAATTATGATAGAGACCTGATGCTGAATTGCCACAAGCTGTGAATAAGTTTAAAGCGGACTTTGATGGTCAAGTTGTATCTTTGGAGCGCATTCAGCCGTCTTCGGATCATGTTCCTCACAGGTGGTTTATCTTATGTTAGGAGTCTTCTATGGTGCAATATGTTTAACATGTTGAGTGTGAGACTGTGGGAGTGTTTGTGCAGGTATCTTTTAGCAGAAAATGGGGACACATTGTTTGCTTCCTTCATTGGAACCAAGCAATACAAGTATGTGGTTAACATTACATGAGATGATGTTCGTAATAGCTTAGATAAAAGTGTTTTTTAAATTGGTTTGGAATAATTTATTAGGGATATGATGGCTGATGCAAATATACTTCAAGGTGCTATATTCCATGATGATGATGTTGAAGATACCGATGAAATATTTACAAAAAACTCGCCTGATGGCCAAAAGAAAGTCTCTGATGATGTTCCAAGGACACTTAACGCAAGGCCACAACAAGGAGTAACATCAACTAAACCTGCTGCTCACCGGGTAAATGTGTTCTATATTGACATATATTTATTTTCTAAGTAATCTAACACGATGTTGGGTTAAATCAAATTAATTAATTATAATGTACGCGTAGATAACATTTTGTAATCCTGTAGGGCTTCATGTCTCGTGCTAAAGGGATACCTGCTTTGGAGTTATATAAGCTGGCTCAGAAGAAAAAAAGAAAACTCGTTCTATGTGGGCATTCGCTTGGTGGAGCAGTAAGTTTGGCTGCGCTCTAACTTGATTCTGTTTTCATTCAAATTTAAGATTTGTTATTTTTCAGGTTGCTGTTTTATCCACCCTTGCCATCTTGAGAGTGATTGCATCTGCTTCATCAAAAGAACAAGAAAGAATTCCTGTGAAATGTATCACATTTTCCCAGCCTCCTGTTGGAAATGCTGCCTTAAGAGAGTACGTTCATGTACTAGTTTAGTAGTATTAGTCATATAATTATTGACTTATATACAAACATGTTTACTTTCAGCTATGTTATTGAGAAAGGGTGGCAGCAATACTTTAAGACTTACTGCATTCCAGAAGATCTTGTACCGCGTATATTATCCCCTGCATACTTTCATCACTACAATGCACATCAAGTTGACTCTAAGAAGCCAACTTTATCAATGTCAAAACAAGACACTGTATCAGATAAACAAAAGACGAAAAAGGAGAATGAAAATGAGCAATTGGTTTTGGGTTTGGGACCTGTAAATAATTCCTTTTGGAGACTTTCCAAGCTTGTTCCCTTGGATGCTGTTAGAAGACAACTTAATAAATATACTGGCAATAAGTTTAGCTCTTCTGTAAATTCTGCTGCTGATTCCACCATAACATCTTCACTTGAAGATGAAGATGATGCTCCACAGTCTCTTGAGATTGAAGAAGATTCTGATGGCATTTCTTTAAAACCATTTCCTATCACAGATAAAGGGGATTTAGGTGAAACAATAAATGAAAATTCATCTGACAAAAGTAAATTATTTGAAAAACGCAACGCATGGCATAGAGTGCCCACCTTACCTTCATATGTCCCATTTGGACAGGTAGGAAATATTTTCTAGTCCCTAATTGTAGAGTACTACTAGTTATATAAACATTCATCTCCATGTAAAAATTTGTAACAACTGCCTCATCTCTATAATCGTCATCCAAATATTTGTATTATTTTAAATTTCAAAATTTTTGGTTGCACTTGGTATTATGCTAATCACACATGTCTCAGATTAATGATTATCCGATTTTTTTAATAATAACTATTTGATCTAACAGAGAGTTTTCATTTCTCATAGCTTTATCTTTTGGGGAATTCATCTGTGGAGTCTCTATCTGGTGCAGAGTACTCAAAGCTGACATCGGTAAGAGTTATATATTCTCTTAATCACTTACAGTTAGCCGTTGCTACTCTGTTCATACGCTTGGTGTGTGTCATGTAAATCCTCTGGGTTTTATATGTTGGACGTAATTAATATTTCCAGGTTTCTTCTAGAATTTCTCATTTTGTTTGCTTTGTTTTGGCAAGACATATTCAGGTTAAGTCTGTAATTGCTGAGTTAAGGGAAAGACTACAATCACATTCCATGAGATCATATAGGTCCAGATTCCAAAGGTAACATCTCCTTTATATTGAACCTGCATCCTCTGCACTGTCATAGTTGGAAATCACTGGGTATATTGGATACTTGATTCCACTTTCAAATATTTGAAGCATTGAATGTTCGACATGCTTTCTTAAGAAACCGGGTATGAAACATGATCGGTTTTTATTCTCTTTATCAATGAATCAAACGATGTATCAAGTCAAACAAGTTATAGCTGCATATGAAAAGGTCACTACATTACTTTTCTAAATACCCACAAAAGATCTTTCAATACTTAGCAGTAAGAAATTTTGATGATCCAAATTTATCCCCGCCATAGAATATTAGATGAAGAGTCATTTCTAATTTTTTGTTTAATCATGTTTGAAATTGTCCAAAAGAATTTTATCCAGGTTCCTTCTAGATTTTAAAGAGGAAGGTCCTTTGAATTAAGTGCTTGACAACAAGAAGGATATTACTTGTGTTGCTCCCAATATGATTGCTTTTTCGTCGTTAAGTAGTTTTGTTTTCTTTTTGGCTTCCAAATCTTTAAACAATGCAATGTTCGGCATGCTTTCTCAAGGAACTTGGTATACTTGATTTCACTATCTTCATTCACTCATTCACTCACCCAGTCAAAGAAGTTTGTTATGTGTAATTATTCGTAACCTCTCCTGCGTGATGATGATCTTTAGAATAAATATCACGTGTTATATAATATAAATATATGAGTTTTAAGGTTTTGTTGTACTCGTCATCACTTTAGGAAGAGGCTATAGCAGATAAGAAACTGCTTTGACTAGTGAGTTGATATCAAATTACGGAGGAAATAGGGCGGAAACAACCAAAGAGCCCAATGAAGTTTATTCTATCACTCGCTGATATATTGTCATCGTGTGATGAAGAGAAATGATCTGGGAAAACCCAATTTCTTGAAAAAGCATGGTGAACTGCTTGATTTCAAGGATTTGAAAATGAAAAAGAAATCAGAACTATTTATAAAAGTGACTACATGTTTAAATGAATCGAATTCAATGGAGGGTGAATCCTTAATATATATACACAGGAAAGAAACCAAAAACCCTAGAGACACCTAACTTGGGCCTTCAGACCAAAGGCAAATAAACCCTAAAAGTACAATATTAATAACTATATTTAACACTATCTAATAATAGCAAGTTATCATTTTGGGAGCAACACAAGTGATCTGTAATCATTTTATTTTCTAGCACTCCCTTAGAAAAATGACTTTCTTTGGAATGGAAGTAGTATCTATACTATATTATAATGCACAAAGGAGGGTTTCCACCATAATTTAAGAGATTTGAAAATTTTAAGCACAATGTACAACTCAAAAAATCAATTTCACAGGGGTGTTTATGTCATTCAAACACTCCTAAAAAGATTGAACTTTAAAACTATTTACACCTACACCGTTGTATCTTTAATTATATATAATTTTTTTCATGTTTGTTACAATATGCCTAAAAGAAGGAATTCAGTTTTTTAAATATAAAACTAACCAGAGACGAGTACCATAATGAAAAGTGTTGCACGCGCCGCATCGCGCGGGCACGTTACTAGTACAAGTTAAAGAAGAATGAACT
This sequence comes from Flaveria sonorensis, assembly GCA_025506505.1. Lineage (NCBI taxonomy): Eukaryota > Viridiplantae > Streptophyta > Magnoliopsida > Asterales > Asteraceae > Flaveria > Flaveria sonorensis. The sequence goes on along the minus strand of CM046424.1, from coordinate 61,769,840 downwards.
GTCTGATGTAGTTATACCTGTGTCAATCTTTATCCTCATCATCTTTGCATGTTATTCTTCTCATCTGCAATGCCATACGCCTATTCTGACAGTTTTGTACTCAGCTGCTCGCTATACTTGTGTAGCTGTTTTTTAATTGAATAATAAAAATATTGCAGCCGAAGTGCTGTTTTATTCAATAATTTACATCTACGTTTGATTACTTATTCCAAAAATTAAATCAACCATTAAGGTGTTGGCACAGGTCTGATCTTGAAAGCAACAGAAACTCGAAAACAGCACAAGAATATAAAACAATACAAGAATAATATTTATTGATATATCAATGAAAGCACCCTTAATGACAAAGACTTTAACCCCTACATATACTAAACAAACTTGGAGATTAAGTTACCCTAAGTAGACTTATTTTAAGAAACCAAATCAAAACATAATCAACTAATCTATCTACCAAATCAAACTAAATTAACTAAATCATAAATAAACCCTTTAACGATTAGACAATGACAAGATTAGTCCAACAATCATCCCCTAATCTTGTCTTGCACTATCCTTCACATCAACTTTTCCATTGCAATATGTCTTCATCTCGACTTCTCCCGGACTCCCGACCTCCATCTTGGTCACGCCCAAAGTCCTTTTGGTTTAAACCCATGTTTTGACAACAATTTCTTCATATCAATATCGTTTGATTCTTCGGTTGATCCATTCTTGCAATCTACTACACTACCAAGGAATGATAATCAACAAAAAGAAAAACTCTGTTGAAAGTTTTGCCTGCAAACCCCTTTTGCAACCTTTCACCTGCTGTTTTCACACGCGTTGATCTTTTCCTTCTGATTAACCTTGTTCTTCGATCCATACTTGGATTGACAAGTATCCTGTTGATTTCCAACCTGGATTACTTCAACAACCTGCTGCTACCCTGTGAATCTGCTAGAACAAACACCTTGCAATTGCGTGCTAACAGAGACCTACCACCCTATTTCACTTGTCGCTGATCAGAACACCTTTCTAATTCTACGACCTGCTGTTGATGAAAAAGAACGTGTTGTTATCCTTCGATCATGCCTTCTTTGTCGACTCCTGCGCTACTGCTTATCGACTAATCAGAAACCTACCAATCGATTCATGCCAACCTTTTGCCACCTAAAATACTTTGATGGCAGCCCTGCAGCCAAAGGCTGCTTTCCCCTTCGAAAGTCGACTCTCAAAACCTCTCTTTGTCAAGCTCTGATACCAATTGTTGGCACAGGTTTGATCTTGAAAGCAACAGATACTCGAAACAGCACAAGAATATAAAACAACACAAGATAAGGGTGTCTTTGAGTTTCATTTCAGAGAGGTTACTGAGAGGTGGAATGTGGTTAATAGATTGCATAGATCTGCAATTGTTTTAGAATTTTTACCTTGAAAGGCTCGAGCATTATCTAATAAGCAGTTATTGTCAAATTGCTTACATATGGATTTTTCAGTTGATGTACTTTTATTTAATTTCTTTTAGGATTTACAATGATTGCATGAGAGATAACTCTTCATCTTTCTTGGGTGTGGATCAACAACAACAATTTCCACAGTTACAAAAATGGCTTGGTATTTCACTTGCGAACACTGTTGAGCTTGGACATATTGTGGAATCTCCTATAGTATGCACGGCTACATCTATTGTTCCTCTTGGATGGAATGGTGTTCCCGGTGAAAAGAACACCGAGCCTATTAAAGTAGATATTACTGGAATCGGTTTGCATCTATGCACCTTTGTTCAAGCCCGAGTTAACGGGAACTGGTGCTCAACAACTGTAGAAACATTCCCTTCAGCGCCTGCTAATCATTCAGACCAGGTTGTACAGTCAGAGATGCAAAAGATACGTGTTCTAGTTGGGAGACCTTTGAGGCGACCTCCAAAGCATCAAATTACCACAGATTCATTAATCTCTGCATTTCCTTCAATGGATATAAACTCTGTTGATCAAAGCATATCACAGAATCTGCAAGCTTTTAATTTAAGGAAATTCATGTGCCCTGAAGGTTTAAATGACTTTGTTGTTTTTTGTACAACTGATTTCTCTACCATCTCAAAAGAGGTTCATGTTCGAACCCGTAGGGTGCGATTGGTTGGCCTTGAGGTATTTATCTCCGGAATTATATTCTTGTTTTCTTTTCATTTTTCTATCAATGACTGAGTTGCGGGTTGTGTAGGGTGCTGGTAAAACTTCTCTTTTGAAGGCAATATTAAATCAAGGGAGGGTAAACGTATCAACCAATGTTGAGAATTTTGCTATGGATGTCGATGTTCAAGAAGGCATTGCAGGTGGTTTATGTTTTACGGACTCAGCTGGTGTAAATTTACAGGTGCTTATATTTTAATAAAGTTCTTCTTGTTTTGTATACATCTCTGTTCATGTATTTGATGCGTTTACTTATCAAAGGGTCGATGTAGGCTGTGTTTTATCTTTAACATCAGATAAGCTAAAAGGAGACAGGGCAAACCGGTTGAGAGTTGCCCAAAGTCTACTTTTGATGAATACAACCTTCTAAGTCATTTTCATTCCAATATTTAGATTATTGTTGTCATGATCTTGTTTTCCTAATCACAACTAGCATGCTAGTTATTTATTAGTAATATTTTAAAAAATGACAAAAAGGGGTTTGCGATTCAAACCAACCTGAATCAACACGAAACAATAGATGACCCATTTTAACTAGAAAGTATTTTGACCCGTTGTCCCGACCCACCTATTTTGACCTCTTATGTGATTGTATATGTGATGTAGGATTTGAATAAGGAGGCCACTCGTTTCAAAAATGAATTATGGATGGGAGTTCGTGATCTCAGTACAAAAACCGATTTAATTGTGCTAGTGCACAATCTGTCACACAGAATACCATGGTACACTCACTCGGATGCATCAACGCGCCAACCAGCACTCTCATTTTTATTAGAAGAGGCTAAAGCACTTGGAATCCCTTGGGTTCTTGCTATAACAAACAAATTTTCAGTGAGTGCTCATCAGCAAAAGCAAGCAGTAGAAGCTGTTCTTCAAGCATATCGAGCAGTTCCAAGTACAACTGAAGTTGTTAATTCATGCCCATATGTTATGCCCACTGCTGCAAGCATTCTTACAGATTCTGATGAGTGGGTTGGTCCCCATAAATTGATTGCGGGTCCTGTTAATTTAGTGAGACGATCTTTTCAAAAGAGAAGTACCACTCTTCCTGTTGAGGGTGTTGGTGCTCTTTGTCAGCTTGTTCACCGTGTCATTCGTAACTATGAAGAAGCTGCTTTGCAGGTGAAACATTAAACTTTTGAAGAACTAATATGTAATCATATAAGCTTGTATCCTAATCAATCGCTTTATTTGACATTGAAGGAATTCGCAAAGGAGAGACTCATGGTGGAATTAGAAAAACAGAGAGAATCCTCATCAGATACAAGCCAAGATGCAATGGCCAAGGCAAACTCATTGACCGCTGCAGCAGTGGGTGCTTCCGTTGGGGCGGGTGTTGGTCTTGTTATGGCTATTGTTATGGGTGCAGCCTCTGCATTGAGGAAACCATGAGGTATGATATGCCTTTCAATCATACAATTATAACACATCTCTCTCCTAAAGTAAGATGTGCGTGCACTCTTGGTTAGATTTTCAGGTTATTATTGGCAGATGTGAATTTATAGATTGTATTTATGTGAGCATTAGATTGAAAACGTACTCGGGTGAAATGTTATTTATTTATTTGTTTTTTAGACTCTAGTCCATAATTTTTGTCAAGTTAGGAGTTAATAGCAAGACACTTCTTCCTTCATTTAAGATTGTGTGGGTGTTGAAATGTGATGATGTTACATCAATCTTGCCTAATAGTACTCGGAAACGGTGGTCTTGTGTGTTGATCCGTGTGAATCTTAGTTGGAGTTTGTTTTTTCAAAGGTAAATATCTGCAGTCTGTAGACATCTGTAAAAGAAGAGGTGAACCAAACTTAAGGTGGACCAAACCTTTACGGTCTGGAAAAAAAAAGACTGTTTAGTTTTTAACTTCTGTAGACTGTTAAAATCAACTGAAATATAAATAAATCGTTTTTTTTAACTTATAAAATTTCAATCTCCAAAAGACGTGTATGATTTCTACTTCTTACTGCTATCAAGACATTCATTCATATTGTATCTATAGATCCAAAACAAGACCCCATCTTTTAACATTCAACCCCTTCAATCTTCACTTAAAATCCATTAACAACAATCATGGGTTTTGAAGAAAACAAAAAGAATTTAGAAGCATCTTCATCATCCCACCTACTCAATCTCCCACGAGAATCAACCCCTCTTCTCAACTCAAAAACCCCGCATCAATCTTCCCAATTCAAAAATATCCCACCTACTCAATCTCTCACGAGAATCAACCCCTCTTCTCAACTCAAAAACCCCACGTCAATCTTCCCAATTCAAAAATTCATTAATCTGTACACATTGTTCGTGTGTATATACTAATATGTGTGTATATATGTATATATCTGTGTGCGTATATATAGGCATTTCGACAGTGAAGGTGTTGGCGAAGAACGGAGTGGATGACATTCTGACACTCGAGATCGGTGGGAGAATCAAGAAGCACAACTTCGGAAGTGTATCAGTGGAGCTCGGTGGCGGTTGGATCACCGGTGTCGGAGGAAAACAATCTAATTCGGTGTGGGAGCTCGCCGGTCAACACGGTCTTCGTACCCGCTTCTCCGACGGTGCTGTGGAGGCGATTTGTTTTCAGGGTTTTGAGAAAAAGAGGTGTGAAGTTAATTTTTATATCTACACAAAAAAAAATGTCGGAAAGATTTTTTTTAATGAAAAATCTTTTCTAAAAACAAATACTCTGCAAATCTAAATGTCTGCGCGATGTAGACAAAAAAGGTTAGGAAGATCTTTTCTGAAAAAAACAAACGCCATTTTAACCTTCTACCCAGATCACAAGAATGGTCTGGAGTAGTATTGGTCATCCGTATCGTGATCTGGCTAGTTGAGTCATGCTTAGATCCATATGTTTTAAGGAAATATAATATTATCCTCTAAACTTGTAAAATATTTTTAAATAAAGTTTAAAAAACATTGAATAGATGAATTTAGAATGTGTTTTAAGAAAATATGATATTATCCAAGTTTAAAGGGGATATATGAATTCTTCATTGTTTTTCTAATTATTAGTGATTTCATGAATCACCTTGGAGAAGAGACATGAAGTCAACATGGTCTATACGTCACCCATCGGCCACCATGTCCAGACAGGGTAACCTCATTTCAAACGACACATAGGGAAATTGTGTTATATCATCTAAAATTGAAACTTTTCTAAAACTTAGGTAGTTTAAATGAAAGACATGATATTTTAATGTTTTTTGCAGCCTAGAGAATCCAATGGGAGCATTCTGTCACGACCTGCCTAAAATCAAATCGTGTATCTCGAATTCCGGAAGTTTCCGGAATCATACGGAGGCATATAGGGCTGTCCGGAAGTCTCCGGAACAGCCTAAAACGTGTTGGCCTTGAAGGAACACAAGTGGGTATCCAAAACAACCTTGAATCATCAAGAATGATCAAGATATTCACTTGGAAATATCTAGGAGTTGGGTTCTCATGAAAGGTCTAGAATGACCTTCAAAGATCTGTCAAAATATCATATAAATATTGTATTATTAGAAAACTCTAGATCAAGAATGATCTAGATACATGAGACAAGTATAAATAGGTGATGAAGTCCTCATTTGTAGGTACCCAAAATCCATACAAGTCTAGTGTAAAGCACTTGTAAAGCACACTTGTAAACTACCTTGTAAGCAATACAAAGTCATTTGTATTACGAGCTTGCAAACGCTTCCGCATCGTAACTTGAATTGTTACTTCGTTTGGGTCACAAAGGCTGAACTTAGAAGGATTCTAAGTGCCGCACGAGAGTCGAATAAACCACTCCGTGACAAGTGGTATCAGAGCCACGTCGGTTCATTTGGGATGGCAACCGAAGCAAGCAAACTTGCAGCTGCTGAAGATAAGCATGGTCGAGATGAATCCCAAAAGGGATCAAAGAAAGAACGAGGTATGTCCAAGGACCTTACCTTGGAAAAGCAAGTTAATGACATGGAGACAGGCCTTGTTGAAGTGGGTTCACAAGTTGACCTGTGTCTCCAACGATTGGACGTATTAGAAGAAGACTTCAATGAGCTCCGAGAAGGACTCAAGGCTGCTATGGAATTACTTCGAGATGAAGTAAAGCTAATGATCAAAGACGCAATTGGAGACGCTACGACTAAGCTGCGAAAAGAGATGGATGATCTATCTAATGACATGCATCGCAGCCTACTTGGCATGGAAGCCAAAATAAACGATTGCAACAAAGCCATGATCACAACAGGAGGGAACGTTGTGAACCTGACACCGAGAGTTGAAATTCCCAAACCATCACCGTTTATGGGCAAACGAGAAGCTCGAGCGGTTGATGACTTTATCTGGGAAATGGAGCAGTACCTAGGAGGGGTACAAGTCTTCGATGACGTCACCAAAATAAAGACAGCAACGATGTATTTGAAAGATACGGCAGCGCTGTGGTGGAGACGTCGAAGCATGGATATCGAACGAGGTACGTGTACAATCAAAACTTGGGCTGGATTTGTTCAAGAACTCAAACGACAATTTTATCCGGTAAATGCTGAACACGAAGCGAGAAGTCGACTTCGTAAGCTCAAACAAACCGGGACCATCAAGGACTATGTCAAAGAGTTTACAACACTTGTCCTTGAGATCCCGAACTTATCGGATAAAGACTCCCTCTTCTACTTCCTCGATGGTCTGCAATCATGGGCCAAGATAGAACTAGAGCGAAGAAATGTTCAAGATCTTGCTTCAGCAATCGCAATAGCTGAAAGCTTGATCGACATTAAAGAAAAACGACCATATAGGCCCATGAATGAGGAATGTGATGAGGAGAAAGGTGGGGGAGTTAAGCCCAATTATGATCGGAGGGTGGAACCAAGGAAACCACCACGATACGACAACGAAAAGCGCACTTCAAAATCTTGCTTCATATGCGATGGACCGCATAATGCTCGGGATTGCCCTAAGAAACAAAGTTTGCAAGCCATGGAATGATGATGCATCCCACGAAGACAAGGAGGTTCGTCTCGGGGCAATGCAACTACAAGTTCTAAACGCGTTAACGGCACATGAAGGGAAGCCGTTAAAGTTGGCTGAGTCGCACCCCACAGAGAGACAGGGCAACATCACGAACACGGAGACAAAAGGACTTCGGTTTGTGAACATAGAAGTGAATGGACGACTTGCAAAGGCACTGGTCGATACCGGAGCAAGTCATAACTTTATCACACGTGAAGAGGCAAAAAGACTTGGTTTAAGAATCTCCACACGTGATGGATTTCTTAAAAATGCCAATGGTGACACAAAACCGATCGAGGGAATGTCATGGGCTGTCAGGACTAAGATCGGGACATGGCAAGGTAAACTCGATTTCTCGATAGCATCATTGGGCGACTACAAGATAGTGCTCGGGATGGACTTTTTCAGAAAAGCAAAAGCCGTTCCAACAACTTTTCTGAACACCTTGTACATCGTCAAGGGTGATCAAGTGCACACTGCGATGCTGGAGTCAAGCACCAGCCACAAAGGGAAAATGCTATCTGTCTTGCGACTCGCAAGAACATGCCGAGGGAAACCCAAGAAACACGACGAGGACGTCGTGGGTTTAGGTGGGGGAGAATGTCACGACCTGCCTAAAATCAAATCGTGTATCTCGAATTCCGGAAGTTTCCGGAATCATACGGAGGCATATAGGGCTGTCCGGAAGTCTCCGGAACAGCCTAAAACGTGTTGGCCTTGAAGGAACACAAGTGGGTATCCAAAACAACCTTGAATCATCAAGAATGATCAAGATATTCACTTGGAAATATCTAGGAGTTGGGTTCTCATGAAAGGTCTAGAATGACCTTCAAAGATCTATCAAAATATCATATAAATATTGTATTATTAGAAAACTCTAGATCAAGAATGATCTAGATACATGAGACAAGTACAAATAGGTGATGAAGTCCTCATTTGTAGGTACCCAAAATCCATACAAGTCTAGTGTAAAGCACTTGTAAAGCACACTTGTAAACTACCTTGTAAGCAATACAAAGTCATTTGTATTACGAGCTTGCAAACGCTTCCGCATCGTAACTTGAATTGTTACTTCGTTTGGGTCACAAAGGCTGAACTTAGAAGGATTCTAAGTGCCGCACGAGAGTCGAATAAACCACTCCGTGACAATTCGTTCCCATTCTTGAGGAACGTGACATCAATGTGTAGAAGAAAGGCAGGAGGGAGGGGATGCGTCCGTATGAACAAATGTCATCCATAAGACCGTAAGATGCTACGAGAGAGAGAGAGAGAGGAGGGAGAAATCCATTAGTGTCTCAGGAGAGGGGGAGCATTCCGTCTAGGGTTGGCAAACGAGGGCATTCAAGAGCTCTGATTGGGGATATTCCTGGTTCGATGCCTAAAATTAGAGGTGGCAAAAGAAGACAAATGATGTGATTTTAAGTCATAATGGATGTTTTAAAAATAAAGATGGGTTAAAATGGATTAAATAAAAAACAAAAGTGGATCAAGATGGGTTAAAAGCTTTTTTGACAAAAAAGAAACATAGGTCAAAATGGGTTTTTAAAATTAGATCTGTAAGTCACAATAAGTCAATGTTTTTTTCACTCAAATTGATCGCCTTCGTCGCACAAGGCACCACCGCACCACCACCGGTCCACCACACCACCACCACACCTACAGCCTCCCACCTCCATCGAGTTTCATCGCGCACCACCACCGCATCACCATTGCATCAACACCGGTCCACCGCATCACCACTAATCCACCACAACACCACCGCACCTACAGCCTCCCACCTCCGTTAAGTTTCATCGCACACCACCACCGCACCATCACCGCACCTACAGTCGGGCTCCGCATCAGTCTCCACCTCCGTTGAGTTTCATCGCTCACCACCACCACACCTACAGTCGGGACGCCGCTTCACCATCGCACCATCATCGTCGATTTATTGAAGGTACCGACCCTTTATAGATGAAGTCGTATATGTATCTGTTTGAGCTCGTACATATGTGTTGTTGGATTGTAAAACTCTAGTAAAATGGTATCGACTTTTTTTAAAAATGATCCATCCTGATTCGAACTCATCCTGATCCGAACCCATCCTGACCCAAACCCATCCTAACCCAAACCCATCCTGACCTTTTTTTTTAATTACTCATCCTAACCCAAACCCATCCTGACCCAAATCCATCCTAACCTAAAAACCAACCCATTCCAACCCGCCCATTTTGCCACCTCTACCTAAAATAGAAGAAATGACCAAAGTTGAACAACTTTTATACAATTTGCCAAGCCAAAATTAATGTCTTGATGGTATACAAAAGATCACGACAATCACTAATCAAACTAATGTTTTATATGTGGTTTAGAAACTCAAAACTCAAAAACGCAAGGTAGAGTACACCATTTCATACCTTAAAACCAGACAAGAAAAGAACAGACCCCCTTAAATATTATAAGCTTACCTCATCACTACAAAACAGCCCTTAATTCATCGGGAACAACAAGAACTTGTGTTCTTGGAGCCACTAATGAGGCTCACACGGTTAGAAGACAGTTCCGCCTTGTATGAATCAGAGTTTAATACCTTCCTTCTGACATTATTGTAAACTTCCCGAATAACAATCTGAAACGCCTCTTTGACATTGGTAGAATCAAGTGCTGATGTCTCGATGAAAAGAGCCCTTCTTCTTCAGCAAGTCTTTTACCTTCGTCAACACTAATGTCCCTAATATTCTCTAAATCACGCTTGTTCCCTACCAGCATTCGTGCTGTTGTCGTGTCACAGTGAGCTGCAATCATTTGAACATACAAACCGCTCAACTGTGAACAATTAATGAAAGAAAAGGAATGCAAGCGGTTCCTAGCAGCAAGCACATGTCTTGAAAAAACTCTCCTTTCACATGTTAATAGCGCAATAAACAAACCGAGCGTATGTTTGATATGTTACTATAACAGAACTAACAAAGAAAACACACACTTAAATGAAAGAATTTTCTTGATCAAGTTAGTTAAGCAAATGATGATAATGCATATTTAATCTTAAATATTATAAATAAACACAAACAAACACAGTCTAACATATAACGAACACCACTTAAAAGTAAACAAGGAAAATTCAAATTAAAGCGGGACCTAAATACCGTTGATAATATCTTAAAGTTCAACAGCAATATGGTTTGGACTCGTCCAATCGTTTCTAAAACAGGCTAGACTCAACTTCATGTAATGAATATGTAAACAAACGTTCATAAACAAACACAAGTGAACAAACAGGAATGCGTTATGCCATTCGGTTAATTAAATATATACACATGTTTATTCATATCTGTTCGTCTATGTTATTAAATAAACGAACATAAAACTTCCTGCTGAATGGGTAATGACCAATTCACTGTGTCTCCTAGAAGTGAAAGTAGTTGGCCCCTTTGATCTTCTGGCGATTAATTTAGAATTTATATAACCACAAGTCTACAACGACGACGGAATCCTAATTCCCTATAAGAAGATGCCAATTCAATCGCTTTTAAAAAATATAAATTTTCACTGAACTGAATTTCATTTCAACAATGAAATTATCAATCGCCATCGGTCTGCAATTTACAGTCAAATCACTCACGAAATGTAACATCTTCAGATCTTATTATCTCAATTCTTAAACAAAACCCTAACGACGAACAAAACCAACCAAAAACACCAACAGATTAATTCAACAAACGAAGTGAAAACTTACTATTGAGTTCATCAAGCCACCGCTTAACACTCTCAAAAGTAGACCTTCGAGTGATGTCATACACAACAAGCGCACCGACGGCGCCGCGGTAGTAGGCGGAGGTGACGGCCCGAAACCGCTCTTGACCGGCGGTGTCCCACACCTGTGCTTTGACCTCTTTGCCGTCGATATCCATGACTTGTGTCTGAAATTCGACCCCAATTGTGGCCTTTGAATGCAGATCAAACTCGTCTCTGGCGAATCGTGATAGCAAATTGGATTTACCCACTGCGGAATCGCCGATTACTACTATTTTGAAGAGGTATTCTTCTCCTCCTACTGATTCATCCATTGTTGTCGATTGAATTCTAGAGAGAGTGTGTGTGTTCTGTGTGTGTGTGTGAAATTGTGAGAATGGCGTTGACGAATCTTGAAAATTAGACTTGGGGATTGGACATCGGAGATAAAAATTGACTAAAAATGAGTGATTTACGGACTTTTGACGTATGAGTTAATTTTAAGAAAATTATATTTTAATAAATATTAATTTAAACTATTAATTTGATTGGTATTAATCTTAATTTTAGATTTTGTTTTTAATTAATAATTGTTTCAGTCTAACTGTTTATTAACTTGATTATTTTTTTGTGACGTATCGCGTGACGTGGCTTGTGACGTGATATATAACGTAGTTTAAATTAAAAATATAAATATATTACTCGATTTTCTTTATAAAATGTTATTTTCTAAAGTTGTTTAACGATAATATTTTTATCGCTGGTTGAGTAGCTTGGAGATGAAGATATGCAAAATTGAGTGATATATTTATATTTGTAATTCTAAATATGTAATACGTCATGTTAATGTCAAGTCACGGGCAACGTTACGTGCGACGTCGTTAAAAACTAATTTGTTAACGAACAGTTAGACTGAGACTGTTATTAGTAATAAAATCAAAAGTTGTGATTAGTACTAGTCAAATTGATAGTTGAGAATGATATTGGCCCATAGTCGGTAGTTCGGATTATTAAAATCCATTTTTTCTTAATTTTATAAAGTTTCTTGTGGCTTTAAACCAAATCTATTTATACGTATTTGGATATTAATGTTGAATATCAACTTGCACCTTTTTACGAATTTTTTATTTCTTAATTATCAGCTCATAAAATTTCATAAATGGTTAAATGTTAGAGTTTTAGTTCTTATACGAATCGAATGAACAATAACATTAATTTATTCGTGTTTTTTTCTTTTGAGTTTAGTTGAGCAAACAAACGAAAAAAGTAAGCTGATAAATTCTATTTGTATGTCTTTGCTTGTAAATAAAATAATGTGTTCGTTTATTTCAAAATAACATAAATTAATGAAACGAGTACAAATTAAAAGATAGCAGAATAATATAGAAAATTAAAGTCTAAATGTCATCATCAGCGCATGCTTCAACTATATAAGGCATTTAAAAAGTAAGCAATAATGTTTGAATAGAAGTGGCAACACCATTAGATGATTTAATAATTAAATTAAATAAAATGATAATTTTATAAAATACTAACTAACTTTTAAAAGTATTCAAATTAGACAACACAAGTTTAAAAAGTGTTATAATTAGATCAGCCGGTTTTCATATTTAATTAAAATTAATAATTTTAACATGTTTTTTTTTGTTTCAATAAGAAAATATTTTCTCCTTTTTTATGTTGATGTGAAACGGTGATGAGACTTTTAGGTTTTTTTTTTATGTTTTAATATAATCAACATGTTTTTTTATTTTTTAATATAATTTTATATATTAAAACCTACAACCCCCACATCTTTTCCTTTATAACTTTTTTAACATAAGTAAATTCGATGATGACTGAATTTGATGGTTTAGTAGTTCAATTTGAAAAAACTATGTATGAATGATCAAATTGAAATATTTTTAAAACTTGGTTCCTATTTTGTGAAATTTTTCCCAAATATAAACTTAAAAAACGAAAGTAAACGAACAAATATGTAAATAATGGGATGTTACTTGTTAGTATTAACTAATAAATAAATAAATAAAATAAATATATATATAAAACATAAACGAACAAATGACACTGAAAAGCACAAACAAATGAATATAAATAAACAAACAGTTTACATTACGATTGAACTAGACACATTCATGTATGTTCTTGTAATTAAATGGATTAAAAGAATTTGTTTATGCTCATTCGTTTAGAGGGTTAAGTCCAATTAAACGATAGGTTCGTTCAGAAGCCTAAATCCATGTGAAGAGCAAGGTTCTAGATATTTTGTCAGAATTTATCTTGTAAACTATAACTCACTTGTTCAAAACAACATAGGATATTAACCTATATGTTAATTTACAAACCAAACGAATAGTGGTTAGTTAGGTGTTGTTTGTTTGCCTCTTAATGAGGCTGGTCAGACCTTAATGTCTGACTCGGTCAGACATGGGTCAGATTATTGCGTTTGGTTAGATACCTCTTAATGAGAAAGAGGTTTGACCAAACCCCTTATTCGGTCAGACGTGAGCTTGCATCTGACCCGAGTCAGATATGTGGTCTGTGATGAAGAGGGATCTGCGAAGACGACGAGGGATCTGCGAAGGCGACGGGTGGTGGTTCAGACGACGAGGGATCTGCGAAGGCGACGGGCGGTGGTTCAGACGGCGAGGGATCTGGTTCAGACGACGGGCGGTGGGTTCGCTTGCGTATGGCGGAAGGAGGGAGGCGATGATGAAGATGAGATGAGATGAGATGAGATGATATGATATGATATGATATGATAAAGTGATTGTTTAAAATGATTTGAGGGTTTTTATTTAAAAACTTTTTTTTTTACAACCAAACACACTTATTGGTTCAGACTACTTACTGGTTCAGACCTCTTACTGGTTCAGATCTCTTACTGGTTCAGCATTTATTCATGTTGTCAAACAGTCTCTTAGTCTGATTGGACCCCTTTCATGCGTGTATATGTCTGATTGGACCAATAGTTTATTACTCTTTTCTTTTTCTTCTATTTAAAAATAAAAATGATAGCTAGCGTTTGTATTCTTGGTGGTTGTGCCACCGCCATATTTCATCTTCTCCACAAAAGGCTCTGATATTTACCTTTCTTTACAGAGAATAATATATAGGTTAATGTGCGGTGGTTGTTTGCCACCGGTGACCTCCGTTTACCCACTCATCATATCTATAGAGAGAGAGCTATTGCGTAACCTTGTCCCATCTCTATGATTTTGTTCGATAGTCATTTTTGCTTAAATAACACGAAAAGAAGAACATATGTGGGCGGCCAGTAGTCCTTTGCGGCCCTAATGCCTACTCACCTAACACGCTATTAGATTGCTTACCTGGTACTAATAAACCATGATGTGGTCGATGATCTTGTGCATATGGCCATCTAAGACATAACTCATTTGTCAGGGTGGGTAGCTTCATGTTGTTGAGGTTTTTATCTGGTTCTTGATGGTTTCTCGCAGGTCAATGATGATGGGTTGTTATTCATCTAAGACACGTTGGTTCGATGATAACGGGCGTATGCCCTTCTCATAGACGCAAAAAACAGTGTGGTTTGTTATTGCTCATGTGAATCATTGTCGTGATTTTAAGCTTATGTCCAATTGAGACACTGTTGGTTCTGTTGGACAACTTATTGTTGTACATCAATGTTCCTTTCAGTCGATTATTAACGTATAGTATAATCGTTGTATACCTTGATTTACGTTACATCAAGGCCGTGATGATACTAAAAAAGGTATCCGTTGGTTGGCGTGATAGCATTTGAGTTGCAGTTATTACGGATCACTTATTCCGAGCCTAACACAAGTTATTTCGATATAATCTTCATCTTTAAAAAATAAAACATTGACGAGTCGTGCGTTGCACGACGTGGAATACACCTAGTTATATTTGAAAATAACTCAAACAAACTCTAGGTATGGGTTAAATAAAGGTCGTTTGAATCAACCAGACTCTACAAAAATTGTCCCTTACAATAATATGTCTTGTCCTGACTCAAATCGGTTAATTGAATGAATTCGTTTATACATATTCACTATAATCATATGAATTTAACATTTTAGTAAACTGAATCAATTTTCATCAACTAAACCAGATATATTTCGTAATAAACACCTTTCAGACCCCTTAACTTTTTTTTTCCTCTAGAAGAAACTTTGAAACGAAACCATAACCAAGACACTATGTGCTATTACACATTTACATGATAACATTATAAATTAAAAATCCGATTACAAATAGAATACATACGTTATGTATTTGCTAGTTTGAATTCTTGACTCTTCCACGTACTATTATCACCTTACATCTACTAATATTAGAATTGTTTGATATAATGACTTTCACATAGTCAAATTCATATACATAAAAGAGAGAGTGTGCTAAACCTCAATTCTGCAAGGAAGAAATTGTAATCTCTTCATCCAACTAATTACATGGGGCATTTAGAAAATGCGAAATTTTAGGGTTTTGGGTGTGTTATAAAATTTTATGAACTTTTTCTTTGATATCAGATCTTGTTACCATTTCTTTATATTTTATCTACATTAACTATCAAACAACAACGTCCGGGCGTGACGTTTTGTTGGATTTACACATCAGCACAACTAAAGACTTCAAACACTATTACATATCCTAAACCACAGGTTTAAAATTCTGAAAAATAAACTTCACACCACTCTAAAATACCAATTGTTCACTTTAAATAGCACGGCGGATACCTTGTCACTGCTCACCTAGAGTCGCATTGAAATACGTACTAAAATCTTCTAGCTTTTGCCGGTGAATATAGCATGACAAAACCCACACTTTACTTGACCAAACATAATTTTAAATTTTGAAAACACACTTCACTAAATGTCCTTTTAAGATATATATACACGTCCGCATCATTACATACAACTAACACATGTAACACATGCAACCATTCATACACACCCACACCCCAGACATTCATATACTTACCTCATCGTGATAACTTACACAGTTTCAACCTCCCCGTTACTATACTTTAATGCTAACTTACTCGAGAATTGAAATTAGTTGTACCTGACTCAATTTTAATGCGAGACCTATATTTTGCCACCGAAGTGGACCTCAAACTATGCCACACCACATGGACTTCACACTATGGGACCTCATGTGGACTTTTCACTATGCCAACATGTGACCCCACCTTCAGCTAACACAACTCTTAACCCTCAGCTCAACACCTTAACCCAAAGGCTTTCAAACACCTTAGTCTCGTTACATTGAAGCTCATTTTCCATATTACTTTCAATTAAAAAAAGTTACTTTATCCATTTTATAAAAAACGTTTTCGTAAACTATGTTTCACTTTGTTCGTGCTTAATCCCAACCCATTGATCGAATTACTTTTATCCCTTCTCTAACATCACGACAATTAACTTACACAGACATGATTATATAGAGTACTTTTACAGTTATACGACAATTATACAGCTTTATTCCTGTGAACTTACCTACATAGACTCACTTGAACAAAACAAATTAATGTTAGTCATCTAGACAAGTCCATTCACACAAACTTACTTAGGTAACTTATTTACATCAACTCATCTATACACCATGTATACCTAAATCATTCCAATATCAAACCAGACAGCTTATCACACGTACATAAAGCGCGCACACATACATGATTAATGTAACATACATATTACTTCACACACAAAAATTATGCAACCTTCACACTTTAATTCACACTAATGGTTTGATATTATCACCAAACCCCATAGCCAACCTCACCTGACTGCTTGCACATAAAATACATCTGACTAACATTACATGCATAAACAAACCACTATTTAAACACAGGTAATTAATCTCACCAAAAACCAATAACAAGGTTAACTATATATTCAAACCCCGTTTATATTATTCACACGAAAACAATCCTAAGCTCACACTAAGTGCTTGTGGATTCTAACTCGTTTACTTCACGCTAAATGTTTGTTACCCACTTCAAAACCGTTTATTTGGTCTTCACATGAATCAACTGAAAACATATGTAAAAACATCAAAATAGTTCATATAGAGCGCACCTTACATGTGACAAACGATTGCTAGCTATCCACACATTCGTTTGGACTCAAAATAGTCCAATCTGCACATCGCCGCCACTAAACTCAACCATGTCTACGATCTCAAACACCCTCTTACTCTTAGTCAAGTCAATTATAGTATATTACTTTGTTGGACAGATATTTTTAAACAAATATTTTACACAGAAATAGTTGTAGTAATATCTTATTTGCAAAATCATCACATAGTTTTATATTATCTTTTTCTTGAGAGAACATTAAATTGATTAAAGCATAATATATAGTTTTTTTTATTAAAAGTAATACAACTAATGACTAAGCATACGGACGTATCTATTATCACACATGTAAGCTTCTTATTACTTTCTTGTAGAGACAGAGCGTTAAAAACATAATTTATAAAAACTAGGTTTTTCTTCCCGCCCATTGCTTGGGAATTTCGCCACGATTCTAAATATTAAAATGCAGAGTCTAAAACACGTCGTAAAGGTGGTTATTTCACGTAAAATTTAAGGCATCAAGAAATCCGACTGCAAACCCAAGTCATAACAACTCTTACACTCTTAAAAAACACAAAAATCCAAAATTACTATTATATAAAAACAATATATTTTATTACTAAAGTTCTTTACATTGTGACATGAGCACAAAGCATTGTATTATGTATAAAAGAAAACATGAGTGGTTAAAATATATAACCAACAAATCTTTTTATAGCTAAAATTCTTCAATTATATAAAGTATAATTAAGGGTAGAAAAGAAAAATAATATCAAGATTAATATCCTTCCTAAAATACTCATAACGCATGTAATAAAAACATATAATTTGATACGCATATCGGACCGTTGGTGAACCCGCGTACCCTTAGCGCCATCAAATCCCCACAGTGATTCTGATTTTCTATATGATCTTCTACAATCTCATGATCTAAACAACATAGTTTATCACATTGATCTCCTGCAAGTATCACCCCCAATATCCGTATGTATAGGTTTGAGTCGATCTCAAATCATGAACTTTCAGCACCCAAATCAAGAGGTAAAAGCATTTCATCAGATGATTTCAGTTCTGATCTTCTACATTCTGATGATTTAAACTACATGTTTCATCAGAATCATCCGCGGTAAGTATCGTCCCCAAATTTCGCTTACGCAGGTTAAATCTCTCAAATATGAACTATCGGTACTCAAATCAGAGGTATAACTGTTTCAACTTCGATTTCTGATGAAACTGTGCCGTGGCTTCCTTTCTTCTACTCTAATTTTGTTTAATTTACTAGTTAGTTTGCTAATCGTTTGTGTATTGGAGACGATAGTTTTTTTAGGGTTTTTGTGCTTCAGTCCTTTTATGTTGCACAAGGGAGGCGACCAAAATGTTTTTCTTTCCCACGAGCAAATAGAAGCCTGTTGAAACTTACGAGTTTCACCATTGAATTCAATTTTTGGTTAGGGTTTAGGGTTTTGATAGCATTCCAAAGTAGGGTGAATATGTTGTTCAATTTTTTAAGTACGGTTTAGGGTCACTAACATAACTTGTTGATTTGGTTCTTCATTTGTAGGTTATATGCATAATCCTTATTACTATACTAATGACTGATCTATAGTATATTGCTATATCATTTTTATCTCTGCATAATGCATACTTCTAATTTTATGTTTTGTTCCTTCCCTTGCAGGTGTCTGTCTCAAAAGGGTGGGTAGTAATATATTTCATCAAGTTTATAAACACTGCTACAATGCGTTACTAGTTTCTTGTTCACTTATTAATTATTTTGTTTATTGTTTTTTCAGATTAGTGATTGGATGGTTGAGAATTCAGAATCTGACAACATATTCAACTGCATAAACCACCCTGGTACCAGAAGGAACACAACATCTTTTGTGAGTTAATGTTTAACTGAAGTTGTTATCTGGCTTTCTGGCAGGCACACACTATTCCAGTTCTTGCAGATGAAGTGAAAAATGCTGAGATATAACGGGGATCTGTATCTAGTGAATGATGTTTCTATATATCAACACAGATATACCTTATGCATTCATATGGGATGATGATAATATTTCACAGGTTATTGATATATTTTTTATGGTTATTGTGAACAAGTATTATCAGTGTTGCAGACGACATGCTAGTTATGTTTCCTTAAATTATTAAACTAGCTTTTTCTTTGCATTATTAACTTAGTTTCATCTGTTTTTTTGTTTTCCAGATAAGATTGAAACAGAGGCAAAGTTATATCAATGCTATTTTTCAAAGTGAAGTGAAAGAGTGGAGGTTCTTATCAGATAATGCTTCTCTTTAAATTTATTTTAATTTATTGTCACTCTGACTTATTAATAACAATCCTCTTAAAATCTATGTCTTCTTTTCATAAGGCTGGAAGTACAGTTACTATTACAAAGTGGAGTCAAGTTTGAGGTTGAAGCCTTGTCGGAGCACTCCCTTACCTTATTGTCAACACAATATCTACAGTCTCACATTCAAGGTAAAACAATCATTATACACTGTATAGCTATAAAAGTACTGATTTGGACTGTTTAAACATATTAGTTAGAACTGAAAACACAGGAAAACATCATTATCTTAGAATAATATTGTTCAGATAGTTAGGAAGTGAATGAATACTCAGGAGTGCCTTCATAATTGGTGTATGATAAATTGCCATAAGGATTTGTATTAAATATAATTATGTCTTGTCCAAGACCATTTGCTTAATTTATGAATGAGAGTTTGATTTATTCCTTCTTCTAACATTGACCTTTGTATAACTCCATCAGTACTGATTTTGACTGTTAAACATATTAGTTAAATCCTAAAACACAGGAAGCACCATTATCTTAGAATACTATTGTTCACATAGTTAGGAAGTGAATGAAGACTCGCGAGTGCCTTCATAATCGGTGTATGCTTAGTTGCCATAAGGATTTGTTTTAACTATAATTATGTATTGTCCAATACTGTTTGCTTAATTTATGAATCAGAGTTCGGATTGATTCCTTCTTTTAACATTGACCACAACATGCCTCAAAGTACTTCAGTCACTTGGAAAGATGGCTTAATAAATGTGGGTTGCATTGTTGAAGTAAAGAAATCAGAATAGAAAGTTTAAAAGTTTTACTTTGCATTGGAAGCAGCAAGATGGGTGGGTTGGGTGACATGTCAAAAAGGTTCAAAACAGTGAAAATATTAAGCTTGAACAGTTAATTCCAAAAGTAATGATCTTAATGTCCACTTGCCAGCTTTTGCAACAAGTGCAGGCATGGTCCAGCTCATGTTCAGTATGTATCTTTGATATTGTTCTTCCGTTAGGTGTTCAAGATCCCTTTTATGTGACATTTCACAGCTTTGAGATACACATTTTGTCAGCAAGTTAAATTGAAATACGCCTACAAATTAAGTCAAATCTAATGGATGCAATTTATGTATGTTTGGGACAAGTTAAATATGAAAGATGGTGACGATGGTGAAATTTTGATGTTGTATCAAGTTAATATTTAAATTTGTTTATGTTCATTCACATTCAATATGTTTAATTATTTTAACATTTGAATTTTGGTTTCATAAGTGCATCATGCAGGAAAGATAGAAGAGATCAGAAATTACACATGGGTTACATCTGTACTCAGCAGACTTTTTTGTTCCATGACATCGTTTAAGGTTGTGTACTTGTGTTTATCTCAGATGCATTGCTAAGGAATTCATTGCTTGATACAAGTATCTAGCGGAAGAGATGTGCCTTGTTAGTAGCAGTTGTGCTCACTCACCTGCTACACTAATGAAGTTAAGAAGCTTCAAACTATAATTGAATGGATATTTAATTAAAAAGTTCGGTATAACATGTAGTTAGCACGTTCTTGAGACTTACATTGCAGCCTTGGCTTTCCAGAGTACCTAATAAGATGAGGTTCCTCTTGAGTTTAGGTATGTACCTAACCTGATCAAGAGTGAACTCCACCCCACTCTCCAACTTGAGTATGATAGAACCAATGCCTTTGATCATACCTGGTCTGTCATCACCTAGTTGTACATTTCCTAACTCCACCATCTCCAATTTTGAGAAGAATTCCCTTCTTGGGGTCATATGATAGGAGCAGCCAGAGTCCATGATCCAATCTTGATCTATCTGTCCTTTAGACACCATCAGGACATCCGCACTATCATAACCATCAAGGCTACTATCAACAGACATACTACCTTGAGTTCTATGATGTTGAGGGTTGGCTTGTTTCTTCCGTTTATCTGGGCATTCTCTTTTCAGATGTTTATCAGAATTACAGATATAACATCTCCTTTTGAGTTTGGACTTCGATCTTGAAGTTGACTTGCCTTTAGAAGTTCTAGATTCAGGTCTTCCCCTCACAAATAAGCCATCACCAGTATCATTCATGACATCAGACCTTCTTTTTAATTCTTTTGAATTTATTGCAGCCAGAACCTCTTCCATTGACAATGACTCCCTCCCAAACATGAGAGTGTCAACAAAGTGTTCATACGTTTGTGGCAATGAAGCCAAGAAGATGATTGCTTGATCTTCATCTTCTAATTCAATATCAATGTTCTCAAGATCAATCACCAACTTATTAAATTCATCCACATGATCCTCAATTGACTTGCCAGGAGCCAATTGAAACGTATAGAGCCTTTTCTTGAGATACAGCCGATTAGCCAGAGATTTATTCATGTACAACCCTTCAAGCTTTGACCACACCCCACTGGTTGATGTCTCCTTTGATACCTCCCTGAGAACTCTATCTCCGAGACTCAGAATAATGGCATTGTGAGCCTTTTCTAAGATATCCTTCTTTTCTTTTGCTGATAGAGTCGCTGGCAAGCCATTTTCTCCTTTCAGCGAATCAACAACGCCCTGATGCACCAACAGCGCTCACATCTTCACTCTCCATAGCCCAAAATCATTCTTGCCATCGAATTTCTCGATTTCGAACTTCGTTGATCCCATCCTTTCACTTCGGCACTTGAATCTTCAACCCACGAGCCGAACCAGGCTCTGATACCAATTGTAGAAAGATTAAACCAATCTACACAGAAGATTATGAACTCGAAGCAATCGATTACACGCCAATCAACAAAAGAATGCCAATGATTTCACTATGAAAGTACGAACGATTACAAAAGGAAAGAACAAGAACTCTATCTCTGTGAAAGTACAAAAGAAAAAGGTTAAATCGCCCGCCTATTAACGAACTATTAATAGGTGAACTATTACAACTCTACACCTTACAAAAACAAAATTGACACAATTGGTCCTCGTACTATATACACTACAGGGACTCCTACACGATTTGTGACTACTATTTTGTTTCAAACTTGAGCTTTTTACGAGGTATATGTTCTTGAATCTTACTTATTCAATTGTATTAATCGACTTTCATTCTCTTTCAAATTGTGGGCTTTTCTACACTGGGTTCACACTTTCCTATTTACAACTAACTCTTTGGAGCCTTCAAATGTCAGGCTTTTCTTCATGGGA
Source organism: Flaveria sonorensis (assembly GCA_025506505.1). Taxonomy (NCBI): domain Eukaryota; kingdom Viridiplantae; phylum Streptophyta; class Magnoliopsida; order Asterales; family Asteraceae; genus Flaveria; species Flaveria sonorensis. The sequence continues at coordinate 61,747,432 of CM046424.1, read as the reverse complement.
CTTGCCGGATCAAGCTAAGAGCTTTTTAAGATTTATGTTCTTGAATCTTACTTCTTCATCTGTGCTAACCAACTTTAAATTTTTTTTTTCAAAATGTAGGCTTTTTTACATGGAACTCCAATTAATCTTCTATGACAGCCTAGCTCTTTTAAGCTTAAAGCTTTTCACGAGGTGTGTTCTTTCAAGTTTCAGGCATTGCTACGCGGGACTCCAAGGCTGCTATGGACAGCTCAGCTCTTTCAAGTTTAAAGGTAGAGCTTTTCGCAAGGTGTGTTCTTTCAAGTTTCAGGCATTTCTACACGGGACTCCAAGGCTGCTATGGACAGCTCAGCTCTTTCAAGTTTAAAGGTTTTTACGAGGTAAGATTTTGAATCTTACTTCTTCAGTTATACTTACTGACCTCCATTCTCTTTCAAATACCAGGTTTTTCTACATGTGACTCCCAGCCTAGTTCTTTCAAGTATAGAGTTTTTTTAAGAAATGTTCTAATATTTTACTTCCTTATCAATTATACTAACCGACTTCCTTTCTCTTCAAATTTCAGGCTTTTTACACCGGACTCTAGGGCTGCTATCGATAGCCCAACTCTTCATGTTCAAAGGTTTTTGCAAGGCATGTTTATAAATGTTACTTTTTCTTTGGTTGTTAGCCTAGCTCTTTCAATTTTAGAGCTTTTTATGGGATATGTTCTAGGTTTTTACTTCTCAATTATACTGACCGATTTCCATTCTCTTAAATTTCAGGCTTTTCTACATGGGACTCTAACGGTGCTATTGACAGCCTAGCTCTTTAAGTTTAAAGGTTTTTCCGGTGCATGTTTTTAAATGTTACTTTTTCTATAGTCGTGCTAACCAACATCCTTTCTCTTTCAGATTTCATGCTTTTCTAGATGTGACTCCCAGACAACCTAGCTCTGTTAAGCTTGGAGTTTTTCATGAGGTATTTTCTAAATTCTTACTTCGTTCTTAATTATATAACCGACTCTCATTCTCTTTCAAATTTCAAACTTTTCTACAAGGGACTCCCAAATCACTACTAACAACCAGGTTCTTTCAAGCTTACAGCTTTTTATGAGATATGTTATTGAATGTTACTGTTCACTTGTACTAACAAACTTCCTTTCTCTTTCAATCATGCTTTTCTACACGGGACTTGCACACTCCTATTCTTTCAAGCCTAGAACTTTTTACAAGGTATGTTTACAAAGCTTACTTATTTACCAGTACTATCCCACTTCTATTCTCTTTCAAATTTCAGGCTTTTCTACATGCGACTCCCATGCTTCTATTGACAGCTCAATTCTTTTAAGCATAGAGCTTTTTACGAGGTATTTGTTTTTGAATCTTACTTCTTCTTCAATTGTACTAACCAACTTTCACTCCTCCAAATTTCAGAATTTCTACATGGCACGTTCAGGCTCCTATTGACAGCTTGACTCTTTCAATTTCAAAGCTTTTTACAAGCTATGTTCTTGAATCTTACTTCGTCTTTAGTTGTACTAATGGACTTTTTTTTCTTTCAAATTTCCACAGGACATACAAGAACCTATCGATAGGTCTAACTCTTTTAAGCCTAGAGCTTTTTACAAGGTATGTTCTTGAATCTTACTTCTTTTCAGTTGTGCTAATTTACTTCATTATCTTTCAAATTTCAGGCTTATCTTCACAGGACTCCTGCTTAGAGCTGTTTACAAGGTATGTTTTTTTTTATCTTACTTCTTAGGTGTAATAACCAATTTCCATTTTTTTTTTCAAATTTCAAGCATGTGGATCTTAGGTTCCTATTAACAGCTTGACTCTTTCGAACTTCAAAACGTATAATAAGATATGTTCTTTAGTGTTTACTTCTTCGTTAGTTATATTATCCAACTAAAATTCTTTTTCAAGTTTAAGGCTTTTTCTACTCTAGATCCCATTGACTTCAAGCTTAAAGTTTTTTACGAGAAATTTATTGAATGTTACTTCTTTTTCACTTGTATAAACTAACTTTTATTCTTTCTCAAATTTTGGTTTTTTATACATAGGACATGCCGGCTCCAATTGATCGTCCAGCTCTTTCAAGCGATGAGCTTTTTATGAGGTATGTTCTCAAATCTTTGTTTATCTTTACTAGTACTAACTAACATCCATTCTCTTTCAAATTTCAGGCTTTTCTACATGGGACTCCCACACTGCTATTGACAACTCTTTTCTTTCAAACTTGAGCTTTTTACGAGGTATATGTTCTTGAATCTTACTTCTTCAATTGTACTAATTAACTTTCATTCTCTTTCAAATTCCAAGCTTTTCTAAAAGTGCTCACACTTTCCTAATGACAACCAGCTTTTTGGAGCTTTCAAACTTAGGTTTTGCTTCACGTGACTTGCCAGACCTAACTTAAAGCTTTTTATGATGTATGTTTAGTGTTCTTGAATCTTAATTCTTTACTTGTGCTAACCAACATTCGTTCTTTCTCAAATTTAGTGAAACTTTAATCTAACAGCCTAGCTCTTGGATTTTACGTGGTATGTTCTCAAATCTTACTTCCTCAATTGTACTAGCCGTCTTCTCTCTATTTTTTTCCCAAATTTCAGGCGTTTTCAACATAGGACTCTTTCGAGCTTTTCACGAGGTATGTTCTTGAATTTTACTTCTACTTTACTTATTCTAATAGAATTCCTTTCTGTAAGTTTCAGTTGTATTAGTTGCCACCTACCACTTGTTTGTTGTTGATCAACCATAAACCGCCATAGCTAGCCATGGACGACCCTCGTTCGCGCTACATCCCTTCATTGTCTTTTATCTTTACACCCTCTGTTACAGACCAAACGAAAGAACTCAACCCAAAAGACTAGTCTGATGGGTGAGGGAACCCATTTGGCCTATAAACCCCATATCAATTGCCCATACAACCGATGTGGGACAAGTCCCATACCTTGCAATGGTTTCAGTCCATAACATTAGCCCCTCCTTAAGGACCGACGTCCTCGTTGGTCACTGCCACGTTGGTCACGGCTGGCTCTCTCCAGGCCACCACTCCGAGGTTGGCTCTGATATCACTTTTACAGACCAAACGAAAGAACTCAACCCAAAAGACTAGTCTGATGGGTGAGGGAACCCATTTGGCCTATAAACCCCACATCAATTGCCCATACAACCGATGTGGGACAAGTCCCATACCTTGCAATGGTTTCAGTCCATAACATTCGCCCCTCCTTAAGGACCGACGTCCTCGTTGGTCACGGCCACGTTGGTCACGGCTGGCTCGTTTCTCCGGGCGGGTAGTTTTGATACAAACCTGAATCAAATACAGGTCGGGTCAGCTGCTAAACGGAGGAAAACGAGTGGAGGGAAATTAAATGGAGGGAATTATTTGAAAGTTTAAGGATGGGGGTCTTAGCCGATTATATTTTAGTATGAGATTATTATTATATTTGTCATGTATATCGGTTCCTATATTTAAGCTTAGTCATGTATATCGGTTCCTATGTTTAAGTTGTACCAGTCCCTATTTAAAGGGCTTTGATCATTAATAATATTCATTCAGAAATTATACCATAAACGTCTTTTATGGTATCAGAGCTACGGTTCTGTTTTCTTCTCAAACCCTAAAACCCTAGCCGACTGTTTCTCTATCTCCTGTTTCGATCGCAGCCATGACCAAACCAGCTGATGCTGAAGCTTCATCCAAACCCACTGCCCTTCACCCAGCCTATTCGGTCACTAATATCCAGACCAAAATACGAACCCTAGATGGGAAGAAAGTCACTTATTCCTCCTGGGTGAAGTTGTTTCGCCTCCATGCAGTTGCATACAAAGTCTTGAGCCACATTGATGGCACACCTGCTCCGGCATCAACATCCACACACTATGAATTATGGAAGGAACTTGACGCTTTGGTCTTACAATGGATATACAGTACGGTGTCAGACGAACTCTTGATTCGCGTTCTGGACACCAATGCTACGGCACATACAGCCTGGTCAAAACTAGAAAAGATTTTCCTCAGCAATAAGAAGGCACGCGCAGCAGCACTGGAGACAAAGTTTTGTAATCTGACACTCACGGCATGTTCTTCGGTTGAAGATTACTGCCAGCGACTGACTGACTTGGCAAATCAACTGGCCGATGTAGATCAGCCGGTAACCGAGTCTCGGTTAGTTCTCCAACTGGTCCGCGGACTGCCGACTGAATATAACACCACCGCCTCATTAATCAATCAGAACGGCATTAACTGGGATCAAGCCATCACCATGCTTAACGATGAGGTCCTCCGAATAGAAGCTCGAACCGGATCTCCATCTACAATTCTTGTTGCACCAGCCGCACCACCGTCCAATCAGCCTTCCAGCAACAATAACAATGGTCAACAACAGTATAGTAGCGGTTCACAACAATCAGACCCCAACTCCTACTCATCGCGTGGCCGAGGACGGGGTCGGGGTTCCTGGAATCGTCGAGGCGGCAAAGGTCGTGGCGGTGGTCGTCAATAGACTTCTCCATGGGCTGGTCAAAACCATCAGTATCCGAATTGGGCCTGGTGGGCTCCACCACCATGCCCATACCCAACCCAAAACATGTGGCGACCCACCAATCAGCTGGGCCAACAGACTACATCACCACAGCAGGCCCAGGTCGCTGGGTTTCCTCAGGCCCAGTTTGCGGGCTGCACCGATCCAACGCCCCAATACACACAGGTGCAACAAGGCGGGTACAATGCTCTAAACCCGGCTGATTTGGGCGCTGCGTTTGCTAATCTGCAGGTTAATCAATCTAATACCGCTTGGACTTCTGACATCATGGACACTGGAGCTGCTTCTCATCTCACCCATGATCCAGGTAAAATAATAATCCCTTGTTCATATCCTGTTCGTAGTAATATCTTGGTGGGCAATGGTAATTATTTACCAATTAACGGATCTGGCACGGACTTTCACCCTTTACCAAACCGCACATACATATTACCGAATGTCCTTTATAGTCCTCAAATTATTAAAAACCTGATCTCTGTCAGACGATTTACTCATGATAATAATGTCTCAATCGAATTTGACCCCTTTGGTTTTTCTTTGAAGGATCTCAAAATTAATAGGACACTTTCTCGCCACAACAGCATCGGGGACCTCTATCCGTTCACTACACCGCAACCTCCGTCTCAAGCGACGTATATTGCCTCACCCAATCTTCCATGGCATGATCGACTTGGTCACCCCGGGGCACACGTTTTAGACATTTTAAATCGTAATTTTAGTTTTTCTTGTAATAAAGACAATGTGTCTCATGTTTGCAATTCTTGTCAACTTTCAAATAGTAAACGCTTGCCTTTTTATTTTTCAAATACATTTACTTTTGCTCCGTTTGACATTGTTCATTGCGACTTATGGACCTCACCTATCACGAGTACTTCTGGGTATAAATATTATATGGTTCTCATTGATAATTTCTCGCACTTTGTGTGGGTATACCCACTTAAGTACAAGTCTGACACTTTCCCAACGTTTGCAAAATTTCACCAACTAATATTGACACAGTTTAATCGAAAAATTAAAACTTTCCAATGTGATTTAGGGGGTGAATTTGACAACCTTGCGTTCAAAAATTTTGCAAACCAACATGGCATGGTATTTCGGTTCTCCTGCCCTCAAACCTCATCCCAAAACGGTCGGGCTGAACGTATGATTCGTCGTCTAAACGACATCATTCGTGCTCTCCTTATTCATGCCAATCTTCCGCCCTCATTTTGGGTGGAAGCCCTCCATACTGCCGTCTACCTCCACAATATATTACCAACCAAACGCCTAAATTTTTACACACCCACCTTCGCCCTTTACCTCCGTCACCCTGAGTATGAACACTTACGTCAATTAGAAATTATACCATAAACGTCTTTTAGGGGGCTCATCCATGAAATCAGGAAGTGGGATAACTACTCCCACCAAATTTTAGTTTAAGTATTAGTCTTAAGCATTTTGTTTTGGATTGTGAATGTTTATGTTATCTAAATTGGGTATCTATACCTTTGTTCTTGGAGATTAACCCATCTCGAATTGGGTCTTCTATCTTGTAATCTTTCGGTTCTAGCAATCAAATCTATCAATTACCTTTGTTTGATTTCTGGGTTCTATCATTTTGGTTCCATTACCGGGAAATCGAATGGCACCTGTAACCCGGAACTTGGCAGATCAACTAGCAACCATTGCAGCAAAACTAGATGTCATTCTTGCATCTTTGAGGGACGATGTTGAAGAAATCAAAGTTCAAATGATCAGAGATTGTTGTAACAGTGAAGAATCAGAGGATAGTTTGAAGAACACGGTGGTTGAGGAACTGCAGGGGTCTGAGCATATCCGGCGTTGGTGGCAGAATCACTGACCAAAGCGACATAAGCGGTGATGGGATCGAGGGCACCAATGAAATGGATAACGGAATGCACACCGGCAAAATTGATGGCACCGCAATTGAAGCTTGGGCACTGGAAAAGAAATTAACAACAAAAAGCAGCCATGATCGGAAGAGGAGAGGAGAAATTAGTGAAATTAGAGGCTTGCTTAAAGATATTGATCCGCCAATCTCGTTAGCTGCAAGGCGTCAAGGAAATAAAAGCGTGTTGATTTCTTCCACTTGTACACATCTAAAACGCAATGAATTCCTGAAGTATGCCTTTGATCTCCCTTATTTGTGCCCTAGGATACTCTTGTCTGATCTAGCAAGTTCTGAAACTTACCAAGCAACACTGGCACTTGCTAAACATGTGGTTGTAATTTTTATCATTGTGTGGGACCCAGGATCGGGCAGGGCAATCAGAAGTCAGCAGCCTTTCATCTCCTATCTGTGGAGCCATTTGAGTACTGGTCTAGCATTCGACTTGAGGTCAAGTCGCTTGTTCAGGAAGGATGCATTGATACAAACCCAGATCCTAATGGGGTGGGTTGGTGGGCCTTGGTACCGAGTCAAAGGGGTAGCAGCCTAGTGGGGTTAGTGGATGGATGGTTGACTATTGTTTAGGGAATAACTGCAGCCTAATTGGCTATTGTTTAGGGAGTAACTGCAGCCTAATTGCCCCTATTCTTTCTATTTATGTTTACTTCTTAGGATGTGTGTGACTGACTTTGTTTAGTTTATCAAAAGTAGGGTTTCTAAACCTTGTAATCGGAGATCACCCTTCTCGAACAGGGCTCTATCTGTACTTTTTATTTGAAGTTAATCAAGCCGACTTTTTGGGTTCTATCACCCTCCCTCTCTAATTGATCTCACACCACCATAGTTGTACTCTCTAATCACCATAGTGCACCACCATTGTTCTGGTCCTGACTCGATCACTGGAACACCACGACTCTATCCCTCTTCCTTGCTCGATCACCGATCACACACAATACTCCTTTCTTCTATTTCTATCTCTAGTTCACCACATCCGAAAGCACTGTGAACCGCCGCTACCATCGACTGCTACACACCACAACCACCACTAATGGTTGCCACTACCTTGCCATCAGCACTTAACTTGTCAAAACACTATATACCATCTGGGATTTAAGGTGAAATTCTTTATGCTTAGAGACAATCATTATATTTGGTTAAATATGTAGTTAATTAGAGAAATCTCATTTAATACTTATGTCTTGATGCATTATCCTGTGCTTACCATTTATCTTACAATTATTAAGTTGAAAGTGACAAAGGAACATGCCACTTATGTTTGAATTACTTTAGCATCCTTTCCTTGGATAATTTAAAGTAATAAAAATCAGAAACATCTATTTGGGTAATAATAAGAATTGACTTTCATTTTCTTTCAAATATTAGGCATTTCTACATGGGATTCCATGGCTCCTATTAAGCACCCCCAACTCTTTCAAGTTTACATACGATGTATCTTTTTGAATCTTACATCTTCAGGTGTACTAACTGGCCTCCATTCACTTTCAAATATCAGGTTTTTCTACAAGTGACTCCTAGGCAGCCTAGCTCTTTTGAGTTTAGAGCTTTGTACGAGGTATGTTCTAAAATTTTACTTCATTCTTAATTAAACTAACCGACTTCCATTCTCTTACAAATTTCAGGCTTTTCTTCACAGGACTCCAAGGCTGCTATTGACAACCTAGCCTTCTCAAGTTTAAAGGTTTTGCAAGGTATGCTCTTGAATATCACTTCGTCTTCATTAGTGCTAACCTGCCTCCATTGTCTTTCAGATTTCAGGTTTTCTACATGTGACTCCAAGGCAGCCCAACTCTTTCAAGCTTTGAGCTTTTCACGAGGTATGTTGTAAAATCTAACTTTATCCTCAATTATATAACCGGCTACCAGGGTTTGTTCTTGTTAATCGGAGATAAGGCGATTTGTGCTAGTGTGTTCCCGGTGCTAATGGCTTTGCCAAGAATCATCTTCATCATTGGTAAATTTTTCGATCTTGTTAACTGCATGTTAGTATATACACACTTTTAAAATTTATTGTTGGTAAACCATATTTATGTAAAAGTCTCTATCAATGACTGATCTCTAGTGTATTGTTATTTCCTTTTGAGTAAATTACCATTTGCATCTTGATGTTTGTTCATTTTAACCACTTGCATCCCTATAGTTTTAAAATCACCATTTACTCCCTAACGTTTTACTTTTGTCTCCATTTGAGTACAAAACCCTAACGACGTCACATTTTCTGTTACGATTTTATAAAAAGACAAAAATACCCTTAATGGATACCATCTAAATCAATTTCACCCCTACCACCACACAAGACTAATTAAATAAAAACCCCTCCCCTCCCACCGCCACTGTCACCGCCACCGCCAACACTAACACCTACCCCAACCCCAGACCACAAACCACCATATGAAATCTCAGATCTAAAGAAAGAAGGTCGCAAATCTAAAGAAGAGAGGTCGCAGATCTGAAGTAATAAGAACGCTGAGATGAAGGTAGTGGTTGGAGGAGCACATGAAATCACAAATCTGCAAAGGGAGGGCTGAGATGGTGGTTGGCGGTGGGTCGACTAGCGGTGGGTGTCGAGTGGCGGTGGGTGTCGATTGGCGGTGGGTGTCGAATGGCGTTGGGTGTTGAATGGCGGTCAGTCTCGATTGGCGGTGGGTGTTGACTGGCGACGGGTGGTAGGTGGTGGTGATTTGCAAGTCAGGCGGGTGGTTGTGTTTGTGGTGGTACGGTTATAGTGGTGGCGTGGGTTGTGATTGACTGTCCGACGAGCTCCCAGACAACACCCTCGGCAACCTGACCCAACTCACCACCCTCAGCCTCCGGTTCAACGCTCTCTCCGGTCGACTCCTCTGGTTAACCGCCCGGTTCTGGGTCAGGTCGATTAGGATCTAGCTCAGTGCATGTGGGTTTCAAGATCCAATAGCAGAGTCCGATAATCGCCGGAGGCGGAGGAGGGGAGTTTTTTCGGCTACAAGACGAGTTCTTTGGGTTGAAGAAGGTGGTGGTGACGTTTGGAACCAGTCGGTGGGAGTGGTGTTGGTGGATTCGACTTTGGAGAAGATGAGTTGTCGGTGGTATTTGAGGTCGACGGAGGAGATGATGTGGGAGGTGGGAGGGGGTGGTGAGGTGATGGTGGTGAGGCGGTGGGTGGGGCATCAGAGGCGTCGGAGAAGAAGGTCCGGTGGGCGGAGGAGAAGGCGGAGATTGCGGTGGTGGTTAGTGGGTCGACGGTGGAGGGGTAGGTGGTGGTGCATATGGTTGACCAGAGGGTCTAATCGGAGCAGGGGGTTTGTAGGTGGGTTGGAAATGGATGGAATTATGAAAAAAAAAAATATTGTTAAAAGAAAATGACAAAAATACCCTTACAAGTAAGAGGGTTTGTAGGCGACGAGTGGTAGGTGGTGGTGATTTGCAAGTCAGGCGGGTGGTTGTGTTTGTGGTGGTACGGTTATGGTGGTGGCGTGGGTTGTGATTGACTGTCCGACGGGCTCCCAGACAACACCCTCGGCAACCTGACCCAACTCACCACCCTCAGCCTCCGGTTCAACGCTCTCTCCGGTCGACTCCTCTGGTTAACCGCCCGGTTCTGGGTCAGGTCGATTAGGATCTAGCTCAGTGCATGTGGGTTTCAAGATCCAATAGCAGAGTTCGATAATCGCCGGAGGCGGAGGAGGGGAGTTTTTTCGGCTACAAGACGAGTTCTTTGGGTTGAAGAAGGTGGTGGTGACGTTTGGAACCAGTCGGTGGGAGTGGTGTTGGTGGATTCGACTTTGGAGAAGATGAGTTGTTGGTGGTATTTGAGGTCGACGGAGGAGATGATGTGGGAGGTGGGAGGGGGTGGTGAGGTGATGGTGGTGAGGCGGTGGGTGGGGCGTCGGAGGCGTCGGAGAAGAAGGTCCGGTGGGCGGAGGAGAAGGCGGAGATTGCGGTGGTGGTTAGTGGGTCGACGGTGGAGGGGTAGGTGGTGGTGCAGATGGTTGACCAGAGGGTCTGATCGGAGCAGAGGGTTTGTAGGTGGGTTGGAAATGGATGGAATTAGGAAAATAAAAAAAATATATTGTTAAAAGAAAATGACAAAAATACCCTTACAAAAAACAAATAATGTGGGGCCTGTTAACAGATTTGACTAACACCGTTAGTCATTTTAATTCAAATGGTTACATAATAAAAACATTATTGATCCAAACGGTTAAAACTATAAACGTCAGGTATGCAAATCGAGGCTTTGAAACTATAGGGATGCAAACGGTTAAAATGGACAAACGTCAGGGATGCAAATGGTAATTTACTCTTTCCTTTTTTATTTCTGCATAATTCTAATTACATGTTCTGTTCCTTACTTCCTTCGCTTGCATGGAAAATGTGGGTACCTTACTATGTTTGAGTTTATTTTCACTCATCAATCATTCTTACAAAGGTAGGATCTCATTGTTCAAAATATGTTTTAGCCTTAAGTGAGTTTTCTGCCATACATGCTTTTATGTAAAACAAGTTATTAATCTAGTAGAGTCCAGAACAGTTACTTAGTACTTTGATTTTTTGCTAATTGTTGGTAGTCAAAAAATTGATTTTGAAAACATTTGTTTATTTCATCTTGATTGGACAGAATTTTGTTTCCCACGTGCAAGATGATTAAAGGTCTAGGACATGGTCCAAATATGTCTTATACACGTCTTAGGGGATTAGTTTTGGTTTATAATTCTTCTAGTAGCCTTTGTTTGTTATCACTTTACTGCCTATTCACACTATGTGCTTTTTCATGATAATTGTATATTGTATATGGATGGCTTATAATTATGTGGATATGTACTTCTTACTATATATTGTGTATGGATGGCTTATAATTCCATGTATATTGTTGTTTATTGTATGTTTCCTGACACCTACTGCATATTGATCACTCACTATGTATTACTTGTCTAGGGTTATTATGTGCTCCTTGTCTATATTGTGGTACATGATGTGCTTCCGATGGTCTCCTTTACGTTGGTTGTGCACTGTGTTATCTATTCTTTTGTTTGGTTGCTTTAGAGCAAGGGGTCTCTCTGGAAGTAACCTCCGTTCTCTTTCAAATTTCAGGTTTTTCTACATATGACTCCCAGGTAGCCAAGTTCTTTCAAGCTTGGAACTTTTTACAAGAAATGTTCTAAAATTTTACTTCCTTCTCAATTATACTAACCGACTTCCATTCTATTTCAAATTTTAGGCTTTTCTACACGAGACTCTAATATGGCTACTGTAGTGTTGTTGATAGCCCAGGTCTTCATGTTTAAAGGTTTTTGCTAGGCATGCTTTTGAATGCTACTTTTTCTTTGGTTGTCAGCCTAGCTCTTTCAAGTTTAGAGCTTTTTATGAGATATGTTCTAAAATTTTACTTCTTAATTATACTAACTGACTTTCATTCTCTTAAATTTCAGGCTTTTCTACATGGGACTCTAAGTCTGCTATTGACAGCCTAGCTCTATAAGTTCGAAGGTTTTTCTAAGTATGTTTTTAAATGTTACTTTTTCCTTAGTTGTACTAACCGACATCCTTTCTCTTTCAGATTTCACCTTTTTCTAGATGTGACTCCCATGCAACCTAGCTCTTTCAAACTTAGAGTTTTTCACGAGGCATGTAATTCTTACTTCATTCTCAATTTTCTAACCGGCTCCCATTCTCTTTTATATTTCTAAGTTTTCTACAAGGGATTCCTAGATCACTACTAACAACCTAGCTCTTTCAAGCTTAGAGTTTTGTATGAGGTATGGTATTGTGTGTTACCTATTCACTTGTACTAACAAACTTCCTTTCTCTTTTAAATTTCATGCTTCTCTACACGGGACTTGCACACTCCTATTCTTTCAAGCCTAGAGCTTTTTACGAGGTATGTTTACGAATCTTTCTTCTTATTTTACTTTCCCAACTTTATTCTCTTTCAAATTTCATGCTTTTCTACACGCGACTCCATGCTACTATTGACAGCTCATATCTTTTAAGCTTAGAGCTTTTTACAAGGTATTTGTTCTTGAATCATATTTCTTCAGTTGTACTAACTGACTTTCGCTCTGTCAAATTTCAAATTTCTATACAGGATGTGCATGCTCCAGTTGATAGATTAACTCTTTCAATCATAAAGTTTTGTACAAGCTATGTTTTTGAATCTTACTTCTTTTTTAGTAGTACTAACAGTTTTTTTTTGTTTTTTTAATAAAATTCAAACCTTTCTACACGGGACTCACAAGAACCTATTGGCATACTAACTCTTTTAAGCCTAGAGCTTTTTACAAGGTATGTTCTTGAATCTTCTTTTTGGTTATGCTAACCTACATTATCTTGCAAGTTTTAGGTTTTTCTTCAAGCTCTTTTAAGCTTAGAGTTTTTTTACGAGAAATTATATTGAATGTTTCTTCTTTTTCACTTGTATAAACTGACTTCCACTCTTTTAAATTTTAGGTTTTTCTACATAAGACTCGCAGGCTCCTATTAACCATCCAGTTCTTTCAAGCTTAGAGCTTTTTATGAGGTATGTACTCAAATCATTGTTCTTCTTTACTAGTACTAACTAACTTCCATTTTCTTTCAAATTCCAGGCTTTTCTACACGACACTCCCACATTAATATTTGACGATTCTTCTTATTCAAACTTGAGCTTTTTACGAGGTATATGTTCTTGAATCTTACTTCTTCAATTGTACTAATCGATTTTCAATCTCTTTCAAACTTATGGCTTTTCTACAAGGGGCTTACACTTTCCTAATGACAACAAACCCTTTGGAGTTTTCAAATTTAGGCTTTCTTCACACGACTTGCTGGATCTAACTTAAAGCTTTTTACGAGTATGCTCAGTGTTCTTGAATGTTACCTGTTTACTTGTGCTAACCAACTTCCATTCTTTCTCAAATTTTAGGCTTTTTTTCATGGATCTTCTCTTAACAGCATAGCTCTTTCAAGGTCAAATGATTTAAAAGAGGTATGTTTTCATATCTTACTTCCTCAATGTGGATAATGCGAAGTGGAGGGGGGATAATTGGTTATAAGAAATCATGAGGAGGTGGGAGAGTTTATTATGAATTCAAATTCAAACTTTTGGATGATCTCTAACCTCTCATTATCCACTCTATTTGATTATCTACTTTTTACCAAAATTTTAATTTACACGCGCGCACGCACGCACAAATATATATGTATCGGTATACATATTTTTAACTTTTGTCTATTAGTTCAAGGGTATTTTGATCTTTTCACGTCCACTTAACTAAAAAATTAATAGAAGTTAACAGTGTTACGCTTATCAAATCTTTTAGATCAACAATGTAATTTCTCAAAAAATAAACCAATCATATAATATGGACATATCATAGGAACCAACCATGTAATTTAGTTGAGATTGCATGTGATAATTAAAATTGTTATAACGATAAATAACTGCTGGTTTTATTATTTGGTTAGAAATGTTACATAACATGTTTAAGAATATCATAAAAACACACATATACATCATATTTTTTTAAACTTTAAGGTTATGGCTATAGTAAAAAATTATTTAATTTAAAAAGCAAAAGAATAATTTTGAACTTGACAATGTTTCCATCTATTGTTTTAAAATGGGATATTTTGATCATTGTATCAAATATGTTAAATTATTGTGCTTATACGTGATGTTATTGTTTTAAATATCAATTCATTGTGTCAAATATTTTTCATCATTGTGTTTACATTTTAGATCATTTCATGTTATTTGTTTCATTGTGTTTTTCAATAATGTTATTTATCATTTTGTTTTTCAAAACTTGTGTTCAGGACAACACAATGACGAGTAAAAAAACACATTGATGCATTCTATAATTATATTTTATATATTATATACACTTGTTATCTTATCATTGTATTTTACAAATAAAAGTACACAATAATGTTATTTATCAATGTGTTTTTCAAAACTTATTGTATTTAAAATAACACAATGACGAGAAAAACACAATGAGTCATTTTATCATCAAGTTTTTTATATTATACTAGCCTTAATAAACCCGTGTATTACACGGGTTAAATAAAAAATATTAAATAAAATAAAAATTTATTAATTATAAAGTGATATTTTAAGATATGATATGATTAAAATCTTTCTTATTATAAATAGAATTAAATTTTATTTCAAAACAGACGTTTTAAAAAAAATGTAATTTTAAAAACTTTCTTATTATAACTTTTGATTTTTGTTATTTTTTGTTGATAAAAATTTTACTTTAAAAAGATTAGTTTTAAAATATTTTGTATTTTTAAAAAAGTTTGATATTTTAGAAAATTTTCTTATTTTATAAAAAAAAATTTTTAGTAATAACATTAATAAAAATATCTCTTTCTTAATTATTAAAAAACTATTGTAATCTAAAAAAGAATTAAATAATATTATTAGTAATTAATATGATTATTTAATAGAAAAGAGAAATTAGAAAAATTTGATGAGGAGGAATGTGGTATTGACATGTGTCCATCCTAGTTATATTTTTATTAGAATAAATTATTACACAGGTTGAATAAATAAATTATTAAATAGAATAAAAATTATTAATTATAAAACGACAGACTAAGACATGATATGATTGAAATTATATATAAGTAATAACTAAAAGTAATAAAACAATAATATGAACTTTTTATTTTTTTTTCAAAGATAAATTAAACATTTTTTTTTAAATAACGTTTTAAAAAAAAATTCATTTTAAAAAATTTCCTTACTATAACTTCCTATTTTAATTATTTTTGTTTTATAAAAAATTTACTTAAAAAAACCAATTTAAAATTTTACGTAAAATAGTTTGATTTTTAAAAAAAAAATTCTTTTTGTAAAAAAACTATCTCTATAGGAATAACATTAATAAAAAGTTCTCTTTTTTAATTTATTAAATGCCTAATTATAATGTAAAAATAAATAAATAATATTATTAGTAACTAATGTGGTTATTTAATAGGAGAGAGAAGCGAAAAAAATTTGATGAGATTGAATGTGGTGTTGACACGTGCCATCCTCATTTACCCTTTTAATATATGTGACACCTTGTATATTCAGGTTAATACCGTTAACCCGACTTTCGTTAACATAATGTTCCTACGTAAATTCTCCATTTAACTTTGATATATAACGAAAGTTACTATCAAAATTTAATAGTTTGTGCATTTAAACTAATAAAGCTATGTCTAGGGACTTGGATGTTATTTTCCCAAAACTTAATTCATTCTTAAAGCCCATAACCTCCATACGTTTGGTTCCAACTTCTTAACCCTACTTTTCTCCATTCGATTCTCCTTCGCTGCCGTCACCCAACTGAGGACCCTCTCTCGATCGCCTTCATCCAACTGCGAACCCTCCCTCCGATAGCACTTTCGCAATAACAGTTTTTCGGATTCCTTCCGACGAGCTCTAACTCCACGGCCTTCCCCGCGAGGTACGTCATTGATCGTTAATCGCTGAATGGGTTTTGGTGCGCGGGTTGTGTTGGGGTGGGCTGCGATACGGGTTGTTTGATCTCGTTGTTCATAGTGTGCTCGTGTTAGTGTTGTATGCATTGATGTATATGTGCGGTGCGCGTGTTCGATGGCGTGTACGAGCTTCGATTTGGTGTGTGTTTCTGCGTGTGTGTGTTCTATGTGTGTTTCTGTTGTGTGTGTGTATGCATTCTGCCGTGTGTATGAATCTGGTGTGTGTGTGTCACGACGGGAGGTAGGGTACAGAGAGATCAACATGGACCCTCGATGAAAAGGGAGCATGGAGATGTTCATCAAATGTATCTATGTATTATCATATGTTTACTAGTGTCGTACCAATTTAAGTCCTCACTTTCGAGCCGTTAATTTATGTACTTTAGCGAGGTAATTCTGAGTAGATCTACTGGGTTTGACAAACCCCACCCGAGCTAGTCGCGCTAGCGCGACTGCACGTCAAACGGGTGTTTATTGATGTAATTTCTGTTGCTGTGGTCCGGTAGCCACAGCCGAGGCATACATTTACATTGTCAGCTTCGGTTGCGAATTTCATACACTATGTAACTTGTTATGTAGACTAACTATCTACTGATACTACTTTGTTTACTGGATCTGCTTTCGATTACGTTATTGTTTATCAAAACCTGTAAACTCATCAACCCTGTGTTAACACTTTAGCATGTCTCTTTCAGGTTCATAAGGTGAGCACGGCTAGGAGCATCTCATGTTGCATATATATACAGATTACTTTAAACGATTAAACATTATTTTTGCAAGTTACATTTATTTGAGTTGCGCAACTATTTTTTTGGGATATTCTAATAATATTGCACAACTATTTTTTTATAATTATTGTGTCATTTGGTGTAACTAATGGCTGAGATCCTGGTTTGTAACACTCTCGCGGTAACACCTCTCGCGTGGAAAATTAAGGGTGTTACAATATAATAAAATTTATTAATTATAAAATGATATTCTAAGATATAATATGATTGAAATTACGTATGAGAAATTAATATAAGTAATAAAACAGTGACATCAACTTTTTAAAATTTTATTTTTAATTTTTTTTCAAAATAAAATAAACATTTTGTTCAAAACCAAACTGTATAAAAATGTAATTTTGAATAATTTTCTTATTATAACTCTTAAATTTATATTATTTTTGGTTTTAAAAAATTGAATTTTTAAAAATACCAATTTTAAAATATTTCGTATTTTTTAAAAACTTTTATGCTTTAGAAAAGTTAATTATTTTATAAAAAGTTTGTTTATTTAGAAATAACATTAATAAATAGATCTCTTTTTTAATTTATAAAATTTTAAAAAGTATTAAATAATATTATTAGTCATTAAGGTAATTATTTAATAGGAGAGATAGGCAGGAAAATTTTGGTGAGAATAATTTTAGTGCTGCTACGTGTCATCTCAAGTTGCTCTTTTATTAAAGTAGGAAGAAGAGATAAACTTGTTAACTTATCATTGTGTTTTATAATTATAAAATATAAAATAATGTTATTTATTAATGTGTTTTTCAAAACTACTAGTTTTCAGAATAACATAATGACAAGCAAAAAAAACATCGAGTCATTTTATTATTGTGTTATATGTTTTATATCATTTGTGTTTTTTTGTTATTGTTTTTCAATGCGTTAGATTAATTAGTTTTTAATTTATTATTATGTCTTACATATTAAAAATATACAATAATATTATTTCAACATCATATTCTTTTAGAATTTGTTATTTTAGAAAAACAATTTTATTAAAAAACACACAATATCTAACAAAAAGACAAAATAAATTGTACTAAACATATAATGACGATAAGTGTAGACACAAACACGACACGATAACTTGTTAGGTTTAGATCTTTTGTATAGGTTTAGATGATTTGCAATCTCTTGTAATAAAACATTGTAAATCTCTTTTTGATAATCTAATGCATGAATTATAAGTTAACTCATATTATTATGTGTGTTGATTTATGTATGATTGCAGGAAACATTAGACTTGGTCAATTTGAAAAATTGACTAAGTGTTAGAACAAACTGCGGATGAATAAGTGTTTCTCCATAAATGTTCTCAGGAGCATAACTGACGTGCTTCCGTAGATCTCCTACGGAAGAACATCAGTTGAACAAGGCTAAAGAACAAGTGAAGCTACTGAAGGAGAGATTGCCACTGAAGAACTAGTACAAAAACTCCTGCGGAAGCACAATCACAGAAGAACAAGCCCCGAAGACTAAAGTGTTGCTGCGGAAGACTAAGTTCCTGCGGAAGAATAAATTCCTACGGAAGACTATTTAACACTTCAAGTTGTCAACAGAAAGTAAACAAGTCAACGTGGCATAGCAACATCATTAATGGCAATGGAAGACATTTATTTCAAGCAAATATTTCACGTCATATCAACATCAGTTTTCAAATTAAATTCATTGTAAATCGCGAACTCCTATGCCGATAAATAAGGCAAGGATACGCATAGCTATAGGAAGTTAGCTTAAGTATAGCAACTAGATAGCGAAAGATCAGCAATTAATTAGGAACAGAATAGGAACATGATCTCTATATATTGATAGAAACGATATCATTAGGTAGAGGACGAAAAACACAAAACAACAATAGCAACTTATCAATAGCAACAGAGAATTACAATCGATTGATTGTGATTGTTAAACAATTCTTGGTTTGTGCGTTTTTATATTTATGTTTGATTGTTCTATTCACTGTTGATCAATTTGATATTAATCATCCATTAAACATCAAGTGTTGATAATTTCGCAATCAGCATTTGTTAAAATCAATCTGATAATTCCTGTTTCGATCCTTGGATTAATAGGTGGTATCAGAGCCTGGTACTCATTGATCTAGATCAATTGATCTATCAGTTTGATTTGTTTAATTGGGTTTATTCAAACACAATTATTGCTTTTTGATATTTAACAAAATTAATTAACATGAGCGATTCAGTGGTTGGTGTGTATCAACCTTCGAAGTTGGAAACAAATCTGATTTCAAAACTTGGAAAATCAGGTTCAGGAATCATGTTAATTATACAAATTCTGATCTATGGGTTTTGATTACAGAAGGTCCATATATTCCTCCTGCCTTAGGACCGAATTATAAGGACAATAATCAACCCATAAGTCTGAAAAATCTGTCACCTGATGACACCAAGAAAGTCAAAATCGATATCAAAGCCTATAGCATGCTTACTATGGCTTTGCTTGAAGATCTATTGATCAGGTGTGAATCATATAAAACAGCACACTTGCTATGGAAAATTCTGCACACTCTGTGTGAAGGAAGTGATGAGATTAGAAGCATAAAGAAGGATACACTTCGCTCACACTATGAAACTTTTCATCATATTGCGGGTGAGTCAGTCCCTTAACAACTCCACAGATTTATGCAACTGGTTACAGAGATGAATATCTTTAAACTGAAGTACAACAACGAGGAGTTAAATAAAAAGATGCTTCATGCACTACCAGAAAGTTGGACACAGACTGTGTCTATGTTCAAAAACACACTGGATTTGAAGTCGATAGGACTAGACACTCTGGTTGCAAAGGTAGAAGCTTTGGAGTTAGACGAGAAGACAAGAAACAAGAGCATTAAAGCACCTATAGCACCGTACCAATTCAAAGAATTAAAGGGTGTTGGAAGTGCGTTCATCTCCAATGAAGATGAAGAAAACTCATGTGTTGAGAGTGACAATGAAGAGGTAACTAGCTTCTATGCTGCCAAGTCTTCCAAATTGAGCTCTCAAAACAATCAAAACAAAACATCAAAAGGAAAGGCTGATGACTCCAAGATCAAAAAGAACAGCGATCAAACAGAACCAATCACTATGGTTCTGGAATCTGAAGAACAAAAGGCAGCTTTTGCGGTATTCAGTTCAAGCTTCCAGGCTTACTTGGGTAGCACTTTTGAATATCACTAGGCTGCTATTGACAACCTAGCCTTCTCAAGTTTAAAGGTTTTGCAAGGTATGCTCTTGAATATCACTTCGTCTTCATTAGTGCTAACCTGCCTCCATTGTCTTTCAGATTTCAGGTTTTCTACATGTGACTCCAAGGCAGCCCAACTCTTTCAAGCTTTGAGCTTTTCACGAGGTATGTTGTAAAATCTAACTTTATCCTCAATTATATAACCGGCTACCAGGGTTTGTTCTTGTTAATCGGAGATAAGGCGATTTGTGCGAGTGTGTTCCTGGTGCTAATGGCTTTGCCAAGAATCATCTTCATCATTGGTAAATTTTTCGATCTTGTTAACTGCATGTTAGTATATACACACTTTTAAAATTTATTGTTGGTAAACCATATTTATGTAAAAGTCTCTATCAATGACTGATCTCTAGTGTATTGTTATTTCCTTTTGAGTAAATTACCATTTGACTCCTGCCCACTTCTATCAACAGGACCTTGAAGAACTTCATCCTGATGAAGTAAAAGAGATGGATCTACAATGGCAGATGGCAATGATAGCTTACAGAGCTAAAATGTACATGAAAAGGAACAAGGAACTGTCAGTGGGAGGAAGATCAACTAAGATAGGTGTTGACAAGTCGAAAGTGAGATGCTCAAGTGCAATCTCTATGGGCATTTCTCAAGGGAATGCAATAGCAATCAACAACAAACAAATGACTCTAGATAATCAAGTCAAAGGAGTTTCACACAACCTCAGCTGACCAACTCATCCCCACCATCAATAAACAACTCATCAGGTACCAATAATTCTAAAGAAACTAGTTTAATTATTTTGCAGGATGGTACCTGTGATTGGAGCATGTATGAAAAGGATGTAATGGAAGAAAATCAAGCACTGATGGCCAACATGGAAAACAAGATTCCACCAATGGCTAGAGAGGTAAGAGAAAGGTTATGTTCTTCCACCTGAGTTGATGAAGTTGAAAGATATAGAACTCATGCTCAACAATTGGCTGATAAAGTAAAAGAAACTTTGCTTTTAAATGAATCACATGTAAGAGAACACAAACTTTATCAAGTAAAAATCAATTCATTATAAAAAGATTTAGATAAACTTGTGTCTGAAAATTACAATCTGAAAGCACAAGTTGAGCATTTGACTATTTCATTAACAAAGTCTATGTCAGATCATGCATCTACTGAAGTGAAACTTCAAAAATTCCAATTGTCATCACAGCAGTATGAGAAACTATTAAACTCTCATATTGAGTCAAAGAATAAATCTGGATTGGGATTTTATGCTGTTGCACCACCAGTAAATGACAACTACACCACCCTACCTGAGTCCATGACTAACAGTTTATCAAATCATTTCGTGTCTAGCACAAAAACTAAGTCAAAAGATGAAAATAATGAAGTGGTAAATAATGACTCTGAGTCAAGTGAAACTGATTCATCTCAATCAGAACTTTCAAAACAAAATGAATCAGAATTTGATTATGATAGTTGTGATGATCTGGATGAGGGTGATGAGCCTAAAATTACTGGTTTGGGTAAGGGAAAAACTATGATGAAAGAACATCTAATTCCTAAAGTGTTGGATGAAATAAAACTTCCTTATCCACCAAAACAAAGAAATTTGCTGAAGACCATTTACACAAGAATTGGTGAACTGAATGAAGGCATTCATGTACTCAACCAACAAAACAACAATTCAGCAAAAAGAACCACAGAAGAAGAAAAACTCACCTCCGCAGATCACCTGCGGAAGAAGAAGTCAGATAAATCCGTAGAAAAGTATAAGAAACATGTTCCAAAACAGTCATCCGTAGAAGGAATACGAAAGAAGAAAACATCTGCAGAAACATCCAATGAACAAAGAATTAAGAGACAACAAAAACTGGATGCTCATAAACAAGAACCCTTTGACATCATGTCAGGTAAGGGTAAAGAATCATCAGCTGCAAAATTTGAAAAGGAATTAAAGAAAAGCAAAAGAAGGCAATGATTAAGAAAAAGACAAAGGTAAAAGCTGATTCTGACAGTGAAGCTGAAGAGAAGTATTGTAAATGGTGTGATATGCACAACCACAGCACAGAAGAATGCTACTTCAGCAGCTATTGCTCAATATGCAATATGAACAATCACATGACTTCTGATTGTTACTTTAACAAATATTGTGCAATATGCAACAAACATAATCATTCCACTCAAGAATGTTTCTTCAACAAAAAGAACAAAACAAAGGTATTCAAGAAGCAATAAGCAGAAAATACTGAATCAGACTCACAATCTTCTGAGTATGATGATTCAAAGTTTTCAAAACAAAAGAAGCAGCAACAAAAGCAGAAGAATTCAAAGACAAAGAAAACATTTGTTGAGAATCAAACAAAGAAAATGAAAGAAAGACATGTTCAAATCAAGACACCTCATAAAAAGGTAGAATTGCAGGAAGATGATGACTTCTTTGATCACTTTGGAAAAGGTGACCATGTGCCTCAGTCTAAATCAAAGGATGTTGAAACATTTTTAGGGCAAGCCTCAATCTCAAGTCCAATGAAAAAGGCATTGAAAGAAGAAGTGATTGAGCAAGTCAGTATGAACCAAGATGAAAGCACCACATCATCATCATCAAAAGAATCATCCTCACCCAAAACAAAACATAATGAAACAATTGAAACTAAAAATAATTTAGTAACATCAAGGCTCATCCATGAAAAAATAACTATATTAGATAACAATGGCAAGCCCAAGACCATCAAGGGCTTCACGTTCTAATTAATTTCATTATGTTTTGTAGGAACATCCAGGGAGGGCTGACAACAAGTGGTATGTTGACAGTGGCTGTTCCAGGCACATGACAGGAAACTGTTCTCTCCTTCATGATTTCAAACATAAACATGCTTCATATGTAGCATTTGGTGGGGATAAGAAGGGAGGTAAAATCATTGGTGAAGGAATGGTAACAAATGGTGTACTTAAGTTTAAGAAAGTTAATTTTTGTGAAAATTTACAATTTAATTTGTTTTTGTGATCAAAACTATATCACAATCTTTGATAACACTGACTGTTATATTTTTAAGCCAGGTTTCAAAATCCCAGAAGACTGGATCCTTCTTAAAGCACCAAGAAAAGGCAACACTTATATGTTGGACATGAACAACACATCAATAACAAGAAAAGAAACATGCCTGGTTTCTAAGTCATCAAAAGATGAATCTCAACTGTGGCATAGAAGGATGGCTCACTCCAACATGAAAAACATGAATAAATTGGTGAAAAATCACTTAGTCATTGGTGTTCCAACAAAAGAATTTTACTGTTCTAATCACTGTTCATCATGTTCTAAAGGAAAACAACACAAAGTATCACATAAATCCAAAACAATAAACACTAACACAACACCACTGAAGTTATTGCACATGGATCTCTTTGGTCCAACCAATGTGTTAAGCGTTGGAAAAAGGCAATACTGCTTGGTGATTGTTGATGATTTCACTAGATTTACTTGGGTATTTTTCTTAAAACATAAAAGTGAAACATCAGAAATTTTAATGGAGTTTATCACCAAGATAGAAAATCAACTTGATCTAAAAGTAAAAAGTTTAAGAAGTAATAATGGAACTGAATTTGTTAATTATATTTTAGACTCTTTTTGCAGGGACAAAGGGATAGTTAGACAGTTCAGTGCTCCAAGAACTCCACAACAGAATGGAGTTGCTGAAAGAAGAAACAAGACTCTAATTGAAGCAGCAAAAACAATGTTGGCTGATTCAAAGCTTGCAATAATATTTTGGGCTGAAGCAGTGAATACAACATGCACTGTTCAAAACAGAACCTTAATAGTCAAAGAACACAACAAAACACCCTATGAACTTTTGCTTAAACGAAAACCTTTCATAGGATATCTTAGAGCTTTTGGGTGTCATGTGTCTGTCTTAAACACTAAAGAACAATTAGGAAAGTTTGCTGAAAAGGCATATGATGGTTTCTTTGTTGGGTATTCATCAACATCTAAATCATATAGAGTATATATTCCACATGACAACATTGTGGAAGAAACTCCTAATGTGTCTTTTGATGAATCCATGTTTACACAATCTGTAAAAGGATCATCTTAGCTGTTTGATATAGATGCATTAACAAACTCATTTAATATTGGTTACTTGAATGTGACAGGTCTTGCGGATACATGTTATCCTTATATTCCTCCAAACATGGGTGAAGTGCCATTAACAGCTAATCCACCAAGAGCGGTTCAGACACACAATCAAAGTGTTGTTGATATTGAACATACAACTCAAATAGGCTATGATCATCTTGATGGAAATGAGAATTCAACATCAACAGAAGTACCAGTTACATCAGTGGAAGTTCCCTCTCCAACAGAAGTTCCTTCTTCAACAGAAATACATCCTACTTCTGTAGATATTCCAACTTCCGAAGCTGATCCACCTTCATCACCTGAGGATCCAAACACAACAGAGATCATGCCGACTACTTCTACACATGCAGATAAACCAACTACAATATCAGCAGCTGATCCTTCAACTGCTGCGGAAGTTATAAACACATTTGCAAAAACACAAGTGCATGAAGATGGACAATATTCAGCTTCACAAGATCAACATACAGAGGAGTTTGACTACTTTGTTGATTCCTCATCCCAGCTAACTCTATCTCCATCAACTAATATCACCAACTTGGATTCATTTATCCATGTTCACAATGTTCCAACAGTTAGAACTCACAAGGATCATCCAATTGATAATATGATTAGTGAAATTAATAGCAGAACTACAAGAAGACAAGGGGGAGCAGCCAATATTTGTCTGTTCACTTGTTTTCTATCACAAGTAGTTCCTTCAAACACAACTGAAGCATTAAAAGAAAACAGCTGGATTGAAGCAATGCAAGAAGAGCTTTAACAATCCAGAGAGCAGAAGGTCTGGAATCTAGTTGATCTCCCTGAAGGCCAACATCCAATTGGCACTAGGTGGTTATTCAAGAACAAGCTAGATGACAGAGGAATAATTGTTAGAAACAAAGCAAGGCTAATTGCATAAGGCTACACACAAGAAGATGGGATAGATTATGATGAAGTCTTTGCACCAGTTGCAAGGATTGAAGCCATTTGAGTATTTCTAGCCTAAGCTGCCTACAAGAAGTTCACAGTTTACCAAATGGATGTAAAGTGTGCCTTCTTATATGGTAAAATTGATGAAGAAGTCTATGTTTCCTAACCCCCAGGCTTTAAAGACCCTGACTACCCTCACAGGGTGTACAAGCTTAACAAAGCATTGTATGGTATTCATCAAGCACCAAGAAAATAGTATGACATATTGTCTGCATTCCTACTGAAGCATGGCTACAGAAGAGGAACCATTGATCAAACTTTGTTTCTCAAACATAAACATCAAGATCTCTTAGTTGTCCAAATATATGTTGATGACATCATCTTTGGATCAACAAATAAGAGATTGTGTGAAGACTTTGAAGCTTTGATGCAATATGAGTTTCAGATGAGTTCAATGGGAGAATTAACTTTCTTCCTGGGTCTACAAGTTCATCAGAAACTAGATGGTATTTTCATCAATCAAGAGAAGTATGTACTTCAAACACTGAAGAAATACAATCTTGTTAAATCTTCATCATCATGCAAAACACCAGCATCTACCATATATAAGATAGTACCAGATCCTACAAGGAAGTCTGTTGACCAAAGATTATACAGATCTATGATAAGATCCTTAATGTACTTGACTGCCAGTAGACCTGACATAATGTTTGCTGTGTGTGTTTGTGCTAGGTACCAAGCAGATCCAAAGGAGTCATACTTGAATGCAGTGAAGAGAATTTTTAGATATCTTAAAGGGAAACCAGCACTTGGACTTTGGTATTCCAAAGAAGGAGACTTCAAACTTATGCATACTCAGACAGTGACTATGGAGGTTGAAACAACAATAGAAAATCAACAACTAAAGGTTGTCAATTTCTCGGACCAAGACTTATTTCTTGGCAGTACAAAACACAGACAAATGTTTTAGTATCCACAGCTGAGGCTGAGTACATAGCTGCTTCAGCCGGGTGCTGTCAAGTTTTATGGTTGCAAAACCAACTACTTGATTATGGTTATAATTTTCTTCATACACTAATCCATATAGATAACTCAGCTGCTATGTTTATCACTGCTAATCCAGTGCAACATAGTAAAACTAAACATATAGAAATCAGATACCATTTTCTGAGAGACTGTTCAGAAAAAAGACTAATCAAGTTGATCAAAATGGACAAAACAAATCAGCTTGCTAATTTATTCACTAAATCCTTTAATTCAGTTAGATTTAATTTCTTAGTTGAGTTATTAGGCATGATCAATTTAGATTAAGTCTTAATCAACATAATGAAAAGCATGCTCTGTCCATTATAGTTTTAAAATGAACATCTACGGAAGAACAAACTTGTTCATCCGCAGATTATTATTAAAACATATAAAAATACCAACCTATTGTCTTATTTACATATTTTATTGAATAAGCAGTTCATATAATAGGAAATGATAGTACACTATATATTTACTTACTTTCCTTATTTATCAAACAATTCATATAGACTGATCAGATGTGATTTGATATGTGAGTAGGTTCAGCTTGAGTTGAAACTAAACAAGACATGCATAACATAATGTCAAGGTGACAAACTATGGCTACTTCCATTTTGAGGAGCAAGGAAGTAAGTCTTATCCTGCTATGATCAACTTACTCACCTAAGCACACTATGTTGTAACACTTTATAACCTCTATCTTTGTGCATCATGAACTCTTTGTTTTGCGTAAGAAAGACCTGAGCTTCTGGGCACCTCTATTTTACGTAAGTAAAGACCTGGTGTCCTGATGCTTAGTAACAAAAGATTTCAAAAGGAACAGCTCTAAAAGAATCCATGGTGAACAACTGTATATTAATTCAGAGCTCACAAATCATATCAGCATTAATAAGATTTCAAAGAAATCTTAAGATAGAGCTTATAACTTACGGAACATAGTTTTTAAGTGTGAAAAAGTGATAAATTGACTCATCTACGGAGGACAAACTTCAATGTGAATTGAATGTGGAGTCCATACTTGTCCTTCTTTAAACAATTTTAAAACATGATAAATAGCATGACAAGTTGAATATAACTCTTGTTTGAATTTATGAGGATAAATATACTTGCAATCAACACTAGATCTGTCTTCTTTCATAAACCAAAACTATCATTGGAAAGTTTCTTAGTGTTATAGGATGATCCCATTATATGATATCAATGCTTGTAAATAATTTCTGGTTTTGTTCTTTTCTTTGCAAATTAGTTGGACAGATAATCTTTTTCATGCTATTCTTTATAAATTTTTGATAAATACATAATTTTATGATTAATCACAAATTTAGAGGGAGTAGTAGATTAGCATGAAAATCTGAGTATCAAATGTGTTACATTTTTAAATGAAGAAAGTTGGAACTTGAGCACTAACTTGGCTACAGGATATCTGAAGGTTTTAAGCACAATTGCCATGAAGCAGAGTCAACAAGGTCCAATAACAAACAACAAATGATCTAACATTATGTTTAATATCATACTTCAAAAAAAACAATAATCGCCTTTCCGTAGATTGGTAACCTACGGATAAAACAACAAATTCATAACAAATTTTGTCTTCCGTAGATGTTCCTACGAAAGAATTAATCTGTTAAAGGTTAAAACAGCAAAGTTTTTGCCTTCCGTAGATGTTCTGCGGAAGCATAAGCTTGTGGATAACCTCGGAAGGGTAAAAAGGGTAATGGGTCCCACGTCATTAAGATTAGGTTAAACAGCCTAGAAAAGTATGAAAAAGGGCATCTCGACCGTTGGCCTTTCTATTCACTTGCAAAACACTTGCAAAACAAAGTGTCATCTTCAAGTTTGAAGAAAAAGATACTCAAAGAAGAAGAAGGAGAAGCAACACTTACCAATGAAGAAGACATTTTTGGCCTGACTTACAAGACACTGAAGAAAATGAAGAGAATGAAGATCAAGTACTTGTATGATGACCAAAAGGAAGCTGTTGAATACTTCAACACAAGAATTTTGAGAAGAATTCAAGAGCTAAGAGATTTAAACCGATGATTACAAGAATCTAAACCTAAGGGGGAGTATGGTTAGGTCTAGATCTTTTGTATAGGTTTAGATGATTTGCAATCTCTTGTAATAAAACATTGTAAATCTCTTTTTGATAATGTAATGCATGAATTATAAGTTAACCCATATTATTATGTGTGTTAATTTATGTATGATTGTAGGAAATATTAGACTTGGTCAATTTGAAAAATTGACTAAGTGTTAGAACAAACTGCGAATGAATAAGTGTTTCTCCGTAGATGTTCTCAGGAGCATAACTGATGTGCTTCCGTAGATCTTCTATGGAAGAACATCAGTTGAACAAGGCTAAAGAACAAGTGAAACTACTGAAGGAGAGATTGCCACTGAAGAACTAGTACAAAAACTCATGCGGAAGCACAATCACAGAAGAACAAGCCCCGAAGACTAAAGTGTTGCTGCGGAAGACTAAGTTCCTGCGGAAGAATAAATTCCTACGAAAGACTATTTAACACTTCAAGTTGTCAACAGAAAGTAAACAAGTCAACGTGGCATAGCAACATCATTAATGGTGATGAAAGACATTTATTTCAAGCAAATATTTCACATCATATCAACGTCAGTTTTCAAATTTAATTCATTGTAAATCGCGAACTCCTATGCCGATAAATAAGGCAAGGATACGCATAGCTATAGTAAGTTAGCTTAAGTATAACAACTAGATAGCGAAAGATCAGCAATTAATTAGGAACAGAATAGGAACATGATCTCTATATATTGATAGAAACGATATCATTAGGTAGAGGACGAAAAACACAGAACAACAATAGCAACTTGTCAATAGCAATAGAGCATTACAATCGATGGATTGTGATTGTTGAACAATTCTTGGTTTGTGTGTTTTTATATTTATGTTTGATTGTTCTATTCACTGTTGATCAATTTGATATTAATCATCAATTTGATTGTTTTTATACTTTGCAATTGATTAGGTCATCGTGAATTTAACATTAGACGAGTTACAAAGGGACATTAGGGTGGGAGGGGTGCCCATACCATACACACCACACCATATACCCATCAATCACATTTTGTCACGTCACAGCACACCGCACCACACCACATGGCTAGGGGTGCTCACATCGTGTTTTTCTCGCCGTGAGAGGAGCCTAACGGCTCTTTGCAACGCTCAAAATGGGGAAGAAGAACCCGATGTGGGGATATCGTGAAACGACCAAATGGCGTGAGGGTGGGGGACCGGTGGCGGTGTTGCCGTGGTGCCGGGCCCTGACGTGGGCTCACGGCGTTGGTCCCCACCCACCCCTCTCCCCCCTCGCACCCTTAAAATTCATTGCATACACTCATATTTCTTATTATAGATGTTGTATTTACTAAGTGTTTAATTATGTATTGAAGAAAAAAGATCATAAGTGACAAGAAAATATGAACAAATATATAAACAATTCTTAATTACTATATTGATTAGATCACTATGGACTTTAAATTAGCTATAAATTTATGCAACTTTGAATGAGAATGTGATTTCATCATTGCTCATTGCATCAAGCATGTATCATGGTATATTACATTTTGATGTTTGGTGAAAGATTTTATATAAAAGTTAGGGTTAAATGCTTGTTGGTAACCTTGATTGAAAAATTTTAGGAAAGAAATATGCATTACATTGATGCCCCTCTTCTGTAAAATATTATATTAATCTCAACCGTATTATTGGATTAAATTAATGATAAAGGAGTTTTTTCTTTTTTCCTTATTAATTGTTTTCTCATCTTCTATGCTTCATAAACCTCTACCATAAAAGTATTAGGCCAGTCACTTGGGTTGTACCCTAATAGTAGTAAGAGGTAAAGTCTTTTTGAAGTAAATCGAGTTCAAATCCGATAGAGAGAATAGTTTAGACGGTATAATCTCATACTAATATAGGTTTGTCATTACAAAAAGATATTAGCCCGGTTCTTGTTTAAATTCATCTCTCCAGTACCCAATTATATTTTGCTATAACTTAAGAGTAAGTAGAGTCATGGGATTCATGCATATAACTTTGTCACAGTTTCAAAGCAGATGCACCAAGGTGCGATCTTAATGAAACACAAAACCCAAAAGGTTAATATATGCAACAAAAAGACACCCCCCACATCTAGCTAATTTGCCATTAAAGAACTCATCTGTCCCAGTGATGAAAATACTGAACTCTTAGTAGTTGTTGAAGAAGATGAAGAAGAAGCAGCAGCAGCTTTCTTGTTCTTTGCTATGGTGGCTTTTGGACTTAATCTTTGACTTTGGCCATATCTTTTCATTTGACTTCTTGATCTACAACAATACTTCTCTTTCTTTGCAAGATCTGCAACATTCTTCACACTTGTTAAAGATGTAAATGACTCAGATTTCCCTTGATAAAACTTTGATATCCCCCTCCTGCATAACATACAAGTGACACAAGCATTAGAAATTGGTCCATATAATGTTGTACCTTGTGCATTGATGATTGTGCCAAAGTTTGATCTTAATGAATAATGATATTTTCTTGATACCTAAAGTTCAAAAAGATTGGAATTACTCACTTGATGGGCAAGTGTGCCATGAGATCAGATAGTTCAAACAAAGGACTACATGTTGATGATGGTGTTGATGATGTTGATGATGATGATGATGATGCATCATCTATCAAATCTGTTATAGAAGACGACTCTAAAGAATCATCTAAGTCAGAATCCATAAGGTCATAGTTGCAGGCATCATCTTTAGCTTTTATGAAAGCCCATTGAAGGCTATTATCATTCTTTTTGAAACTCATTTCTTGACATATTTGGTTGCTTTCGATCTCACCCATCCTGTGCTATGATCAAATCTTGATAAAAAGAAAGATATTTTTGGGAACCAGATGGAATGTGTAAGATGATCTTTATAGTGGAATTAGTTTGAAGGAGCATATATGTAGAGGATATGTTTGGTATAGATAAGGTATAAACTTTTTCATACGAATGCGACCTTTTCAAGATTAAAGTGAAAATAAATATTAAATAATAAATATACAACTTTTATAACACGGTGTACAAATTTATGACAACCTTTGAATTTGAAATATTAATATGTGAGAACTCATTATCAAAAAACTCAGAGATGATAGAACTCGATTAGTACATTGTCAACCAACAAGATAGGATAAGACACCGCATATGATATAATGTGGCCTTTAAAGGGTAACGAATGGAAAACAAGTTGAAGTTAAATACAAAACGAAAAGACATTTGCGGAAGAAACTTAAATGTTTATCAATGTGCCACGTGCTTGAAATTTTTTACTTCAGAAGCTAAATTTATTTATTTTTTAATAAATAAAAAAGGTATCATAAACCAATATACATATATATATGATTTCTCAAAATAAGTGACGGTAATTCAATCTTATGTCATATTTAGGCGGTGTTTGTTTTTTCCGAGAAGCATTTTTTGGCCTCTTTTGTTTGCGCCGCGCAGACCACTCGCAGACGTTGAGCTCTGCAGATTGTTTGTTTTTGGAAGACCTTTCGTTAAAAAAAGGTCTTCCTGAGGTCTGCGTGAAGAAGACATGACACATACACTTCTAACCTCTTCTAACCTTTTATTCATACAAAACAAAACTTTTCTCCTCCTTCCCTAAAACCATCGACCTCCCGCATCTACTTCCCCTCACCACCGCCGGCCCACCCGCCACCGGCCGCAGCCATCGCCGGCACACAAGCCACCGCCGACCCACCCGCCACCGCCTGCAGCCACCTGTCGCGCCTTCCCCGTCGCCGTCCTCCCTCACGACCGTCGCCGCCCTCCCCCCGCTGACTTCCAGCGATCCTCCTCCTCCTAACCGTCGCTATTTCCACCTTCTCTGAGTAAACTTCTCTCTTCTCATCTCCGAACTTTCAACAATATTTCAAATTCTAAATTTCCTTTACTTATTGAACTAATTAGGTATGGTCATTAGCTTTAAGTAACTAAGAATCTAAGCCAAAACACAAGAAATATGTATATAATACTGATTAATTTTGTGTATTGTTTCTGTTTTTGGTGTTACAACCGAATAAAGGGTTTCTAATTTGTTTGATTTAGAATAACGTTGTTGTGTTGTGTTGCGTTGCTTGTTGCTAATACAAGATTTAGGATTGATGAATATAATAGAAATACGTATAGTGGTAGATAATAGAGGAAGGGTTTAATTATAGAATATTTTAGCAGTCTGCAGATGTTAAAAAACAAACAGTCTTTTTTTTGTAGACTGTAGACGTTTGGTCCACCTCTTCTGCTGCAGATGTGATCCGCAGACTGCAGACATTTTACTGTAGAAAAAACAAATAGCACCTTAGAGTTTCAATTTTGTAGACAACAAAAAAATAGTTCTTGTTAATATATTTTTAACATTAGTCTTTTGACGCCTCTGTAGTGTATCTAAATAATTTAAAACTATAAGCCTGTTAAATTTTAAAAACAAAAAAAAAAAAAGTGATGAGAAGAGGGGACTGTATAAAGTAGAATATTTTTGTATTGGTGTTACTTCTCATCTTTGTTTCAAAACGAGATAATCTATTTATTAATTTTCCTTTTTTTGTGTTATATAACTATTTACCACCGATAATGTACATGCATAAAATTTTCTTTTTGTTGTTATTTGGTGTTTGTTTTAGTTAATGTGAATTGTTTGACATTAAATACAAAAGTATAGACACTCATAAAAAGATTGAATGGATCGACATTATTTATTAATTTTATCTTTGGAATTGCCACCTATAAATCTTGTATGGTTCAATTTTTTTGGAATTGGTACTAGAAATTGAAACAGGATAAGAACTCATCCATATCTAGTCATCAACTCTTCCACTTATGGCTACTTTGGTCCCTTTCACATGCACCTTTTGTCCCCACCCAATGTGACCTTTTTCATCACATCTCAAATTTCAAACACATTCATTCAAGAATATACTCTATCGCTTTAAACTTGGTAAATTTTATACGATGCTTTGGTTTTTACCGGTGTAATATTATAAAATTTAGCAAAATTTAAGTGAGAGAATTAAAATATGACTGTAAAAAATTAATGTGTATTACTTTAAGTTTAATCTATAAAATAATTATTATATAACTGTTCTAAAGACAATGTTGAGTAGCAACCTCTCTTTATTGATTTCCTAAGCACCCATTTATCATTTATGTTGCTCGATGAGATATTAAGAATAAACAGTAGCCTTAGATGAGGAGATGGCTAAAGAGAAAGACAAAAACACGTGACTCATGACTAAGAGGGAGAATGGCTTTAACCAGAGAACATTAACCTAGTTTCCTCCCTCAAATGGTTTGCTTTTTCTAACAATTAAAGGTTTTAATTGTTACTAAGCATCAAATAATTATCGATAAAGATTGGTTTCTAGCTACCAAACATCTAATAATGATCATAAAAGGTTAACTTCTAAGTATGCAGGAATGAAAAACAATATTTGATTGGTGAAGTTCGTGAAGGAAATGTAATCTTATTCCCTATAAAAACATCAAATTCATTTCATCCGCTCTTTTTTTTTTTTTTTTTTTTCATTTCATTCATTTCCTATTTTTAGTAACCACCACCACCCATCCACCCCACCAACCACTACCATAACAACCACCACCGCCCACCAGCACCACCATGCCCACCACTACCAACCACCATGACAACTATCATAATTACACAGGCCACCAAAATTGGTCGCCAGCGGCCATCAAGATTGGTCTCCACCGGCCACCATCACGACCACCACCACCACCACCAATCACCGCTGGCCACCGCCGCCGGCAACCACCACCACCAATTATCACCGGCCACCACCATCACCACAACCACTAGTCACCACCACCACCAACCATCACCGGGAACCACCACTAGCCACTACCACCACCATCGGTTTTCACCACCATAACCATTTTTATATTCTATTTATTTGTCTTTTTCTAACTAATAAACAACACAAAATAATAATTTATTATATTCCTATAAGGTAATCAGATGGTACAATAAAATGTAATGATTCGTTTTAATCATTTATTCATTCAGTTCTTCCATCCACTTCATTCTTTCGTCCATTCGTTTATCGTATACTAAACAGACTTTGTGTTATGATTACCAAAACTTTTTAAATAACTTTTTATACACATTTAAAATTGAAATTATGTATTCAACACTATATTAGATATATATGTTTTAAGCATATATAATTAGATAATCACCCAATATGAAATCAAGTTTAAGTAAAAAAATTTAAGAAGTGTATGAATACTTATACATATTGTTTATTGCGTATAAGATAGTTTTCGTCTACCTCACCCTCTATCTCTCTTTCATAACATGTAATCGATCAACACCACGTACAATTTATTATATAATTACATATACTTGAAATTGTGAAATTTATTATTTTGTTATTGTTTTGTTACCATCCCGGCTGAGAAAACGATGCTAGTTTTTTTACTTATATTAACAGGGAGCTAAACAGTGATAGCATTCTCAACCACATAAATAAACTAACAAAAATATAAACATATTTAAATTTTTGTTAATAAATCCTAGTTTTATGTGGTTGTTAATCAACAATGTTTTAGTTGCCATGTCAGCTTGGTTCATGAGACTTTTGACTTGTGGTTTGGTTCCGTTCGTCGTTCTTTTCACATAATTGAAAAGATGTCACTATCATATTTACTCTTAAAATAACATTATTGAATTAATTTTATTGATTTCATAAAGTAACCGATCTATTAATTTGAATATACATGTTTAGGTGACTGTAAATAATTTTAGTTTCTAAAATATAAAGTTGGATCATCTACATAACATCAAGATCCAAATCAATCCAACCAAATTACAAACCGGTACGAGAGGGCAAACCATAAAATTCTATCAAGAAAATCAAAATTAGATGAGTAAACTTATCGAAAGCAAAACAGATAATAATGACATGACACAAGGAGCAAAACTTTAACACTACTATGTGTAAATTATGGATTACTTAATTAATAAGCACTAGCATATAATGCCTTTTTAGAGAGGTTTCGTTACAAAACCTCGCTTCAAAAAATGCTGCTAGACCCCAATATTTACAACCGCCTTGTAAGAAATCAAAAGTGTATAAAAGTATAAAACAATATATTATTTTTTGAATAGTCAACAAACTATTTTAATGAAAAAGGATCTAACAAGATGCTCGTCCTGAGAATTTACAACCTCCAAGATAAAACAAACTATTTTGTTCTTATCATAGTAATCAAAACTAATACATGATAATATTTGAGGTTTCATTTAAACCGATCTAAAAATCCAAGGATTCGAACCATGCATTTCAATATAAATTGTGCAAAAGAAACAACTAGATTTTGTTACTTTGTGAAACATCGAAATAGATGAAACTTAAACAAAGTTATGGACAAAAGTAAAGGCTGTCTATATCGAATGATAATTGCTAACAAGCATAGTGAACTGTGGATTGAAATTGTAAAAGAAAGAGGATATGCATTTTCCTTTGGAACAAATGCTTTGTTTCTTCGATTACTTTATTTTTTATATTATAATTTACAAGTAATATTGCATGTGATTTAGCTTCATCATTGTGACCGATCCCTGTGGTTTGTTTGTTCGCCTTGAGCAAGGGGGCATCTTTTAATTTCATGACACAAAGATTTGTTTCAATATGTTGGATCATTGTTATAAAAAACGTCTCACCCTCCTTTTCTTTTAAAAGCTTATTTTATGTGATCTGAAATTTCAATCGCCTCGCCTCTCTCTCCTCTCTCTCTCTCTCTCCTCCTCCACTTGACAGCCAGCCTCAGATCTAGATAAAAAAACACATTGTTGGAGGTGCTATCCGAGAGCGTATGAGTAGCTGTTCTAATAGAATTTATACATTATGTGCACCATATATATATATATAGAGTTGATATTACACGTAAATACCTTTTAGACTATGATAATTACAGAAAATATATAACTAGTCTAACAACTTTATAAGTAGATTGATGAAATACAAAGGTGGAAAGAATGTAGAGCAAAAGAAATGTACATCCAACCAAATTACAATTTGGTAGGATGATGGCCTACTGTACAGTTTCTGTTAAGGCAATTAAAAATAAATCTATAAACTTTTTATGAACGAAACATATAATAATGAGTGATACAAATGATAAAACGTTTATTTAAAAATACTAGTAGTTATATGTAGGGGTGTCATTTGGGATTTTCAATTGGGTTTCGGGTTTTTCAGGTTGGGTTTCTCGGGTTTTTAGGTCTAGGAAATCAACCCGAAGACCAAACCAAATAAGAAATATTTAATTGGTTTTCGGTTTTCGGTTTTTGAGTCATTCGGGTCGGGTTAATCGTTTTTTCGGGTTTAGGCTACTTTTAAGTTTTATATTATTTGTTAGCTCAAATGTTTGCATTAGCAATATGTATGTGATCAAAATACATGTATGAGATTTAGCATGCGTTATCAATATAGAAATTTATTTATTATCTGAATATAATCACTTCTGCATATTTACTTTCATTTTATTATACATTTTCAAATGTTTGAAGGCATTATATTTTGATTATTCTCAAAGTCAAAGTATACAATTAAACCACAATAATAAAATGTAAAGCTTATAAAACAATAATTTTCAGATCTTGTAAAAGCTAGCATAACACACATATAAAATATACACCCACATATATAAAAATCTTGAAAATTATTAAAAAAAACTAAGATTCAGGTTAATTAGGTTGACTGATTCTCACAAAAGCAACCCAAATACCAAGCATTTATAATAATCAGGTTCGGTTTAATGTAATTATAGGGTTGCGTTGCTCGGGTTAGTTCTTAATCGAGGTTCAGGTTGATTTAGTTTGAGTTTGATATTCGGGTTCTGGTGAAAAACAAGCCCCTAGTTATATGTGAATTGTAGATTACTTAATCAATAAAAGATCAAAAGTGTATATGTAGGGAAAATAAATAAACAAGTTACTATTTTGTTCTTATCATAGTAGTAACCAAAACAAATACAAAATAATATTTAGGTTTTCATTTAAACCGATCTAAAAAGCCAAAGATTCAGACCATACATATCGATATAAATTGTCCACAAAAAACAACTGATATTGTCAGTCCTAAATGAAACATAGAAATATATGAATCTTGTGAAAGTTATGGACAAAAGTAAAGGCTGTCTGTATCAAATGATAATTACTAACAAGCATAGTATACTGTGGATCAAAAATTGTAATAGAAAGAATAAAAGCATTTTCCTTTGGAACAAATGCTTTGTTTCTTCAACTATTTTTACTTTTATTGTTATCAGTTTACAAGCAATATTGTATGCAATTTAGGTTCACCATTACGATCGATCCTTGTGTTTGTTGGCCATGCTGAGCAAGGGGACGCCTTTAATTTTATGACACAAAGATCTGACGTGTGTTTCAATATGTTAAACAATTGTTGTGAAAAATGTCTCACCAATAGCTGAATTGATGTCATCCAAAATTTCATCGCCTCACCCTCTTTCTTTCCCTTTGATCTCTCCCTCTATTTTACCTGACAACAGACTCAAGTCCATTTAAGAAAAAACACTTCCGTTAGAGGTGCTCCTAGAGAACGTGAGAGTAGAGGTTCTAAAAGAAAATATGTATTGAATTGTGTGTATGATATGATTGTTATAGTGTACCCAATAGTTGTTACACATAAATACCTTTTAGACGATGATAATTCAATACATAATTAGTCTTACTATTATGAAATACAAAGATAGAAATAATGGAGAACATAAGAAACATAGACCAAGTTGGAATTCAATGGGCGTTGGGCCCTACTCTTAAGAAGTGAGACCTACAATAAAAAATGTGTGAATTCTAGTTTTGCCCAAAGTAAATTTTGACCATAATTTTGTATGTCTCTCTTATAAAAAATAATAAAAACAATTTTGCAATTTATGCGTCCAACGATTTCAATTGAAGCGTCTAGTTGTTTCCTCCCCATCTCATGCCCCCAAATTAGAAGTAGCAAACTTTCATTTTTTTTGAACAACGAACTAACATACTCTCAAATTTATACAACGACTAAAACTTATGCGTAGTGGTTGTTTAGTTAAAATGTCACATAAATATTATATAGATAAAAATCATTTCATTAAAGCATTATCAAGTATAGTGGTTAACTAATGTTTGAAGCCCCTATAGATGTAATAATTTAGAAAAATTTTGTTTGGCGCCCATTAAAGACTTAGAGCTTTTTTTAATTATCTTGTAATAATGTTTGGAGTTCTATTTATATCCACGTCATTATATATGGATCCCCCAAAATATCCACTAAGTCTAGTCTAACCATCAATGGTCTAGTCAATATCTATGTGTGGTTAACGGAAATTGCAAATAACCCGGTCCAGTTTTTACTTTGTTGGGCTCTTATAAGTCTGGTTGGGTCAGTTCTGTATCCATATTCTAGGCCCATTTAATCATTGATGTCAAAATCAGGTGTATATAATTTAGGAATCTAGGGGTTTCACATTCATACCGTTATTTTTTTTCAATTCGCGTATTTGTTATGTTAATTTTGACATGACTTGTTGTAGGTCCACTTGATCGTTGAAACCATGCAATTGATTGCCAAACACAAACAATTTGTACTGATAACACAGATATCAATGGTATAGATCAAACACTATAAAATGAAAGAATATATGAAAAACACCCAAGAACACCAAATAAAATCCTAAAATCCTTATTTGATTTGAATTTGATTGCTAAAGATATTACAAAGTAAAAGCCTCTCAATCAATGACTCATTCAAGCTCCTTAACCTAATTGTCACTAATCTATTTATAGTGATAACATTCACTAATGACATATTAAGCCTCTAGACTTATGTAATTAGAGAAATTACATATAAAACATAAAAGTGACTGAAACATAATTAAATATATTTTGTTGACACAATATATTTATTAACAATAAAACTCCTAATCAAATATATCTTCAACGTCTCGTCTCAGTTCTTCGTCTCGAACGCGTCTGTTTGACTTTTCCGATGACTTTGACAGTGACGTTGACATTTGTTGACTTTGACTGTTTTGATAATATAGACTATCATTTTCAGACCCAACAATACTCCCCCTTAGTCTATTATTATCAACGTCTTTCATCGTGATCAGCATCAATAAGTCAACTATACTTGATCTTCAATTTGGTAAGCTTCAGTCTTAATTTTGAGGTCCAATAGTTTCAAAACCCTAGACTGATGCCTTCCAAATTTTGTTGCTGAAGATCTTTATCTCGCAAGCTCCCCCTTGTTGTGTGCATCCTCTTGATTATAATGGAGACCACTTTCTTGAATCTCTGAGTGCTTCAGAAGATGTAGGAGGAAGATTCCTAACTCGGTATCTTCTGTAAATTTAAGGAACAGGTTCTCTGGTCTGGTTCATTGCTCAGGTGATGATCGACCATCACTTGCAGCAAAATCTGCAACACAATCACAAACATATTTTACACATTTCTCGTTAGATCATTTCAACAAAACAAATAAACCCGTGTTTATCTGTGAATATAAACAAGCGAAACCATGTTCGTTTGTGTGTGCAATTTCTCGTGAAATGCATGAAAATATGAGATCATTTCAATAGCATAATATGAAAGACTTGAAAAATAATTTGAAATGAAATTTTTTTGGAAATTTAAATTTGAAAAAAACAAGAATTTAAACTAATAAAACTAATCATAAAACTCTAACCTAATAATAATTTTTTTTATACCAAGAACCAATTCAATCAAGAGATCACATCTTCAAGATATACTTAAGCACAAAGATGTATTTAAACATCGACAAGTTAGTGAGATCACACTGATACAGAGTCTGATCACAATTTTAAGTTTTTGAAAGCCAAAACAGTTTAAGAATGATAGTTGGTATATTTGTCCAATTTAAACCCATGCATCCTTCTTTCAACAAGTAATCTGTGATTTTTTTTATCATGTTTTGGTATGATTTAAATGAAATTTGGATTCCGCACTCATTTGGTAAGACCTACCCGTCCTCATGGTTTATTGAGTTTACCTGATGGAAGATATGGTAATAATGAAATTTCACAAATAATCTCTGAGTGATGAATGAATATAATAAACAGATGATGAGCGCTCCAGGTCTATATTTACATATAACAGAGGAGATGATCATCTGGCGTGCTGATGAGAGCTTCAGGTCTATATTTACATATAACAGAGAAGATCATCACTCCAGGTCAATGCTTCCACATAACAGAGGAGATAAGCACGAATATATATGATATGAATGGGTGGCAAAAAGCCAACTCTCAATCCTTTTTGACGGGACTCAGTCATGTGCAGACCAATAATGAGATTGAAATCCAGTTTTCACACAAAAGCTTTAGTTTATCACAAGATTACTGTCTACTTGTTTGAAGCTGAGCCTACCAAGCATATCATATAATGAAACTGTCAATTTTAGATTTTAGAATTTTAAGTGATACGGACATCTACATCAGTTACTATCATTTCTCACAAAGTACAAGACATGCAAACAAGCATACAAAAAACATACTATCATTTCTCAGTCATCCCAAATCAAGTTCTCAGAAACGATTATAGAATTTTACCAAAGAAAGTCTTCCAAATTATACTAGCAAAAAGATGAGAATTGAAGTACCAAGAAAAATGTAGTGATTGTGAAGTGTGAACTGTAATAGTACAGATAAGAATCCAGAATGTGGATGAGATACTGTAACCATAACCTATTTGTTCCGCCTCAATTTTGAATTAGGAACAATCTCAGTCAGTAAACCGGATTACTAATAGGCCTCCTGAATTGTTCCTGCACTTATAAACAGACTAGTTAGAAAGGGGGACCCAGGCCATCGTAGTCCTGGGAGTTCTATTTTCATCAGTTTACATAACCTGCTTAAGCACACACCCTTTTGAAAAATCATTTATCTCTTTAACCTTTTGTTTTACTTTCCAAATTTGTTTCTATTCAATTACTTTAGATTTGAAAGAATTAAATTTGGAAGTCATTTTCTTTTTAAGACCCGAAGGAAGAGATTTTGATTTCAAAACATTGGTCTTTTTCATCTTTGAATCATGTGAAATCGGCTTCACATGAGAAGGTTTGGATAGATTGTTCATCATCCAACCATTCAAAGATGTGTGCTTTTTACCTTTTGAACCAGAGAAGCAACCCGTGTTGGCAGAAGCCTGTCTTTGAACTTGAGGGCACTTCTTTACCACATAACCTTCTTTTCCACATCTAAAGCAAGTCTTCAAAGGCTTTTGGTTCTTTGTAGTCTCATGAAAAGCAGGAGAGGGTGGAGCCTGCTTTGAGATTGTTACAGCTCGTCGACAACCTTGAAGCTTCTTCTTTCGGATATCAGAAGATTGAACTTTTTAAGGCTTTGTCGATGTGGATTTCGAACTGAGCTGTGATTTGATGTGTGATGTTCCAGAAGATGAGATCTGAATATTCTTCTAAGAACCTCTTTGTATGACTGGTGACTTGGCAGACTTAGAGGCAGATTTATGACGAGCTTGATGGATAGCAGATGAAGATGGTGAGTGCTTCTGCTGAGTTTTGAAGGAACTGCTGATTTGTTTAGTAGTTGGAGATGAGATCCGTATAGGTCTTGATTTGACTTTTGGAAGCATTTGAGACTTGACAACTTTAGGTGACTTAATGATCTCTGATTCATCATTTGAGCTTGTCCGGTCTTGTATACACAAGTCTGCTTCCAACGGATCTTGATTGATAACTCTTGTTGTGTCGGTTTGTATTGTTGAGTTCTGATTGCCTGACGATCCCACAGTTGTTCCTTCTTTGACAAACATGACAGGAATAAAAGAAGGGATGTTACCAGTTTTGAATTTGTTAAAGAAGTTATGGGAACAACTGATACTGGTTTTGAAGCATCAAAGGTGGAATTATCATTTTGTTTATCAAATCCTTGCTTGATAAGTCCCAAACCTGTAGGAAAATCATATTCATCTCTAACCTCTTTGCGATTAACACTGCTTAAACCTGCATGTAAATTGTTAGTATATACAGCTTTAATTAAATCATTAGATGGATGAGGTTGAGGCATAGGAGAGTAACAATGAGTGCTAGGAGGAGGATAAACATATGAAGTTTCACCACATCCCACACCCGTTTTGATTCTAGCTCCCTTTGCTTACAGAATAGTTCTTCCTGTTTCATCCCGGATATTGTCCATTTATCAAGTTTAGTTTTAAGCTTGCTAGTCTCAAACTCTGCTAAGGTGACTCGTTCGCTCAAAACATTAATCTCGACATTCTTTTCTAAAAGATTTTTTTTAAAGATCATTTTCTTTTAAACCTTCTCTTAGTTTGATAAAATATTTTGACTCATTGGTTTTAAGTTCTTTGTTTATTCGATTTAATTCTTTTTCATTTTCAAGTAATAACCTGTTAGCTTTATAAACTCCAAATAAACGAATTTTGCAGGGAGGAGAACACATGTCTTGAACTATCTCATATGGGAGTCCCATAACTATCTTTCAGCAGCTAAGGCTTTTTCACATTGACAGACGGGAGTGTTCTTTTTATACTCTTCCTCCTCAGTAGTTCTCTTCTTAGCTTCCTCAGCTTCACCTTCCTCTTGCTTTCCTTCATCTTGAACCTCCAACTTCACTTCATCTGTTTTACTATCCTGTTGCTTCTGAACTTTACACCAGCTTACACAAGCATCAACATCACAAACACTTTCACCTTGAGTTTCACATCTTTCTTTGAAAGGATCAAATTCGTCAGCAAAATCCTCAATACTGTTCACCACCTCAGCCATCAATGCATGTTGACTTCTTCTTCAGTTTCTTTGATCTCAGCACTTAAAGATCCACCACCAGACATGGATTAATTGTACTCTCTTCTTTTCATATCCACATCAAATGACTTCAGCTTGTTGATAACATCCATGAGTTTGTAGTCAGCAAAATTTCTTTCCTACTTTAACAATCTAACTTGTGGACTCCAGTGTGGAGGAAGAGAGTCCAAAAGTTTTGTGACTTGTTCATGGTTTCCCAACTGGTCATCATACTTCTTAAGGTTGCTTGCCACCATCACAAATCGATCAACAAAATCAGATATCTTTTCATCTTTCATAGATGCAAAAGAATCAAACCGACTTTGTGCTGATACTAGATTATCATATTTGAAGGAATTAAAGACTTCTGAAAAAGCCATTTTTGACATGATCAGAAGCTAATTTCGCTGAAATTTCACTAATTTCGCTGAAATTTCAGTAATTTCGCAGGCAATTTCGCTGGTAGTTTCGCTCGTAGTTTCGCCTGTAATTTCGATAGTAGTTTCGCCCGGCAGTGGCACGCTGATGCTAGTTTCACAGGGGTAGTTTCGCCCGAAACTAGTTGAACTTTCATTCAGAGATCAGTTTGGCAGCAATTTCGCAGGGTTTGGCACACAAACACCATAAACTTTCGTTCAAACACTTGTACTTTCGCAGGGACAAAGAAACCAGATCCAAAGACAAAAAACTATGTAGTTTCGCAGAATGAAAATGCAGTTTCGCATAATGAAGATGCAGTTTTGCTGGAAGAACACGATGCAGTTTCGCTGGACGAACACTAGTTTCGTCTGACGTATCTGAACAGCTTTTTCAGTATAAAATCAGCTCAAACTCATCCAAATCTCAATGGATTTGAGATCTGATGATTTCTATAGCTTCCCACACAAAAATCGAACAATCCTCAATCAATTTCCATATCCAAAACACACAGATAGATCGAAAATGAATGAAACTGTGTTTTGAATCGAAAACTCTCAAAACCCAAACAATCAAGAGCATAATGGCTCTGATACCAAATTGTAGGTTCACTTGATCGTTGAAACCGTGCAATTGATTACCAAACACAAACAATTTGCACTGATAACACAGATATCAATGATTTTATAGATCAAACACTATAAAATGGATGAATATATGAAGAACACCCAAGAACACCAAGTAAAACCCTTGTTTGATCTGAATTTGATTGCTAAAGATATTACAAAGTGAAAGCCCCTCAATCAATGGCTCATTCAAGCTCCTTAACCTAATTGTCACTAATCTATTTATAGTGATAATATTCACTAATGACATATTAAGCCCCTAGACTTAGGCAATTAGAGAAATTACATATAAAACATAAAAGTGACTGAAACATAATTAAATATATTTTGTTGACACAAAATATATTTATTAATAGTAAAACTCCTAGTCAAATATA
The DNA here is from genome assembly GCA_025506505.1 of Flaveria sonorensis. Lineage (NCBI taxonomy): Eukaryota > Viridiplantae > Streptophyta > Magnoliopsida > Asterales > Asteraceae > Flaveria > Flaveria sonorensis. The sequence continues at coordinate 61,703,235 of CM046424.1, read as the reverse complement.
TCTTCAACGTCTCGTCTCGAACGCGTCTATTTGACTTTTCCGATCACTTTGACAGTGACGTTGACATATGTTGACTTTGACTGTGTTGATAATATAGACTATCATTTTCAGACCCAACACTTGTTTAACTGTCATAAAACTTTATTCCTTTAATCCTTTTGTAACGTTTAAAATATGAATGGCTTGGTGTTTCCTGGAACTTAATAATTGTCAATCGTCTTGTATTGAAATGAACATCTGTATAAATACTTAAAAGTTTTATAGACATGTGGATGTATATGAGTATTTACACGAGGGTATAGTATAATACAAAATTTCGTTATAATCTTTATTGGCAGTTTTGTACGCTCAAAGTCTTTTCGTAAATTTTAACAGAAAGTTGGTTTATAACTAAACGAAAACAAAATTTTATATTTATTTATGTTTGAAAATTATTTGTATTTAAAATAAATCTGAATCAATGTAAATGCAAATGTACTTAATTGTATTTCTAAAATATATTTATTTTATTAATAATCAAACATAATAAAATAAGTAACGTTTAGACTTTATTTATGATTATCTATATGAATGTATTATTGAACTTGTTCATAATTTAGAAAGTTATATGGTTAATTATTAGTTTTGCAACAACAAATTCGCACCATAATATTGTTTATATTATACGCTAATTCATTTGTGTTCTTTTATAATTGTTCACCAATTTAACAAACAAATATAACAGAAACAAACTAGTTTAATATTTTTAATTAACAAAATGGGCAATGAATATAAACTTTATCAATTTATATAGTTCGCCTCCATTAATTTGTTCGATTTAAGTTAAACATACGATCAAAACAACTATGATGCATCATTTACAGCCTTATACATTAATTAATACAACATCAAATCCTTGTGCCACCAGTGAATTAGCTATTAAGATTATGATATTTAGCATTCTTTCCCATTCTCAATCATTTTATTGCACTAACAAGAATCGAAAATCAGATTTGATGCTTCATAATACATCAAAGGCTAAATGATATGCTATAAACCTAATCTTCTAAGGATACCCAAGCAACTAGTTAAATCATCAACTTGTTGTAAATGAGATGACATATAAGAACTTAAAAATAATATAAAATATATGTTTTAAGTTAAATAAATTTAGAAATAAAGTGATTAGTTATATATTTATTTCACATAGCATGATGGAAAAGAGGTAATTACAAACATCATTACTAAACAATATATTTCTATACTATGATATGTAATATAACAATAAAAAAAGAGGTTGCTTGTGAATAAAACAAAACATGATATTATGTTGTTAAGAACAGATGGGCATGGGTTGCCTTTATACTCATACATGTTTTTGTTGCCCATATTTGACAGCATAAACATAAACTGTGGGGGCCTTATTGTCTGGTTACTAGTTTGCCAGATCAGCCGTACCCTACAAGGCTGAGTTGGAATTTCTTTATATATACAAGAAGATATAGTAATATCAATTTCAAAAACTGCTTTCTAAAAATACAAATTTTGTATATATGATTTGTATGTAAAACCTTGTAAAAAGTTTGCAAGTCTGATATTTATTTTCTTTGAAACACGATGGTGTAAAAGTGTGCAGAAAATCTCTAAATTTATCTCAAATATTAGAATATCTAATTAAAATTCTTTATTTTACCATTCTAATGTCAGTTTTAAGAAAATTTGTTAATTCCCTGATAAAAGCCTAAAATATTTATATTTCATTTTATTTTAAAAGACTTTTTTAATTTATACTGTTTTACGTAGGATCTTAAAAGAATAATAGATAATGGCAACCTTTAGGAAGGGAAAAGGCTAAATGAGTGAAGATAGTTAGGGAGAAGTAGAGTGTCATCTGTAGTGATAAGTAATTATATTGGATGAAATATACTAGATTATGTCAAATACCTATTATATAGCTTTAGATTTTTTTTACGACAAACATACATGCTATTTACTTGTCACATATGTTGCCCTTACAATTAACATACTTGCAATTTGTAAAATTTGACCACAACCTTTGGTTGAAAAAAAAAACATCATCTTACCACTAGCTTAAAAGATTATAACATAACCTTAGATGCATATGCTAAAATGATTTTATAATTTTTACTTAAATTTTATTTTTTAACGAACACCCATTGTACATATATGTTGAATATCATAATTGTTTGTCATAATGGAGTACCAGCGTTAAGTATTATAAAATATATAATAGTAAATTGACATTTTTAAATGGCTAGTAAAGTGACAAACCCATGTTTTAAACCGACCCAATCTTACAACTTGAAGATGGGCGAATATTGATTGGTCAAAAGCCTTTTAATATGCCAATAAAATAACTAACAAAATATCAAAGCTAATCTCAAGACTAACGAATTTAGTTGCTATATTATAAGGCATTAAATTAAATAACCAAATAAAAGCCAATCAATATCTCAACAAATCATAACAATTGCAACATTAGAATAAAACCACGCCAATGTTTCTCTCCCCACCCTTTTCATTTTCGATACTTTCCCGTTACAACAATTTCTTTACCCAAATTTCAAAAACAAAAACTATTTATCGGTGTTTAACTTAGCTCTTGTTTTATGTAGGGTCTCGAGGGGTCGGATCGTTATACAATCTTATATACACAAACTTATCCTATGTTTTATACTAGAAGGATATTTCTTACGACTTAAACTCATTACTTAAATATCACAAAACAAATCATATTCGTTAGGTAAGAAATTTTATTAATCACAAACACATCTCAGTTAATCATACCAATTATGCATTATTTCAATGACCGTAATTTGTATATACTTTTATGAGGCATTAGGTTTAAATTTGATTTTAATTGTTTTCAGGAAATTAAACAAATTTGGTTTACCTTTATTTATTATTATTATTTTAATCTTTTTGGTATATATTCATATTCTTCATTAGTTATAACATATGACTATCTGAGAGAATTGACTAGAGAAATAACGATTTCATGAATATATGATCAATTATCTAAGTTATAAATATATGATCAATTATCTAAGTTATAATTAACATAAGTATAATATTGTAAGCAGTAGATAATTATTATTTATTTTAATCGACTAAAACATTAAAATATGCAAATTAATGATAACGTTTTTTCTTATAACTTTCCATTTGTATCTATTTCACTAGATTGTCCAACCATAAGACTATTCTTTAGAAAACTATGCAAATGATCATATTTATAGAAATGCTACTTGAGTTTTAGACAAATATGAATGATTTTTATTTTCAATTTTGTTGTAACACAAACCAAGTTATTTAGCTAACTATGTTTCAAGCCCTTATCTATTCAAGTAAATGTTCATGAGTAAATATTCTTATGGTAAAATGTATCTTTTTAATTAAAAGGTCACAAGTGATTAGTGATAATAGCTTATGAGTTGTTATAAAAAAAAAATATTTAACTAAACTATACAATTATACAAATGGTGGCTTATGTGATTCAGTGTCTCATATGAAATTACATGTACCATTTTTTTCTTTAACTTCGAAAATTAAATAAAGAACCATCATTATTGAAACTTGTTATGTAAATGGTCATTATTGAAACTTGTTGTGTAAATAGTCTTTTCTCCAGGTTAAATTACTAAATGACTTATTCATGTAATTTTTTCGTTTTAATATCAACAAAGTATACATACATACAAACATAAATTGTTTAAACCTAAAACACTAGTGAAATGCACTAAAATAAGTTGAACATAAGATCCAACACTATAAACCTATTGTAGTGTACGATAAAGCTTTACTATCTATAAATTTAAACTTATAGCTAATTTACATCGCTCATTTTAATAATCCTATTTTTCTTTGTCTAGTCAATTTACGTTGTTGTTCGTGAACATTAATAATGCTATACAACCTCAAAACTTTAGTAAAATTATTTTTTTCTTTTGGTTTCTACGTTTTATGATATTTAATTTTTTTCTTTCTTGCCTTATATTACTTTTGAATGTTTTTATATCTACTTTTGTTTTGATTTTCACTTTTGAATTTTTTTCGCCGGATAAGTACCAATGTACAAGTTGATAAAGCCAAACATTACAAATTTTAACACTCTTGTCGTATTTAAGTTTCGAACCCGCAGTGGAGTGCTGTAACTACCCACTTGTTCATACAAAAACCAAACTTTCCCCCACCTAAATCGTTTCGACCAAGTATTAATCAGTTATAAATGCATTATTCCTCATATGAAAACATCTTAATATAATTCCACTCACCAAATCAAAGAAATGCAACTCTACCAAATTAATTGTACAATACAACATATAATTCGTCCCTAGTATACCTAATATTCCTAATTAGCAAATGGGAATCGAGTCCCCGATTTGGTGATATCAAATGATTTAACTCCTAATACATGACAATCAATGTTCAAGTTCTCGAGGATCATTCCCATCAATTTATGAAGCAAGTCCATATTTAGGCGAGGATCGAAAGTCACCTTCAAATCAACCTAGTTGCAAGCCTTAAATACACACTAGCAGATAATTTCTAATATTTAAGTTATAAAACTAGCGCGCTACGTGTTCAACTTAGAATATAAGCTTATTCACGCAATTAGTTATCAATTTGACTGCTTGGATGCAAAGTGATAAATTTGGGCATTTTGAATCATTCAAGTCCTTGATATCGGATGTATTAGGGTGCATCTTGTTTAGGAAATGTTATATGCTTATATTGGCAACATAGTTCTCAAATAATTTTGCCTTTCTCAAATGTGTTTAAATACCTAAGGTTCTTTGAGTCCAATAAGCATTGGACATAATCATATATATATATATATATATATATATATATATATATATATATATAGAGAGAGAGAGAGAGAGAGAGAGAGAGAGATGGGTTCATGTGAAAACCTTATATAATTGTGATAACCGGTTAACCCTTATCAACCAATAGGAATGCGACAATTATCATTAGTCAAATAATTTTTGGAGGTATTTCTGTAATTGATATGGGTGTACAACCCTATGAACTTTTTTACCTGACAACCATCATGCTAATATTAATATGTATCATGATTTGATATTTGTTTTTCACATACTCCAACCTTCAAAGCATTTCAAATGACATCAATTGAACCATTTTTCAACATGCATCCATAGATTTTTTCAATCTAAACCATCCTTTTTTTTCTATTAAAAATTCACACTTATTTTCTTTTCATATCTCTCTCTTAAAACTCATTTGTATCTAAAAAACCCACTGTATTTTGAGCCCAAAATTTCAATGTTAAAGCTACCAAGAGATAAAAAGAAAGAATGGGTAAAGAGATGAGATGGAGGAAGTTGATCAATTGATGAGCTGAAAATGATCAGTTGGAAGATTTTGAGATGATGTGTAGTTTAATTGATTTCAACATCGTTGGTTGTTCGTCTTCAAGTTCAGGTTTAGCGCATGTAGATTTGTTCCCCATCGTCTGTTGGTGTTCGTCTTTGATGATTGTCTCACCTCTAAAGACTATACACCTCCTTGTATGTTTCTGTCATGTTTTTTTGTTATTATATTACATTACAAGAATTTATATTTTTATTAAATTCTAATAAGTGTAATGTAATATAATATTTTTTATACTAATTAATTTATAACTAAATGACTATATAAATGGTTGATGTGTAATTAATATACCTAATATTTTATATAAGGAAAATTTCCCAAAGATCAATTGACCAAATCGAAATACTAAAATAACCAGTCAAGTTGTGGGTTTTTGTTTCTGTCTTTTTTTAATTTCACGTCCGCTGTGGACCTGTTTTGTCCGTTGTTGACCTACTGTGTCCGCTGTGGACTGTTGTATGTTTACTGTTTGTTACTTACATGTCCGCTGTGAACCTGTTTGTGTCTGATTCCACTCGTCAGCTGTAGGTGCGTTTACACGTCCACTGTGTGGGTGTTTGTTTCTGTCTGTTGCTAAGTTACACGTCCGCTGTGGACAGATGAATGTCCGCTGTGGACAGATGAATGTCCGTTGTGGACCTGTTGTGTCCGCTGTGGACCTGTGACCTCGCTGTGGGTGAGATGTAGGTCAAATCCCTAGCCTGGAACCCTATATAGGTCAAATCTCTCGCCTGTTGTGTCCGCTAACGGTTCGACTCGTTATGTTTATTCAAGTGTTTATAAGCTTTTGTGACCACAATATGCCATCATTTTTAGATGTAATTTTTGATGTAATTAATTGTTTTTATAGTTTTTTTATTTAGACTGCAGTTACATTATTGTAGATAAGCAATGTGCTAATGTAATTTAATGTAATATAATCTTCTGTAACTTTATGTAATGTAATCTTCTGCTATGTAATGCAATGTGATCTCCTTTATGCTCATTGTTTTTTAGTTTTTTTATGCTCATTTTTCTAGCATTATTTACAATGTAAAATGTAATTTATGTAATATAATGTAATGTAATACAATGTTAGTGTGATGTAAGGTAATTTAATGTTTGATGTTAATTAATGTTATATATTATTAATTAAATGTGATAATTTATTTTAATGTAAGTAATTTAACTAATGTCAATAACATAATTTAAGTAATGCTAGAGAATGTAATCAAGTCTTACATTAACTAATAATATAAGTTGGGTGATAAATTTTAGTGTAGTTACATCAAATATTATATTTTTCTTACACTTTTTTACATTACATTTTCATTACATTACATTATATGTTACTATATTACATTACAAAAATTTATATTTTTATTAAATTCTATATTAGTGTAATGTAATTTTAGTAAATTATATTTTTATATTTTAAGTTGGTCAATTGGTCATTTTAGTAATTTTCCCTTTATATAATGGTTGCATTAGTGTAATTTAATGTATTGTACGTCAATATAGTAGTTTAAGTGAATGTAGTCACCTGAAATACTAATATAGTAAATATTATTATAACATTTCCCATCATATTTTTGTAATTATTTTGTTTATAGTCAACCATCGTGAATTGTGTTGAGTAAATGATGATTTGATGGTTGCTTTTTAAGTAAAAGTTAGAAAGCATTAAATGAGATGTCAACTTTATCAATATACCCCTCATTGCTTACTAACTAAAGGTGTCAAGTAATAAAGTATTTTAAAAAATTGTTGTCCACTAGATTGTAATATTTGAAGAAAATCAATAGTTCAAATTTAGTTAAAAGGTTCTCACAAATAGAATATATATATATATATATTATTAAAATGATATGTCGGTAGCTACACTGAATTTTTTTTAAGCGTATTGTATTGTTATTGTTACATATTATATTTTCATTTTACAACACGAAAAGACAGCTAGTAGAGTTGGTTAGTTCTCTACTCTCCTGCATAAGTGGTCCTTGGTTTGATTCTCCCAAGCATTTCTTTTTCATTAATTACATGTAAATTGAACTAAAATCAATAGCATCCCTTGATAGCTTGAAGTCAATAACAATAATTTGTAGTGTAATAATTGTTTACTTAAAAGACATTTTCAGAAATTTTTTTGAGGTTAATTACAAAGTTAAATAAACTATTATTTACTTTATAAAATTGGTTGTTAATGTTATAATGGTTGGTCGGTATGTCACGTAGTTATATATATATAATATATATATATTATATATATATATATATATATATATATAACCAAACTATCTTTTTGTATAATTGTGAGGGTATAACGTCGAGGTATTCTTATTTTTAAAATGTTACGACATTTCGACATGTGCTAATATGGTTTCCATAGCGTTGCGTGTAGATCCCACGGCAACGCCCGGGGTTTTCAATCTTACCATCTACTTGAGCAGTTTAACTAATAGATATCCAAAACCAATTATTGACATCCATTTCATCATGTTTTAACATTTAGGAGTGAATTTAGGCTCAAATCGATCAACTGGTCAAATGTAAATTCATATCACCATTTTTAAAGTTAGTGACTCAGTGTAACTAAATATAGTTTCACTAGGATTTTTATCTAAAACAATTCAATGATATTAACTATTTATATGCTATAATGAAGATCAAGAACAACATTCTATTCTAAACATATTATACGTCAAAATTGATATATTACTAAACAATCTACCTATGTACATTAACTAATTTCAATGGTAAGTGATCAAGATTAACACTAAAGTGAGTAAAACACTAAAGAGAGTAAAGTCATTATACATACAAGTAGATAGTGAAAAACAAACTAAAACATATCCTGCTTCACATCATCTATATCACAACTAATATATATTATTCATCATAAAGGGAGCTTAAACCCTTAAAAGAACTTCATCACTCTAACTCTAATAACTTTACCAATATAACCAATCTCTCACCCACTTAAACATGTCATATACCAATAATCTTTAACTTAATTGGTTAAATTAAAGTACCCAAAACACGTAAGTATCCGAAAGTATTTGAGTTCAAGTATCATTTTAAGCAAAGTCAGTTAGGGTCGAGCCAATGAATTTTTTCAGTTGTTAGTTTTCTTCTGAAGAAGTTGAAGGTGCGATCCCGTTAAAAAACAAATAGATAGTTCCAATTAATATAACACTTATCATCTCAAAGACTCTCGTACCGTTAAAATAAAAGAAAAAAAAACACTTAAATATGTTATATAAACTTAAAACGGGTACACCAACTTAAATATAAAACTGGATTAGAGATTCCAAGTAAGTGGACCCACGTAAATAGCTGTCAAACACACGACATTTATTCACGATATATTACCCCCCCTCCGTCACCACAAACCCACCACCACCACCACCACCACCACCACCGTCGCCGGAGCTCCCAAATCTCCGATGGACCCATGCCCATTCGTCCGCTTAATCGTCGAATCACTCTCCCTCAACTCCCCCCCCACCACCAAACCCATCGGCTCCGCCACCGGCATCCACTCTTCCGCCACCCCCTGCTACTGCAAGCTTCGCCTCAAACACTTCCCCCACAAACCACCATCATCCCCCTCTCCTCCGCCACCTCCCCACCGGACACCACCTCCTCCGCCGTCGTCTTCCACCTCGACCCACCGGCCCTCCGCCGCCTCCAAGGCAAACCCCTCCTCCTCACCCTCTCCGTCGCCACCGGCGGGATGGGGCGGAGCTGCGTCTCCCACGGCGGCAAGACGGTGGGCCGGGTGGCGGTGGTGGTCAACGTCGATTCGGCCGTGAGTAAACCCGTTGTGTTTCAGAACGGGTGGATGAAGCTTGGGAGTGAACCGGACCGTTCGCCGGCGGCTTGCTTGCATTTGAAGGTGCGAACCGAACCGGACCCCCGGTTTTTGTTTCAGTTTGGGGGTGAACCGGAGTGTAGTCCGGTGGTGTTTCAGATTCAGGGGAATATCCGGCAGCCGGTTTTTAGTTGCAAGTTTAGTGCTGATCGGAACTCGAGATCTCGGTGAGTGTGCTTTTCGTGCATTGGTTGCTTGTACGTAACGCTGTGATGTGTTGTACGTTAATATTGAGTTGCATCTTAGCTGTAGTTGTTCAGCCTGGGGGCCATGAAGATGAGGGTGGTCCATGTTTTTTTTTTCAACTGTTTTTGAATTTTTGATAGAAGATTATTGATTAAATTTTATCTTATCTTTTATTATTAACTTATTTTGAGTTTGACAAATAACTATTTGTATTTAAAATTTTAAAAACATTAAATTTTATAAATTTATCATTTGTTTCGGTTTAAAAGTTTTATCATTTGGATTTTAGACTAAAATTAAAACAATTTAGCTCATTTATTTTGCAAATAAAAATAAAAATGATTAGAATCCTTTCTATTAGTTAATATGTTAGAATATATTTTTGATAGAAACATAAAAGCAAGTAAATGATCTTGAAACTTAGAGGAATATATATGTAGATTCAAAATTCATCCGAAACTAAAAGCTTTCATATGTTTTGAATAGTGGTAACACACACTTTATTCCATGTCCTACATTGCTTGCTTCACATTTAAGATAATGTAATATTTACTCTCTCACATCTATACATCTTTTGATATGTTTCAAACAATCATTATTTATATATACACGTACACACTATGCGCTAGTTATATAACAAAATTTAAGTTATACAAAACCAATATTAAGTGTATAATAAGTGTGAAATTGTATAAACCCTTGTATGTTTGTTTCCTTGTTTGTAATCTTTCTTTTAGAATAGGTAACTTACATGTCCTCTAATCCTGCTTTTAAATTTACGTATTTGTTCTCCATCTGACTTGAATCATTGACCACTTGAGGAGAAAACCTTTCGTGCATACATTGGTACCATTAGTCATTAGACCGGAACCCTTTGCTAAACACTTGTATCTATTGTTCTAACTGTTTAACTATGATACATAATATGATGCATACTCACAACTTTAAAGTAACACACATATGTGTTTATGAAAAGTAAATTTGATTTTCTACTCCTATATGCATATAATGTGCCAACAAGAGAGATTTCTTTGATTAAACCTAGTATTTGTTTTCTTCACAGAATACTCATATGTACCTGATGATTGTTACATAAGTCTTGTTGTGTTGATTTAGATGATTCTAACATGTTACTCTAGTTATATGCTCCTGATGATTGTTAATGAAAGGATTATATCTAATAATTGATCAATAAGAAATACTCCCAACTGTGAGAGGCAACTACTTGATTCTTTTCCATGTGCTCTGGATTTTATTACTTCATTAGTTAATTAACCACCCTCTCTTAATTGTTCTTGTTTGACTTTTGTACATTTATCATTTGACTTTGACTGAATCTTGTTAATCATCAACTTCACTTGATTCTTTTCCATGTAATATATTTTGCTTGTTTTCATAATACTGATATTTCATAAAATTTTCAGATCTCTTCCATCGGATTTCACCACGACCAATATTAACAGAGGATGGATGACGCCGTTTTCAAGTGGAAAAGAAAAACCTGGGAGGGAAAGAAAAGGGTGGATGCTCGTGGTCCATGATCTCTCTGGTTCTTCAATCGCCGCTGCTTCCATGATTACTCCTTTTGTACCTTCTCAAGGCTCTGATCGCGTCTCACGGTCAAACCCTGGGGCTTGGCTTATCCTTCGGCCCCATGGTGTCTCAATCAGTAACTGGAAGCCATGGGGTCGACTTGAAGCTTGGCGTGAAAGGGGACCAGTAGATGGTTAGGTATAAATTTGAACTTGTCACTAATTCTGGTATGACAACGGGATTCCTATTTCTCAAGGCACGATGAATATTAAAAAAGGTGGCAAATTTTGCATTGATGAAACATTACAAGATTCAAGAGCTAGCCCATTGTCGAACATCAAAGGGTTTGTAATGAGTTCAAGCGTTGAAGGGGAAGGGAAAGCAAGTAAGCCTATGGTGCAAGTGGGAGTGCAACATGTGACGTGTATGGCTGATGCTGCTCTTTTTATCGCGCTTTCGCTGCAATCGATTTGAGTATGGACGCGTGCAAGCTCTTTTCTAGCAAATTGAGGAAAGAGTTTTTGCAAGACGAACAAGATTTTCTTTCATAAAGAAAAGAAAAAAAAACTTGATAATTTTCATATGCAATGATAACCAATGAAATTAATCAACTAATTTGGATTGAGCATGCCAATTCTTTTTCTCATGCTTAAAAAATATTTATGGGAGGGTTTGACTTCTTTTTTTTTTTTTTTTTTTTTTTTGATATCTTAATTTGTTTTGATAGTAGAGTGCTTTTTTGTGTTGCGAGTTGAGAATGGCATTGTATAGATAAAATTTTATTTATTTTTAACAATATGTATACTTTGTGATCAAGGCAAATTGTTCTTGAAGATGTAACATGTTTTATCGAATTGAATGTTTTGTTTTTAAAATGTGTCGTAAATGCCTTTTTGTGTGTAGTATAATGTTTTCTTAGCATTTTAACCCAAAAGATTATCAAATACGATGTATACTGGAAATTACTGAGGTACATGGCATATGAACTATGACTAGGGTGATCATATGTTAAGGGGACCGACAATGATCGAGACTGGATAATGTGAAAAACGAGTACCGAGGACCTGATCTATTTTATGTGTTTTGGTCTGGTTTGGGTGAGTTTAACTTTTTCTCTGTTCAACTTGTGAGATGTTCACTCTTAGGGTGAATAATGGTTTAAAAAAAAAGAAGTATAATGGATTTGATTGAGGAAAAAAAAAAGAAGAGATATAATGGGTTGGTCTAAAAATGGATCAATTTCATATACCTCCTTCTGCCTTGTAAAATTACACATTTACGTAAATAAAGTTTAAAAACCATTATATGTTATATATTGAAAACTTATGTTTTGAAAAAATATATAATATTACAAGTTTATAAGAGATATATAAAATTGTTTTAAAAAAATAATTAAAAAAACATGACAAGTTAGTTGGCAAAAACAAAAATTTATAAATAGAATTAACATATTAAAGGAAG